>BMAC01000082.1:786842-891207 GCA_014905375.1 Phtheirospermum japonicum | reverse complement strand
TGGGCCTTCTAGAAGGGCTGTCGCTGGGCCCAACCGGTATAGAAAGCTGGGCTGGCAGCACCTCCTGATTCTGGGCCTTCTATAAAGGATGTCTCTGGGCCCAACCGGTATGGAAAGTGCTGAACGTCCTAGAAGGGGGCGGAAACCCTAATTTTGACCCATTTACCAAGCCACCTACACCTATAAATACCCCCACCCCTCACATTCGAAAATACACATTATTCCTAGGGTTTTTAAGGCCTCTTAGGGGCTGACAACCCCAACGAGTGCCCTTCGATTTCGATTTCTTAGTTTCTTTTCATAATTCTTAGTTTTAAATTCTTAGATTTAGAATAAAGTAGATTAGTTCTTAGATAGTTTAGATAATTTAGATTCAAGACTTCGCTTCGAACGCTGCAACTATTCTCGTTTAATTAGTAAGTCTTTAATTCCTTCGCTTAATTTAGTTTAATTAATTATATGCTTTCAATTCATGCTTGTTAGTTTAATAATTGATCTTCAACAACAAAACCCCCCATGTATGATGATGAATTGTATATTATTGAGATTGTTGATGATGATGTTAGGACTATTGATGATGGTATGATGAGATTGCTTGGTTAGATCAAARGGGTRTAGAGTCTAGAATCGTCGTGAACCATCAWTTGGGATTTATCCKAAGAGATCGTGMAAACGATTCGAAACTCTAGAARCCAAGTTTCTTAYTTATTTTCAAAACCTTTAATTTTTATTGTTCTTCGTTTAAGTCGATTTATTGCTTTTATGTGTTTAGATTAGAATTTTATTTTATTCTCTTATTCGTGAACAACAAACACAAAAGGAACTTCCGAGCCTAGTTTTCCTTGAGAGACGATTCGGTTCAACTTACCAACCTACACGCGATCCCGTTCTCTTGCGGGCGAGCTTTTAAGTTTTTGAAAAATCTTTATAAGTAGGTACACAAATGTTCGAATCAGTATATCAAAAAGAGAAGTTAGAAGGGAGCCTAGAAGGGTAGTGCGTGGGCTCCTATCCCCAGGTCCCATGACGAGAGCAAAGTCTAGAGTAGATATGAGAAACTGGAGAGACGAGGATTTTACACCACTGATCTATCATCGGGCTAAAGTGTTTACCATCATGGAGCGCCTGATACCAAATGATATGAAATGGCTGGAAACTCGCATGCACCTACTAATCCTAAGTCGGGTTTCTTCTGTTTGTTTCATAATAACTACGGCCACTCCACGGAGAAGTGCAGGCATCTTAGGGAAGAGATCTAGAGGCTCATAAAAGCTGGGCATCTGAAGGAAGTCATTTACAAAGATAGGGAGCCGAGAGAACCAAGGCAAACATTGCCCCCACCACTACCGAGAGATCTGCCTCAGGATCAGGCCGAGAGGCAACCACATCAAGGGAATCAAGGACATAATGGCCCAAGAAGGAATAAGGGAAGAATAAGCATGATTTCAGGCGGACCAATGGATGGTGAAACCAATATCGCATGAAAGAAACATGCCAAATCAGCCCGTCCTGGAACATGGGAGGTCGCTAGTGTAAGTCGACGACCATAGAGAACAGGACCAATCATTTCTTTTGGTCCTGATGAACGACACGGGCTGCAGGATGATCATAACGACGCGATAGTAATTGAAGCTGAGATAGTAAGGTATGAGGTCGGAAGGATTTTTGTAGACAATGGGAGCTTAGTCAACATAATACACACAGATTGCTTGGAGCAAACGAAGTTGGAAACGAGAGTGCGACCTATGAATATGCCCATATACGCTTTTAATGGAGCGCAAGTGATTACGGAGGGAGAGCTACCACTTGCAGTCGTGTTAGGAAGAGATGAGTTACAGGAAAATAAAAATGTAAAAATTTTGATAGTCCGTGGGAGGTCGGCATATCACGCAATATTAGGCTGACCTGCCCTTAATGCATTCCAGGCAGTAACATCAACATATCACATGAGTATCAAATATCCGGTGGGGGAAGTTGTATCCGAACAGCAGGTCGCAAGGTCGTGTTATCAGATGACAGTTAGAAAGGGCTTGAGTGAGAACAAGCGAGAAAGAGATGAAGAGGTGCCGAAGGGTGTACTTAGTGCGAAAAAGATGAAATAACAAGAGAATTATGTTCGGCCACATGAGGAGTTGATGGAAATTCCGTTAGAAGAAGGTCGCACGGAGTACACTACGAAAATTGGAACCTTTATGGCAGAAACACTGAGAGAAGAGCTGATAAGATTATTGAGGGAATTTCGGGACGTTTTTTCTTTTGGGGATGGAGAATTGACAGGAGTATCCCCAGAGGTCGCGCAACATCATCTAAATGCAGATCTGGAGGTGAGGTCGGTTAAGCAAAAGAGAAGGCATTTTGGGTCTGAACTGGACAAGATAATTGAAGAGGAGGTGCAGAAATTGTTAAAAGCGGGCCACATTCGAGAAATCTAATTTCCAGAATACTTATCTAATGTTGTAATGGTACCTAAACCGAGGCATAAATGGAGGATGTGCGTGGATTTTTGTGATTTAAATAAAGCGCGTCCAAAGGATCATTATCCTCTGCCGCGAATTGATTAGTTAGTGGATTCAACCTCGGGGTGCGAGCTGTTAAGTATGATGGACGCTTCACAAGGATATCACCAAATACCTCTTGCAAAGGAGGATCAACCCAAGATGAGCTTTGTTACTTCAACGGGAACATAATGTTTTGTGACTATGCCCTTCGGTCTGAAAAATGCTGGGGCGATCTATCAGAGATTGGTGGACAGAATGTTCAAAGACATGTTGGGGTCCACTATGGAGGTTTACGTCGATGATATGCTGGTAAAGAGTAAAAAATCAGAATCCCATGTGGAGGACTTGAGAAAAACTTTTCTTATACTAAGGCAGTATGGGATGAAGCTCAATCCAAAGAAGTGTGCGTTTGGTGTGCGATCTGGAAAATTTCTGGGATATATGGTGACGGAGAGAGGTATTGAGGTTAACCCGGAGAAGGTGCGGGCTTTTTTGGAGATGCCACATCCTCAAACGGTGCGCGAAGTATAGGTGCTCACAGGTCGGATTGCAGGTGTCAATCGTTTTATTTCCAGGTCAGCAGAGAAGGGTGTCCCCTTTTTCAGAGCACTCTGAAAAGGGTCCAAGTTCGAATGGACCAAGGAAGCGGTGGATGCATTTGATAAACTTAAAGAAGACTTAGCCGAGATACCACAGTTAACTAAGCCGATGTCGGGAGAAGACCTGATCTTGTATATATCGGTCGAAGAGGTCGCAGTAAGTTCTGTGCTCATCAGAGAGGTTGAATGTGGTGCTGAGTTGAATTATTCCAAGTGGAGAAAGGAGGTTTTGCGTTAATTTATACAGCAAGGAAATTGCGACCATATTTTTTGAGCCACAAGGTGAAGGTACGTACTGACCTAGCTCTCAAACATGTCCTGAGTAATCCGAACGTGTCTGGAAGGTTAGTGAAGTGGGCGGTGGAGCTGAGTGAGTATGATGTAGTGTACGAACCTAGGGCGTACATCAAAGCACAAGTGTTGACGGATCTCCTGTAGGAGATGGTGCGTCCATCTGAACCAGGTGACGAGATGAAGGTATGGCTATTACATACCGATGTATCAACTATGATATCGGGGGCTGGATTGGGAATTGTGTTAACCAGCCCAGAGGGTGAAAACTTGGAATTGACAATAAAACTGGGATATAAGGCGTCTAATAATGAGGCCGAGTATGAAGCGGTATTACAAGGTATGAAAATAGCGAGCGATCTGGAAGCAAGGAAAGTATGGGCATACACGGATTCTCAATTGATAGCTCGTCAGTTTGAGGGGTCTTTTGAAGCAAAAGAAAAATGCATGGTGGTATACTTAAAGAGATTGTGAGAAGAGGCTGTGCGCTTTGAGGAATTTAAACTGGAACATTTGTCGCGGGCTGAAACTACTCGGGCTGATCAGCTCGCTCGGATTGCAGGTGCATTGGGGACTTGTGATAGTCGAAAAATTATGCTAATGGAGTTAAGCCATAGCAGTGTGGATAAAGGCAAGGAGGTAATGGAGCTTGAAGTCAAAGATGATTGGCGTACGCCTATCTGGGATGTTCTCGTTAAGGCGAAGGAAGGTGAAATACGGTTGTCAACAAAGGAAGCTAAGACAGCGGCTCGGTTTTGTGTTATAAATGAAGATTTGTATAAAAGGTCGCGCTTTGGACCTTTTTTGAAATGCTTGTCCAAAGAGCAGGGATTGGAGGTATTAAAAGAGATACATGAGGGGTATTGTGGTGATCATGCGAAGAATAGGGCGCTGGTTGGTATAACATTAAGGGCTGGCTTCTTTTGGCCAGGAATGAAAGGTATGGCTGGCGACCTGATCAGAACTTGTAAAAAGTGTCAGATGCACGCTCTGGTCACGCATATACCGGATGAAGATATGATGATTATGAGCTCGTCGTGTCCTTTTGTACAGTGGGGAATCGATATTGTGGGACCTTTTCCAAAAACACCGGGCAATAAACAACACCCGGTGGTGGCAGTCGATTATTTTACAAAGTGGGTGGAAGCTAAAGCGGTTACGGGTATAAGCGAGCAAGACATGATGGACTTTATTTTTTATAATATTTTTTGCAGGTTTGGTGTCCTACGAGTGTTGGTGTCGGATAATGGAACACAGTTCAATGGGCAGAAAATCCAAGATTGGTGTAAAGAGATGGGGATGAAGCAAAGATTTGCTTCTGTGGCGCACCCCCAAACTAATGGGCAAGTTGAGATTACTAACCGTATTATTGTGCAGGGTATTAAGCTACGGTTGGAAAAAGCAGGTGGGCTTTGGGAAGAAGAGCTCGCGTCGGTCTTATGGGATTAACGAACAACTCCCCGAACCTCTACAGGGGAGTCGCCGTTTAGCTTGGTGTATGGGATGGAAGCTGTTGTTCCGGCTGAGATAGTAGGGGGATCGCAGCGCTTATCTATGTTTAATGTGAAAGATAATTAAAGTCTAGCAATAGGAGCGATTGAAATGATCGATGAAATACGAGAGAAGGCTGCGGACCGGGTAGAACATTACAAACAAAAGATTCAGGTTGCTTTTAACAAACGTGTTAAACATCAGTACTTTCAGGTTGGTGATTTAGTATGGAGGCAGGCTGATGCATTACGTAAGACTAGGAAGCTTGATCCAAATTGGATTGGGCCATTTAAGGTGATCAAAGTATTGCGTAGAGGAGCATACATACTTGAGAATGCCGAGGGGAAAGCTCTACCTAGAAGCTGGAATGTTTCTCATCTGAAAAAATGCCTAGATGGCGGGTCTGTGAAGTGGGTATGTGTTGTAGCTGACCTAAATACCCTCCGGGGCAGATAGTGAAATTATTACCCTTCGGGGCGAGTTGTCTTATGTTTTACCCTCCAGGGCGGATGATAGTTTTATTATCCTTCAGGGTGAGCTGTTTTGCGTTTTACCCTTTGGAGCGGATGATAGTTTTATTACCCGTCGGGGCGAGCTGTTTTATGTTTTACCCTCCAGGGCGGATGATAGTTTTATTANTTGCGTTTTACCCTTTGGAGCGGATGATAGTTTTATTACCCGTCGGGGCGAGCTGTTTTATGTTTTACCCTCCAGGGCGGATGATAGTTTTATTACCCTTTTGGGCGAGCTATTTTATGTTTTACCCTCAGGGGCGGATGATGGTTTTATTACCCTTCGGGGCGAGTAGTTTTATATTTTACCCTCCGGGACGGATGATGGTTTTATTATCTTTCAGGGCAAGTAGTCTTATATTTTACCCTCCGGGGCAGATGATGGTTTTAAGTTGTACCCTTCGGGGCGGATAGCTTTTTGCAATATTTAATAAATAATGGAAGCTTGGTGAACATCTGTTAGAAGAGTTTTCGTGGTGTTGAAATGAATCAACGGGTTCTTGGCTTGGTATTATCGGAGTTCGATTCAATTGAAGGATTCAACGTGTTTCAAGCTTGGAAAAATAAAGAGAAAATGAAAATAAAGCAATTAAAATAGTTAAACTACACTAGGAATTGAAAGTGCATATTGGTAGGATGTCTCGGTCGTATGCCCATAATAGAAATGCAAAGCAATTAAGGAAATAAGCAAGAACAAGCAAAGTTTCATCAAGTACAAGCATGCAAGCACAAGGTACAACTATGCATAAAATCCTAAATAATGAAAATTAGCAAAAATTGAAAGCATCAATAGAAAGAGTAATAAAAGTTGACATAAAAGTTCAAAACTTTAAGGAAAATAACAAGTAACGAAGTCTAGATCTAGGATTTAAGCTAAAACTATGCATGAAAATAAAAATCAAAATAAAGCATAGGAAAAACTCAAAATCATGACGATCAAGGACCCGATCTATAGACTAGGTGTGTCACTTAACTAGAATCCATAGTCAATTCACATGTTTCATCATGAAATCAAGTAGCTAAGAGAAAAAGCATAATATGAAGAACAAGCATAAAATTAAAGCATAAAACATGAAATTGAAAGGAAACTTACTTGAATTAAGAAATGAAACAAGCTTGAATGTAAATTGCATCAAAGTAAACAATCCAAAGGAGTATTTGGATTCTTCTTAGGCTTACAAACCCAAGGAGGTGCTTGAAAGTAAATCTAATCTAGGAAAAGAAATTACATAAAAGCTTGAAATCCAATCTAAAACCTAAGAAAAGAGAAAATTATCAAGAGCTTGAGAGTAATTTGGTTCCCAAACCCTAGCTTGGGTTGGGAGGTGAGCTATTTCTTCAAAGGAGTAAGGTGTGGGCTTTATATACTTGTTTGTAGGGGCAAAAACGTCCAAAAATGCTCAAAATGGCCGAACCCCCAGCGATGCAGTCGATCGACTGACAAAGCAGTCGATCGACTGCCCATCCTCGAACAGCCGAACTCTTTGTCCAGCAGTCGATCGACAGAAAACCAGTCAATCTACTGCCACAAATACAGAATCAGCCAACAATGTCTTCATATGAAATGTATCCTTTCTCCTTGGATATCATTTGGCGTTTGATTTGCGTCATTTGGAATTTTCCTCCGAGAGTTATGGGCTCCGCACCAAAACCTGCCACAAGCGAAGCGACGACGAACTGTCTCCACTTAAAGCTGATTTTTTACCATTCTTAGACTCGAAATTTGGAACTGTTGTAAACACAAAAGTTTTAGAAAATTATCTCATATTTCCAATGGTATAAGGTGGAGGCAAATGGCACAAGTGGTTCTGGAGTTATGCTTGCATTACGACAACTGAGACATCCACCGAGCGAATATAATCCCTTTTAGCCACCTACAAAACAAGAATTCAAACTTAAAAACCCAAAAATAGCACAAACACCTCACACTTAGTACACTTAAAGCCAAAAAGATAATAAATAAGAAAAAGACCTAAAACCTAATGAAAAACGACTCTAAACTACTAGAAACGACGTTAAACTCTAACTAAAGACACAAAGAAAAACACAACAATTACATGCAAAACAACATCTCATGAATTTTTTATGGTTTTTTACGAATGTTTGGGTGATGTGATTTTAAATATGTTTGATTTACATATTTGAGGTCGCTTATGGGAGGGATATGTTTGACTTACATACACTTCCCGGATTGTTATGGATTGTTATATTTTTGTGTTAATTTATGAGAGCGAACATATTTGACTTATATGTTTGTTCGTGCGAGTTTGTTTAAGCTCATTTCGATTGTTTTGGCTCATGATTTGATGGTTTTTTGTATATTAAACTTGTGGTTTTACTCATGGAGGTTTGAAGTATGGTGGTGATTTACTTGGAAATTTTGGAGGTTTGAAGTATGGTCGTGAACATGTTTGTCTTACGCGTGTTCTGCGCAACCTATGTTTTCACTTGGGTGGTTCGAATTGCAGGTTATGGATGAAGGGTTTTGGTGTTTTTTGAGTTTGGCTTACATAAAACATAAGGCTTCTTATCGCAGGTTTATGTATCACAAGAATAAGGAACAGAACTGCTCATAAAATTGTGCGGAAATTCATATGTTTGATATTACAAAAGGTTATCAGGTAGTGCTGGGCCTAGATGTAGGTACAAAATCTTCTAGAGGTGCGTCTATCTCGGCAACCAATTCGGAATATAACACGGCTCGGCCTTGACATGATAGCCACCACTTAGCATCCTTTGGTTGCTTCATGCCGCCCTTCCAAAAGCTGAATGGGGGGGGGGGGGGGGGGGTCATGTCGATGATAATTGGTACGTCGGGGTTATATGTGACGTTCATAGCCGCGAGCTGGTCCTTGATTATCCCCACCGCCTTATGGACCCATTCTCTGCTGCCTAAAGCCATCTTGCCAAAGTATAAAGATGACTTTTTGTAGGCCTTCAACAGCTCCTCCCGGTAGGCGTCCACGAACTTCTTGCCTACCTCACTCATTAGGAAGGTCCACCGGCCTTCGGCAACATCCTGTTAGCATGTAGCATGACCGACCTCTCGCACCTGCTCCTCCAGATTTTAGATTTATTCTATGGCTTCGTTTGCTGCTCTGGTAGCCTCATCTTTCACACTCTCTACTTGGCTCTTCAGGAGGTTTATCTCCTCCTCGCGAGCTGTCAGTTCTTGGCGAGCTTTGTCCAGGTCACCTTGTGTCAGTGACAGTTGTTGTGTTTGCTACTCTGCCTAGATTGTCAGCTCATCACATGTCTTTTGGAGGTCGCTTTCCGTGGACCGTGGCAGCAGTTAAGAAGACAGGTCGTCAAGTAGAGGTTTCATCTACATCCGAGAATGATGTGAATAAATCGTTATTTTGTGTTGTGTACATATGTGTTTTGAGTAAGATTACCTGAGCAAGGGTGCGATCGTGGAGGAGAGACGAGATTTTCCTTGCATCATCGCGCTGTGCTAGTTCCTTCTCCAAGCTTGGAGAGCTGGATGTGGTGCCACCATAAGTTTTGCGGAGGCGCCGACACTTCGGTGCCTGTTTGGGAGAGTTACGTGCGGCTCTCTTCCCTTTAGAAAACCTCATGGCAAGCGGTACGTCTTCTTCAACATCCGCGACCTCATCGTGGTCGTCGGGCGCGACCTCCACCTCATCATCTACATTAACCACAGGAAGTCGCGGCGCCGATGTAGTTGTCGGGCTTGGGTCCGTGATCACAGTTGCTCCTTCCGAGCTCGATGACGCACAGGTGCTAATAAATGCATCTACAATAAGGGCATACTTGGTTAAAATTAATTTATGGTTATTGCGAGTAAGAAGAAGCATTATAACAGAGGAGACCTACCGAACTTTGATCGAGTCAATGCTAGATCTGGATCGACGGAACATGAGTCGATGCCCACAAATGAGAAAATTTTGGACCGTCTAGTGAGTCGCACCACGTCAAATGGGCACTTACTTCATGCTGCGAGCTGGTCAAAGTATCTTTTATACAGAGTGGGAAAGTGCTTAGGAGTGGGAGGATCGGATTGTTTTGGGGTATGGTAATGCAGCTCACTAGCAAAAGGCCAGGCCTCAGTGTTGTGAATGAAAAAGAAGTTTCTTCACCACTCCAGTACTTTGGATAAAGGGTTTACTAAGAAGCGAGGTTTTTCAGAGCGAGCAGAAAAATAAAATGAATTCTTTTGATATTTTATTTGAAAACAGAAGTGGAAAAGTCATGGATCAGGTAGAGTATTATAATATTTACATAAAATAATATACCCCGCCATAAATTTCATGGAATTGGGGGACAATTGCAGAAGGGGAATTTTAAATATATTGGTTGTGTTGATGTAAAATTGGTGTGGTGGGAATCTAAGTCCCGACCTAAGTAGCTCATCAAAAAATGTAATATGATTTGGGGGAGGCTTTAGGGGGTCTGCTTGAAGAGTGTCGGGTAGAACCATTTTGGCAGTTTCATGGAGATTGAGTGCTTTTTTGAAATCCTCCTGTTTCTCTGGATCAGGTAATATCCAATAGTTATGTTTAACTACCCTGGTCGCTTGGGGTAAGGGGGGTAGGTCGGCGACAGATGAGGAAGGTACCATAGTTACCGGGTTTTCTAGGAAATGTTCGCAGTGTAATGAGGCGGGATTGTTGGGTTTAGATAGAGGAATGTCCTCTGGTATGTTCTCAATAGTTAAGGGGACATGAGAGGGGTCCTCAGGAATGTTTTCTAATAAGTCTTGGGCCTCGGTGTAGGCCCTGGTTTGGGCCTCAAGCTCCGGCTAACTGATGTCACCTTCTGGTTCGTCGTGTAGGCCGGGGGGGAGGGGAGGAAGGTTGTTTTCGTCTTCTTTTAAGGATGTAAGGGTTTTCGAGGGGATTGGAATCGGGAGAGAGGTTTGGGGTTTGAGAATCAGGGTTGGAAGATGGTGAATTCGCCATTAATTGAGAAATTCAAGGACAGAGAAGCAGGAAATGCAACAGTTATCAACAGATGCAATAAATATATAATTCTTAAATTGAAATCAATTGCTTGAAGGGGGAGATTCAGGTGACTTACTCATTTTTGTTGTCGTTGATGTCGAAGATGGGCGATGTGGTGTTGCTAATTTTTGTAAATTGGAGGGAGCGCGAGCTTTTTCACAGAGCAAAAATGGCGATTGTATTTGTATTTGTAAAAGTGACGAGTAGGTGGAGATGGAAGGGCTTTGTGTATTTTGGGCGGCGTGAAAAGATGAAGTGACAGATTGGAGCGGGAAGTTGGTAGGATTTTTAGGAATATTTTTGGCTCACATTATTTAATATATTACGAGAATATGGGGAGGTGACACGTGTCCGACATACTGTCAGGATGCATTTAATGAATCTTTAAAGGGACGTGATGGGTAAAGGGAAGCGTGTTTTGACTTTTCGAAAGCATATGATTATATTTTCTTGGATTATTGTGCCCAAGTACGACTGCAGGTCGCGGATCGAGGATTTTATGATTTCAGGTCGGTGGGTATTTTGGGTCGACGAATATGGGGACTTATAAGCTACCTCTTCTTCTGGGAGGAGCATTCTTCCTGGGGGCTGAGCGAGCTGACCTTTGGGAGGTCGCGATTTTATGTGGCGAGCTTTTATTGGATGACCTTTGCTATGTCTTGGCATGGCGAGCTGGGTTATCCTGAATTGTGGTATGGTAATCCGACAGGGTAATTTATTTATGATTTATGCTTAAGTTTTTATTGTGGTTTCTGGTGATTGCGTTCTGTTAACCTTTTTGCATATGCTACCTGATTTCGTAACTCAATCAGCCAGAATATGGGAGACTAGCTGATACGACACTAAATATTCATGTAAGCTATAAGTCGGTATTTAGGGAAACGACCTCATTTCTTGGAAGGAGCATTTCTTCTGAGAGGTGGGCGAGCTGGCTTTTAGAGTAGTGACCTGAAGTATGAGGGTGAGCTCTCATAAAGGGTAGTGACCTCTTATGGTTTGTTAGCTCGGCGTTATCTGGTAGCTCAATATTGGGCTTTGTAAATATTATGCCCGAATGGGCTAATATGGATGGTATTGTGGGGTCCCGACGAACTATATTAAAAGAATCACAGGCCCAGGCCTATTCTGGTAATTTAAGTGAGAGATTTATTATTTATGGGAACTTAGCATATAGGAGAAATCCTAATTCTAAGTCGGTTGTGGTATTTATGGAATTATAATGGGAGAAGGTAACCCTAGTTTGGGGAACACTTCTCTTGCCTATATAAAACGGGTGCACGCCTCTCTTTATTTTTATGTTGATTCAATCCTACGTTTTGAGCTCTCAAAATATCTCTTGCACTATCTGACTTAGGTATCGGAGGACCTTCGTCGGGGCCGTCCACCGCCTTGGCTGAGGGTGTTGTTTTGCAGGATGGGTTAGGTCGCCAGGAGGCTTTTTGGAGATCAACCAAGTCGCTGTGATGCTATTACATCATTGTTCAGGTCGTTGATCTCAAATTTGAGGTTAGTACCCCCTATTCTTGGTCACCAATCTTTTTGGTTTTATCACATGACATGATTCTTAAATAATTTAATCTTTTTTACTTTAAATTGGCTTGTGATTCTAATATTATGCAATGGTTTGCTCTTTAACATGCATATCTTGCCATGGTTATTAATATTATGCAACTTTTGACATGAGATGCTTTGTGCAACGCAGGGGGAAGGCGGGAAGAGGCATTGATTATGATAATAAAAAGCTTATCCCCCCTATATACTAATGTAAAATCTTCATAATCTATGTGTATGTTTCGCATGCTTCGTTTAGCAAATAAAAAATTATAGTAGTTTGGTTGTTTATGTGTCATCCGATCTTAATATCTTCCTTTTATTGTATCATACTTAATTTATATTTTTCTTTAATTATTATATTATGCCTAATTTAATAATTTTATTTTAATATATTTTGCCTAATTCAATATTTTTTTTATTCTCTTAATATAAAAATATAAATAAGTCATATATTATTAGTAAAATTCAAATTTGTTATTTTAACTCAAGTTAGATATGATATAATTTTAATTACAAGAATTACTTAATTATGAAATTAATTAAATAAATTGAATTTATAATCAAAGTTCAAATATTTTTATTTATGGAATTTCAAAAATTAAATATAAATAAATTACGAGTTATTTGTAATAATCTAAGTATGTAACTAAGTATTAGTAATGAATTTAATTAACCATAAAAATATAAGACTATATAATAATAATTAATAAATATTGATTGAAATTGGTACAATGCGAACGGGTTGAGAGTAGTAGCTTTTGAATTTTTCAAAATATGTCGAGTTATTTGCAATAATCTAAGTGTGTAATTAAGTATTAGTAATGAATTCCATTAATCATAAAAATATAAAACTGTGTAATTATGATTAATAAGTATTAATTGGAAACCGGTACAATGCGACACAAGTTGAGAGTAATAACTTTTGATTTTTTCAAAATATGTAACTAATAATTATTAACGATTTTAATCTAAGTATTAACAATTCAATAATAACAATAATAATAATTAATAAATAGAGATTAGACACTATTTGCAAATGTGACATCTTTTAAATTTTTATAAGTATGTATATAAAATTATTGACGACTTTATTCTAAATATTAAAATTTAAAAGAATTTAATATACAATAAATAATAAATAGATTAGACATGTACAAGGGCACGGGTTGAGAATACATCATTTGAATTTTTTATTTTATATATAAAACTCTCTAATTCTAACAAATATTTTTTATATTTATAATTTTATAAATCCCGGAACTGAGCAAATAGGATGAAACTTATTTAGGTATTAATTTCTAATATTTGAAGGCACCCCGTTCCCACTTTTTCTACATTCATTTATAATATTTGTAATCAATTTTTGATTCAATAAATCTGATTAAATGAAGAATGATGTTTTTTTGTCGTCTTAGAAGTTCATATATATATATATATATATATATATATATATATATATATCGGGTTTTCTATTGGCCTAGCAAAAATAAAGAAAATAAAAAGTTCAAGGTTGGGCAGGTTTTATGAGAATGCGATGGCTCAAGATCGAATTTAGATTAAGCTCAAAATTGTGAAATAAGAGGAGTTGTGCCCGAGTTTGATGAAAAGCCAATATGAGGGGCTGTTGGAATAAGTGTGAAGTAAAAGCTTAATGGAACGAAAGGCTCAAGTATGAGAGAGATTGGGCCCGATTTTATTATTCTTTCTTTGGGAAGAAAGTTTAATGAGCTAGGAAGCTCAGGAAAGTGATAAATTGGGCCACGAGCTAAAGGGCCCAGGTGTGACATTTTGAGAGGATGAACATCTCAAGATCATCTAGAAAATGCTTTAGCCAAATTCATGTGAAATACGAAAGGCTCAAGTATGAGAGAGATTGGGCCCGATTTTATTATTCTTTCTTTGGGAAGAAAGTTTAATGAGCTAGGAAGCTCAGGAAAGTGATAAATTGGGCCASGAGCTAAAGGGCCCAGGTGTGACATTTTGAGAGGATGAACATCTCAAGATCATCTAGAAAATGCTTTAGCCAAATTCATGTGAAATGCTCTGATAGTAATCTTATTTCTTGGTATAGTAAAAAGTAAAATTGCACTTTTCTTTCTACTGCTGAAGTCGAGTATATTGCAGGTGAAAGTATTTGCACAAAGTTGCTTTGGATGTCTACAAAGTTGCTTTGACTGTGCTTTTTGATAATTCCAGTGTCATTAATATCTCGAAAAATTCGGTCCAGCACTCACGAATCAAACACATTGACATAAGGTACTACTTTATTCGTGACTTTGTTGAGAGAAAGATAGGTAGTCTTGAGCACAAAGGAACAGAAAACCAGCTTGCTGACATCTTCACAAAGGCATTAGATTTAGAAACCTTCTCTCGATTGAGAAGAGATCTCGGAATGTGCGTCGTTTAAGTCCGTATCGGTTTTGATGTCATGACACCTAATGTCATCAGTCGTGACATATGCAGATTTTTGCATGCATTTTTTTTAAATCTTTTTTCATACATATCCTGAATGCATTGTGTCTGGTTGAAGTGCAAAAAGGTCATGTGTTGTAATAAAAAGTGGTGGCAACAAGACTAACCTCTTTCTTTTGGTGATTATTGAATATACCCGTAGAAACAGGTTTTCTCCCATGTCCATGAAAAGGGGTGTTAATTTCTAGCAATTGCTAAAGATAAGTAAGTTTCTTTCAAAATTACTGAAAAAGATAATGAAATTTTGGATAAAGTCCAATCTTTAATTTTCAATTCTTTAAGTGATTTGACGTAGTCATTAACTCGAGTTAAGGGGTATATTTTCATTGACTTCACCTGAAGTAATGTTAGTTATAATGTCATCAAATGAGAAGCAACATTGATCATGTCACTTAAACCATTTGTTGTATTTTTAATTTCTTAGGTCATTATTTTTAGATATCAATTAGGACATTCATACTTTGTGAGGATGCTATTTTGTTGTGTGTTCTGTTATGTGTGCTTGTGATCTTTCTCTGAATTCTGTTGATCATGTTATGAATTTTGATAACCAAGTGTTTCAATGGCGTTATAATCGGAGGATTAGACCATTAATAATGGGCTTATTTGGCGAGTGAATAATTACTTTGCAAAGACTTTGTTCAACTATGGTGATGGTTTTTGAAAACCTAGCTCTATCTCGGTTTTATATGTAATTGAGATTGTGATTTTAATTTCAAAAAGGAGATAGTGGTTTTGTTTAGCTTGAGATCGTGTGGCATTATTATTGGTAAGTGAGATCGTGTGTCCTTTTTGAGAAGGAGTAGGGCTTGTTTGTAAGGAAAGAAAATTCTTGGGGTAGTAGTGATAGTGGGGGGTTAATTGTTCATTTTTTTTTCACTTTACCTTTCTCATCCCCTTTCTTTTTTCTACTGCGTACGAGTTTTCAATATTGGCAAAATTAGGATTTTTACAATTCTTTCTTCAAATTTTACTGCCTACGGCACTCGATTTTGTGGTTGTGGTTGCTTCTAATTCTCTTGCAGAATGTCGAGTTCTCCATAACCCAGCAAAATTTCAAAGCTCCCAGCCCGCGTGCGTCACCCAATCGACGAACAGGCTCCGGTGAATCTGCCACATTACACCGCTATGGACATTTGAGAAGAGATGGGTGGTGTTGTAACACCAAACCCATCACCACCTGGTGATCCTGGTGCAAGCTCCACTTCGGTCGCTTCTCGTGAACTGGTTCCAATTGCTGCTGCCTCCGATGCAACACAGGCGACTCAACTTATTCCCGGCCAAGTGGGCAATAAAATTGACGTGGACAATCCCCCGAACTTGCCGCTTATTGCCAAGATCTTTGGTCCAGTCGGAGATCCTTCCTTGAGGAAGTCACGACGGCTTTGCAACATTCCCCATGGTACAATTCCGGTGGCTATTCCCATAAGACAAGCGGGGGAGTGACGTCATGTGCCCATTGAGCACATGAATTTGGTTGAAGAAGTTACAGCTCTGATGGACTCCGACGATGATGAATATATGCCCCCGAGTGTTGCTGCGCCGACAATTTCCTCTCGTCCACGGTTGTCCAAGTCACCTACCCCTCGCTGAAAACAGACAGTGCATTTGGATGATAAGAAAACTCCACCCGAAGTTGATGATTCAAGTTCCTCTGATCCCCCGTTCACTGTCGTTAATTTTTTCATTGGTGAAGTTGAAAGTTCTTCCCGTTCGTTGGTGGCCAACCCTCCTTTAACTCCGTTTAACATGAATCAGTCGGAGACAGAGTATGGCTTCTCTTCAGATTCTGATGGTGACTTCGCACTCCTCACTTTGTTGTCTGCTTTGAATTCTAAGAAGGCTGCAACCAAAAGCTTTGACGCTGCCCAGAAAGCTCGTGATGGTTATGTTGTTATGTCACTAAACCTGACATCACCTACCTCTGATCCAGTTTCGTCTCCCATATCCAGCTCTGATGATGCAGTCTCTGAAGGTGCTTCAGTCTAATCACCTGCATCTGAATAGTCTTCTAATGACTCCGATGAGGCACCATGTCAGGATGTTGATATTGAAGCCCTTGTTCCCGTGCCTAACAAACTTTTGACTAAGGAGGCTGAAAAGGTTTTTCCTGGGTATCATCAGCGTGGAATGATTGATGAGAGTAGAGTCCTAGTAGACGTTTTCAAAAAGCAGAATCTAATTTCCTTCTTTGAGAGTAAAGGTATGTATTCTACCATTTCTACTGCCATGTCTTTTGTTTGTGAAGTGGTGTTAGAGTTCTTTGCGAACATGCTCCCTTATGTTGCTGATCCTAAGTCCGTCAGTTTTGGTAAAGTTTATGTGCATGGAAAGTTTTATGCTTTTACTCCTGATTTAATAAATAAACTGTTTGAGACTGATGATTATCATGAGGACTCTACTATTGATGATATGAATGAGGTCCTCGAATTTTTGTCTGGGAGCATGCATAAGGAGTGTCATGAGCAGTTGTCTGGTGCGAGATTATCCTTTTGTATTCGGTTTTGCACAAGGTTTCAATTTTTAACTGGGTAGTGATGAAGAATACCACTATTGTGACACGTCCTCAAGCCCAGTTTCTATTTAAGCTAGGCCGTGGTATAAAGTTCAATTTTGGTCAGCATGTGTTTGACATTGTCACCAGGTTTGCTACGTCCAAAGCGACTTCCTCTTTTTGCTTTCCTTCTCTCATTTTTAGCCTCCTCGAGAATCAAGTTTTTCAGCCTAGTGGGGATGATGTGTATACTGGCGAGCCTGAGTGGTTTTCGTTGCGTGGTCAATATACTGCTGGTGCTTGTGTTGTTGATCTTCCATGCCAGCCACCAACTAGAGCTGCTGGTATTTCTGGTGTTAGTTCTGGTGCTGTTAACACCAATTCTATCATTGTTTAGTTTTCTGCTCCAGTGGTGCGAGCTCAGGTTGCTATGCTTAATCTTCAGATTGACCAGATGCAGGCTCAGGTTGCACAGATGTAGGCACTTCGTGGCTCGTTTGTTGAGGCTCTTTTACTTTCAGAACAAAATGGGGGAGATGATGAAGACGCGGACGATGATGAGGATGAGGATGATGACAAGGATGAGGATGATGATGATGCGGCTGCAGATGAGGAGGAAAATGAACCCACTGAGAGTGATGAGGATGTGGCTCGTTTGGCCAAAGGCAAGAGGAAGGCTAGAGATGAAGGGACTTCTCCTCGCCATTCAATGAGGACTCGTACTTCTAGTTCGAGCCATTAATTTTTTTTGTGTTTTGTGTTTTTTGAACAGTGGTTACTTGTTAAGGGGGAGTTTTGTTGGGAACTTTATTCACGGCAGTTTCCTTATTTTTCTTTTGATGTTATTTGCCTTTCTTGGGCCCATAGGAAACTATATTTTATTTTTATTTTGTTTCCTAGATAGAGATTTTAAGTTAGTTAACTTGTTTATCAAGTTTAGAACTCTTGTCTATTTAAGACAAGAAGTAGTCATGTAGAAATTTAACGCAGCAAGCAAACGTGAAAACAGGGCAGAACGGAAGCACGAGAAAGACATGAAGCCACGATCCATAATTCGTACATCTTTGAAGTTGCGTAACCAACGGAGAAAATCATCACAAGCGTGGTCGCAAGTATTTAGTATCAAGTGTTGATGCTAATATTTTCATTTATTACTTTATGATTTTGTATTTACTTTTAAAAAAATTAAAGTAATATAATTTTCGGGTTTGTATACCTGTTTCGTAAGCACTTTGCTTACGAATGAAATTTATCTGCTGTGTTCTTTTAGTTTGTTATTTATTCCGCTGTATTTTATTAGAATACTGTTTAGTGTTAACTCTGGCGTTCTAGAAGATAAGATTTCTAGAATGCCTTTGCAAAAGAGACGTTCTAGAAAATAGTCTTTTTAGAACGCCTTTACAAAATAGACGTTTTAAAAAATAAACTTTCTCGAACGCCTTTAAGAAATAGACGTTCTAGAAAATAAAATTTGTAGAACGTCTTTACGAAATAGACGTTTTAGAAAATAAATTTTCTAGAACGCCTTTACAAATAGACGTTCTAGAAAATAAACTTTCTACAATGGTTTTTCAAAATAAACTTTCTAGAACGGGTTTTCAAAATAGAGGTTCTAGAAAGTATATTTTTCTAGAACAGTATAAAAATGTACGTTCTAGAAAGTCTATTTTTTTAGAACGGATTTTTTATGATACGTTCAAGATTTTACAGTTTTGGAATTCCAGGATCTTTTTTCCACACCTGTTAATAATTCATAAATCACAGTTTTTTCATAGAACACCTGTTTAAATCATAATTTTTTCACAGAACACCTGTTATTTATATATATCAAGATCATCTATCAATCACAATAATACACAATCACCAAAAGATGTCAATACAAACAACACAAGTCGCCAAATATATGATCACTAGATGTTAAAATACATAAATCACCAAAAGTCGATGAGTACCTATTTTGCTACTATTCAAGTCATCTATAAATAGTTTATTTTTTACACTCCAAAATATATTGCACACCCTATATGGTAATCTAGCAATGACCTCTAGTAAACACTCGACCCAACGTCTACGTACATCATCAATTTCATCGTCCGAATAAGGTTGTTCCATATTGAGTGCCTGCAGGTCAATGGCAAAACGCACAATAAAATAATGAAAAATGATGAAAAATAATAAGTGATATAAAATATATGAAATTCTCGTCGACGTTCTGATTTTCGTGAGCATCAGGTCCGTAACCGTACGGATTCCCGCCCGACTCCCGAACCCACTAATCCTTCTCTGACGAATCCTAACACCTTTCAAGTGTTACAAGTTAAAGACTGCACGGGCCCTTCGTCACCTCCTACCTCGGAGCCTACCTCGCGGTCCGAGCCGTTATCTCTCGCCTCCGTGAACACGGCTCCTAAAGCTGCTGATACTTTTGTTACTCCATCTGGTTCGGAAGGGAAGAATTACCGTATTGCTTCTGAGCCTCCTGAGATAGTTGGTGACACCTCTCGACAGCTTGTACTTTATAAAGAACCTGCTTCTTCGAGCAAGAATTATGTTGATCAGGTGTACATGGGTTCTTCGGATAAGGTCTCCCCTCCAGTGCAACATACTCCAATAACCTGTCTTGCACATGAAGAAAGTAATATAGTGGATGAGTCGAATATTGGCAGCCAACATCGCACCCCTCTTTTTCGTAAACCTGCCACTGATCGGGAATTAATTGATATAATTAAGAATTACAACAGGAGTCTTCTACTCCTTTCATTGTCACCGATCCAAAATCCTCTCCCGCTCTTCATCTTATGGATCTCGCTTCTGGACAGTCTTGGGCAGATATGGCTGAAGACAAAGTTTATACTCCTCTACGCAAAACTTCAAAGAGTTCTCTTAAGCGAGGGTTTCTTATGAAACACTAGTTTCTTTATTTTCGTTTCTTTTTCATTGATTGTTATGTACTCAGACACTTTTCTCCTTTTTTAATAAAATCGCCGCAACTTATTTATATATATATATGAATAAAATGATCAACTAGGCTATGTTCAAACCCCAGCATAGTTTTTCTAATTAACACTTACATTAGTCTATAAAATGGCCACCATGCTTGTTATTCTTCTGATATATTCAGATTCAATTTGCATGCCCCCTTCAACACTAAGATGTGCAACATGGTCAATGAGCTAGATTTTAACCATTGAGCACTCAAGACAATCTTGGTATGTGATTTGAAAATGGCAAATTCCAAACAAACGAGCAAAGGGATCTAGGTTTGTACACCCAAGTTCACAAGTACTTTTACTTGTGAACTGAAATTAAATTGTTGTGTTTATCTTTTATATTTTCGCTGCTTATTTTTGTTAAACTGTGGTTGATATTACTTTTGGTGATTGTAACACCGAAAGAAACATCATTCACTGATACTTATTTTCATTAACTATAGACCTTCAAATTTACAGTTTCGATCTCAATAGCCGTTCATAATTCATTTCCTTCATCTTACCTAGCTTTTTGTCTCGAAATGTTGTTCCATGCAGTTGATATGTTGATTCACATTATTAATGTTGAGAAACTGATATTTGAGGGGGAAAGGTCCAGCCGTTTGTGTCTCACTATTTTTATTTTATTTTGTCTTTGTTTTAATTTATAAGGGTAAAAATTGAAATAATAAGGGGTGAATCTAGTCAAAGCAATAATTTAATAAGAATGGTGGGTGAATTTAATAAATAGATAGACTTAGTAAAATATGAGATGAAAATACTTATCGTAAATATGGAAACATTCTATGCAAGTTTATAGAGATTTTCTCCATTGTTTGATTAGATTACTCATGTGAGAAAGAATAAGCATAAAATTGGTTAGATATGAGTACTCAAACGAGTTAACCACACACAATAAAAAGTCAATCCTAACATTCAATTGGCTTAAAAACAAGTTTTTGTTTCGGTTTATTTATTTGAAAGTAAGAAATTTCATAAAGTTTTGAGAGGAGAGTTTATAAAAATACCAAGAATCCTAGGACGTAGAAAAAGTTATCTTATTTGAAACTACAAAACGCATGAATTTAGATTAGAAATCTATTGAGAAGAAGTATGTTTCGAAATTTGGGTTCAAGGAAAGTTTCGTTTTGGATCAACTCTCAGATTAAAATAAGTTTAAATAGATTAAAATATGTTTCGAAATTTGGGTGCAAGGAAAGTTTCGTTTTGGATTAACTCTCAGATTAAAATAAGTTTGAATTTATTAAAATGTTTAAATAAATTATTGTATACTCAAGTTTTATATAAACCTAGACATTTTGCCCACATCTCACACCTCTTTATTTAACTTAGTAACTACATTTTAGATTATCCGGCAAAAATACCCACCATTTACTCAACTCACCTCCTCTTGTACCTTACAAATCTTCGATGTCGATTCCGCCTAGTTCCAATATTTGTTTAATTTGAATTTTTTAACTTTAATTTCTATTGGAATTTCGAGCTTAACTGCAAAATTTCAACTCAATCGGAGTTCGCTTGGCTTGTTGACTCGGTCAAAATTTTGATTTTCACAACTTTTCTCATAAAAATTTTTACAAAAATATCAGTGTCAATTCCGGCCAGATCCGACATCTGTCTAACCAAAAACTTTTACCATGGCTTTCTGTTATCATTTCGAATCTACTTAAAAATGTTGAAGTCAACTGTAGTTTGCCCCATTGAATCGTCAGTCAAAATTTTAATTAATTTATGGTATCATTTCGAGTTTACCTTCAAATTTTCAAGTCAATCGAAATCCAATTGCCCCATTGATTTACCAGTCAAAATTGAAATTTTCTTAGTTTTTTTACACATAAAACCAAAAACTTTGGATTTCGATTCGGCCATATCCGACGCCCGTTTAACCTGAAAATTTTACCATTAATTTATGTTTCATTTCGAGTCTACCTCCAAAACTTCAGGTCAGTCGAAGATCGTTTAATCTATCTAAAATTAGAATAACACGCAATATATTACCACAAACAATAATACTAAGATTATCGCATACACTAATGTAATCTAAAATTAACACAATAATAATACTAAAATGACAGGCATGTCGTAATGTGATTTAAATCTACCACAACGAATATTAAATCATCAGAATCAGTAATACTAAAAATACCATATACAGTAATGACTTTGATCTATACAAGTAGTAATCATATTATCATAGTAATAAACTACCACAACAAGAAATATCAAGATTACTGCATACAGTATAAATTTAAATTACACAAGTAGTAATCACATTATCCTAGTAATAAATTACCGTGAGACAAATGCACGGACCCAGATGGAGCTCTTGGAGCTCGTGCAGCATGTACGCGGGGGTCTAGCCGCAATCATGTCCCAACTTGCAACTTAGTCTCAGCAGCCTCCTCGTATTATTGTTAAGATGTTGAATTGAATTTGTCGTGAACTAATTAATTATACTTGAGTTTGACGTACCTGAACCATATATTTCATGAATATTTATTAATTATTTGAAATATTCTTTTGCGTTTTGTTATTTTTAGCATTTAAATGCAGGTGGAGAAAAAAAAATACCGACGGCTAATTGCTCGTTAGTATATTTCAAAAAATTAAAAATGCTGACGAGAACAAGCAAGACAGTATTTGTCTGTCCATCTGTTGTCGTTATATGCCGACGGATAATAAATAGTTGGCCTTCGAGTGTCCCGACAGGCGTTCCCGTCGGCATCTCATCGATAAGAATGCCGACAGATAAGTGAACCCGTCAACTATTTTTATTGTCGAATAAAATGTTGATGAGTAATATCCGTGTCTGTATTATTCTATTTTTTTTTTTGAGTGTATGGAAATTAATAGGATCAGTATAAGTTTTAGAAAATATCTACGGTGCCGTGAAGGTACAATGCCCCCCACCCTCTGCATTTACATTCATCCATTTATCAATATTTGTAACTAACTTTTGATCCAATATTTGTAAATAATAAAAGAATGGTGCCCTCACGACAGCGTAAAAGTTCCCTAAATTTTAACACTGTTAGTAATAACTTTAACATAGTCCTTATGAAATCTGTCAGATCTAGTACTGTATATATATAAAATGTGTATATATAAAATGGGCAACACTCTTGTGAGGTCGGACTAACGGATCTAGTACTGTATATATATAAAATGTGTATATATAAATTGGGCAACACTCTTGTGAGGCCGGACTAACGGATCATCTGTTAGGCCAAAATTTCATATCAATACATTATAATGTAAAAACAATTACATTATAATAAAAAACCAATACATCATAGTATAAATTACAGTACAAAAACTAATATATCATAGCACAGGTCAGATATTTATGAAAAACCGATACTCTACAATATAAAAACCAATATATTATATTACAAAAACCGATACATTATAGTATCAGGTTAAATAGTCTAACGGGTCATGACCCATTAATTTGGTCTAACACAAGTGTTTGTCATTTAAAATTACACGAATTTGTATGCAATACAATTTTTTAAAATCTATGAAATTTCATGAGTTTTAAACATTCTTCAAATTCTATGTTAATAAGATCCCCTTAATTTTGGAAGATCGGTCCATTGCAAGTTTTTAAAAAAAAATGTTTAAATAATTTTTGTAAATAGAATGTATTTTTGGATTAAATTCTAAAGTAGAGAAATCGTGTTTGATCTAGAGTGATCTATGGAAGTAACAGCTAGAACCCTCTTTCGGCAGTAAATAAGACCTCATATAAAATCATTAAAACAACAATAAAAGCAAAAACAAACTGCAAAACAGGAAACAAAATAAGAGACGAAAAATATTTTGATCGGCAAATATGTTCTTTTTTTTCGTCGGAGGATTGGAGCAGCAGGCGCGGCAGGTGCTGAAGAGCGGCGCCGGGAGGTGCATAGCGTGCGGATCACGCGCCGATCTCGTGGAGTACGAGAAAATTCTCAAGCTCTTCTTCGTGCCGGTGTGGCGGTGGCCGGGGAAGCAGCCGCTGATGCGCTGCGACAACTGCAACCTTTTCTTCCCTCAGTCGCTATCCCCGCCGCCGCCGGAGAAGGAGGTTGCGGACGCTGCCTTTAGGTGTCAATCTTGTGCTCGTGAGGTGGACTCCACGTTCAGGTTTTGCCCTTTTTGTGGATCGGCCCAGTGAATTTGAGAATTTAACAATTTCTTTTTTTTTCTTTTTTTTTTTGTGCCCTAATTTTATGTGTATTAGCGTGTTGTGTTGGTTGGAAATGGAAATGGTAATGGAAATGGAGTTGGTCTGTTTATAATTGAGAAATAAAATGATTTGTTTTATGGGTTTGTTTTTTCTTCGAGTTTTCTATATACATATCGAGTTTTTACATTGAATTTACAAAGCATCATCAAACTGAGTGGCTATTTGGAAATAGAATTTATATTGAACCAAGAAAATTTTGTGAATAAGACAAGGCAATTTTTCTTAGTTTTTAATGTTAACAAGAATCAATAACAAGGAAGATGATTTTTCAGTGATCATACTTACTGATTAACAATGATCTCAATTTAAAATAAATATATAAGTTTTAGTGAATTCAAAAGCCATCCCAAATTCTGCTTGAAATAATCAGAATTTGAAAGTAGAGACAGAAATGTTTTGAATTTTACACACCCAAAAAAATTGCCGCTGCCATAGAAATTTAAATACCAATCCCTTAACCCAAAAATATCCCCTGTTTCTAACTTGAAAGTTAAAAGAAAGAAAAAATTCTAATCTTGACAATTCTCAAATTCAATCACACTCCTACTCCTAGAGAAAAATTTCTCAACCCCCTTCGGCTCTTGGCAGCCGTTGCATGATTGGCCAAAGACGGTTGTAACAAATCATCATCTCCATTTGCCACCTGGATCTACATCGACATACTAGAATTTTCCGTATCACACTTCGAATGTAACCTAGCCCAAACATCTCCTCCATTGCCAGGAACCTTCGAGAAACCCGGTATGCTCGAAGTGCCTACCAAGAAATCTTCCACTCGTTTTTTGGGCACTCCGCAAGCTTATCCGCAGCCACAGCTAATTCTCCTGCAACAACAAAAACAAGTTCCGATATATCAAAAAATACCCCCATGGTTTAGCCTAATTACAAACACCCCCTTAAGATTTCCGTATTTTTGGTTCGACATTCGACGTTCATACTCAATCTCAGTTTCCTCAATTTTTGGTTCAGCTTTTATTGAATAATTCCTAGTTTCAACTTCTATCCCGACGAGCTGAAATTCAAACAACTCTTTCGTCTCATGTACAACCGTTAGCTCCTTTTCGAGCTCTTCTAATGATTCTACACTTCATCCAAAGCATTCTTGAGTTCCGATTTCTCCATTTCCATCCTTTTCAACTCAATTTCCAAACCTCGACCCACTGAGTCAATAATCAAGCTCGGCCCGCAATGAGTTATCAAGCTCAAAAAATGGAGTGCTTTTTTAGGGCTCGGACAACGGGGCGAGATGATCCATTTCGAGAAAATAGTCCACCTTGCTGATTTTGACTATTAGATCTTTTTAATTAATCGGACTCCAAGAAATTCTGATCGGAGACCATGTTGCTACTTTTGGAACTATTCGTTAACGACTCGGCGTAAAGAGATGAAACCCTACTTGGGGTGGATTTCCGAGAGATAGCTTGAAGCCTACGACACTCGGACTTGAGCTTAGCGATCTAATCAGAAGCATAATTAATGAAAAAACAAAAGAAATTCTAAAACTCCATCCTTTCTATTTCGATTTTAAATTCTATTTACATTATGCAAAAATTAAAACTATGTTGAAGGAAAAACATAATTAGTGTGCATTCGTCAACAAGTAACTGATAAAAGACAATTTAGGTTTTTGTTATCTTTATGTATTATGAAAACATGTACTTGATGCATATATAAAATGAGTTTCGGATGAATAAGATAACACTAATTTCTACTGTCTCCTTTATGTTTTCTTCTTTTCTGTATTTCCTTTTACACGTTATCGGCACGCCTATTGAGAGTGATTGACAAACAAGCCTCCGTAGACAAAAAAAAAAAAAAAAAAAAGAGAGAATTTTCGTATATGGAAAATCTTATTGCGCAGAACATTTGCGGAAGCGTTTCCCGGGTTTCTAGCTGTTGGATCCGATCTGGATTTTTTACAGCAAGCTCAAAACTCATCGAAGTTATATTTGAACGGTGGAGATTCGATTATAAGCTTTAATTCAGTATACATTAAATTTCGAACAAATCAAATTTTGTTTTCAAAATTCTTTGAGTATTTTTCAAAATAAGATTTCGCATAGATATATTATTCCATACATATAAATATTCAATTTGAACGGTGGAAATCTGAGTCTGAGGTCCGTAGAATCCGAAAGTGAATTATGAATAGAGCTAATCCTATTTCCCAAAACTGTCTGCCCATTTTTCTTTTTAAATTTTTGAATAACACACAATCTAACAGTTTGATAAAGTTAAATTTTGGATATAATATTTAAAATACATAGTGGCTAAATATGTACGATAGTGATCGGGTTTTAATCTATCTATCATTAGAAATATGTCGCATATATACCTATTGCAAACTTTCTATCATTAGAAACATGTCGCAGATAGACCTATTGCAAAAACAAAAATCAAGAAATTTCGTGGAAAGAATCGTCTCTTTTCTCGAAAGGATTTTGAATTACCCTATTATTTATTAAATGCAAATAATAAATATTTATTTATATAGATATATGACATGATATTTATTATTCTGCAATAAGTGTTTATACAAAACATGTATATATGCTACATATGATTATATGTGCATGCGACATTATGTAAAATATTGACAAATATGAAATTTTGCAATACTTTAATGATATTCATAGAGTACATAATATATTACTACTTATGCTCTTAGATGATTTCCTACTTAAAAATCGTAAATGAAGTTATTTACATGATAAGACGAGAGATTGATCATGATTTTTTGCCAATATGTTTAGTTAATCATGAGTTTCGATGAATTGATAGTATCATGTATTCTCTTAATACTGAAATTTCATATGCTACTTTTAATATATGTATCATTGATCGTACATTTGCATATTCTCATGATAATAAAGTTCATTAACAATACAAAATTGTATAAATAAGTCACGTGACAAAGTATATTCACATAATATCAAATAAAGAGTATGTCATATATTCTTCAAATTCATTATCTAAAGAAATTAATTGAACTATATCAATCTAGATCTAAAATAATATACTCTAAAGAAATTGAGTACTACCATCAGTCGTTTGATGTGAAAACTAGAATAACTACAATTCCACAATGATATCATCCACCAACCCCCAACTGACGAAGAATAATCAAATTAAGTAAAAGTCAATTCTCTAATGAATTTGAAACTTCATATCGACCCCAGTCTTATGTTGCATGTATATTTAGTTACAAACTTTCAAGAAACTTTGGGATGTGCTCTAAATTAATATTTTGACAATTTTATGAAACACGACTTTCAAGCCTAAGAATTCAGTGAAAAGAAATTCGTTTGCTTGGTGAAAATGATCAATGACTTTGATATGTTTCAACTCAAACATGTCTTACTATATGCGAAAAAGAAAGTCACTTTAAATGACAATAACTAGTTGAGAGATACGATCACTCTATTTTTCGTCGAAGGATTGGAGCAGCAGGCGCGGCAGGTGCTGAAGAGCGGCGCCGGGGGTGCATAGCGTGCAGATCACACGCTGATCTCGTGGAGTACGAGAAAGTTCTGAAGCTCTTCTTCGTGGCGGTGGCCGGGGAAGCAGCTGGGGCATATATTTTGAATTTAACACAAATAAAATTTGTGGAACTCAACACGCACAACACCATTCAAATCAATATGTAAAAATTGCCACTTACATAAAATTTAAATACCAATCCCATAACCTAAAAAGAAAAAAAAAAATCCCCTGTTTCTACCTTGAAAATAAGAAAGAAAAAACAAATAACCCTAATCTTGACAATTTTCAAATTCCACCACACTCTTACTCCTAGAGAAAAATTTCCCAAAACCGTTCCGGCTCTTGGCACCACCCGTTACATGATTAGCCAATGATAGCTGCAACGAACCCTCATCCCCATTTACCACATTACTATGATGGTTCTCCATCGACATTCTTGGACGATCCGGATCACATTTTGCTAACGGCCGATCCCTAGAAGGTAACCTAGTCCATATATCTCCTCCATTGCCCGAGACCTTCGAGAAACCCGGTATGCTCGAAGTGTCTATCAAGAAATCTTCCAATGTTGCAAGCGACTCGAGCTGCCTACCAAGGGACGCAATCGTCTTTTGGCACTCTGCAAGCTTATCCGCAGCCACAGCTAAATCCTCCTGCAACAACAAAAAACAAGTTCCCAATAATTAAAAAATTACCCCAATGGTTTGGCCTAATTACAAAAAGAACTCAACATTGTTTTAAAATTTCAAACACCCTCTTTAAGTTTTTTTTTCTTTATAGTTATGAAATACAATAGGATTTAGCATAGTAAAAAAGTGAAAATCGACCTGTTTTATTTTTGGTTCGACGTTCAAGTTCGTATCTAGCTCAATTTCAGTTTCCTCGATTCTTCTGGTTAATTCGTTCTCCAAGTCTCGACACTTGGCACTTAACCCTGCCGATAACTTTCTTTCTTCTTCAATTTCACCTTTTAACGACTCAATGTTGGCCGAAAGGGTTCTATTTTCGACTTCCATACCATCGAGCTTAGATTCAAGCAACTCTTTCGTCTCATTCACAGCCATCAGCTTCTTTTTCATCTCTCCCAATCTTATTTCCCCCTCCGCCATTTTACTCTGATTCTCTTCCAAAGCACTCATGAGTTCTAATTTCTCATTTTCAATCCTTTTCAACTCACTTTCCAAATCTTTGACCCGCTGAGTCATCGAATCAAGCTCGGCCCGCCATGGGTTGTTATCAGCAGAACCCGATTCCCTATCGGGCTCGGACAACGTGGCGAGTTTTTCCATTTCTAGAAAATCGTCCATCATGTCGATCTCGACCGTTAGATTCTTGAATTGATCGGGCTCAGAGAAATTTTGATCTGAGCCCGTGTTGCTACTCTTGCAGCTGTCCGTTAATGACTCGGCGTAAAGAGGCGAAACCCTAACCGGGGTCGATTTCCGAGAAATCGATTGAAGCCTGCGGCACTCGGATTCGAGCTTGGCGATTTTTTTTATGCTCTCCAACTGTAACTTGCTAGCGTTTTCGGCTGCTTGGGTGCTTAAATCCCGCTCGATCATTAAAATTTCTAACTCCCGAAAACGGCATGCGAGTTCTTGTTTTAGAGTTGAGTTTTCGTTCTCTAGGGACTCGAGGATAAGGAGAGTGTCGGGATCGACTACTGGGTCGGGTTTTTTTTGGTTTTCTGATTGGAGATTGAGAATTTGCTTCTCGAGGTCAGATTTTACGGACTCCCACTCGGTTTTTTTCTCGAGGAGGGCGTCGGAGACTCGTTTTTCATGCTCGTCTTTCAATTGTCTTAATTGTCGGACGCATTCTTTGAGGGCCCCATCAAGATGGCTTGTTCTTACTTCGAGGTTCACGTTTTGCTGCAGTGCGGCCTCGAGCTGCTGCTTTAGTGACGCCACTTCGTTTTCCGCCTTTTCCCAACCTGACGATTTATTTATATTTTTTTAAAAAAATGTTTGAAAAACAGAAGTTGGTAGTATTTGCAAATAAAAGCTATTTGTGAGACAAATTAAAAGAGTGTTTGGTGAATAAGTTGTGAAAGTGATTCATTTGTGTGTAAAAATCAGATTTGAAGGAGAGTAAATGGAAAAAAGTTATTAAAAAAATCTAAAGCCCATTTTGTTGTATTTAGATTCTAATTATAAAATACGAAAATCAAAATTACTCCATGCGTTCCATTTTAACTGTCGTTTTAGAGTTTCTGTTAAGAATTAAAGAACATAAAAAACTGGCTAATTACACCCATAATTATTTAATGATATTCCGAATTAATCTCTCTCACACTCTTTCCTCATAATCTTACTAATACAAATTTGTCTTTATTGTTTAATATGCATGGATAAAGTTAGAATAAAGTGGTAAAAAGTTCAAAAACGACAAATAATTTATAACAAAATTGAGCCTCTAAAATGAAAATTAAAAGGGAATGGATAGAGTACTTTAAAAAAAAAAAAAAAAGCCAACACTCACATTTTTTTTTTTAAATTTAAGAAGGCAGAAAAGGATTATAAGGATGAATAAAAGTGTAACAATTTAAGACAACAGAATGTGAGAAAAGTTTACCAGCCACAGCTTCTTCAGCAACTTTAGCATGCTGCTTAACTAAATCCTCTTTTGCACTAACATTCACAAGAGCAGCTGATAGCTTTTCTGTCAAACTCTTCACTGTTTCTTTAACTTCATCGTCCATCGATGTAGCTTTTGAGGTTACTTCTGGCGATTGTGAGTTATCGTTTGGCGATTCTCGCAATGCCTCCTACTCAAATAAATAAATAAAATAAGAAACTAGTCAAACATGAAATTTAATAGAATTTGAAATATGAGAGCTAAAAATAGAAAATTCGAAAATTCGAAAAACTCCCATAATTGGGTTTACGCCAAAAATGACATGTAATTAAAAAGAGATTGAGATTCGATCGTTTATAAACCTGCTCATCAGAGTATCTTTCAGAATGTGAAGAAAACGATCTGGAGCTTTCGCTCTCACCGGGACTTGGCTCGGACGATTTCTTTTTCCACGGCCATTTTCTCTTATCCATCTTAATTTCAAGTTAAATTGTCCAACAATTTCATAGTATTAGTAAAATGTTCATCTGCAATTGTATTTGTACCCATATACAGTAAACCAATATAAATGGAAAGCAAAGCCAGTATGAAGTCACATCAATATTCAGGCAAATAAACAATTTTTTTTTAAATCAATTATTAATTTCTCCCCAATCCCCCAACTTACTAAAAAAAGGTTTAAAACAATGTATATATAGAAGCAGAACAGATTGATTCAATGTCTAAAGAAATCAATTGGATTCTTAAGTATTTGCTTCAATCTTTGGTATAATCTTTACTTCCAATCCAACCCACTAACAATCCAACCTCCATTAAAGTATTCCTTACTTTCCAACAACATTAAATAAATAAAATTTAAAATAAAAAGAACCCACTTACGATAGCTGATTTTAAACCAAGTTTTTATTTTGACACAAAAATCGCATAAACGTATGAAAGCAGAAAATCAGGAGACAAAAAATCAGAAAAACCCATCTCTTCAGCAGTTGAGCTCATACAATTTTAAAGTCAAAACTACAAAAACATACGAAAAATAAAGCAAATCGTACAGAGCAATAAAGTAAAAATGAATAAAACAGTAGCTGGCCAAACCTGGGATGACGAATCTAGAAATCCCAATTCCAAAGATCCAATCTTGAAGCCACCAGTCAAAAAGTAGTCTCCAACAAAGAAGGGAATAAAAATAAATAAATACTTTAAAAAAAAAAAACTCACTTTCTCTCTCAAGATTAGTAGTGATTGTACGATGAGAACAAAGATCTGAGGATCAACCGGTAAAACTGAACACTCAAATTTCTCAGTTATTTGAATTTTTTGGTTATTAATTATTTAAACCATCGAGGAACTGAGCATGTGAGCGTAATGACTGATGAGTGATGTTTTCAAAGTGAAGAATGAGACCACTTTTCAGCTTTTTCATGTTTATATTTATTTATTAATTCTTGAAATTTCGAATTTAAATTTGTATTCATTTAATTTGAAGTTAAGGTGGTCTTATTCCCGCCTATCTGTCAGCACGCCTACAGTGTGTACTGTGTACTTATCCACATGGTTTGAGGCTCAGACCGTTGATCTGTTTTTGTTTTCTTTCTTTTAATTCTTATACGGAATCGATTCATTTTAATATATTTTTCCTAGAGGATAATCAAATTTCAGTTAGGAGAGGTAGAATCAAATTTCATTAAGGTGCGAATATTTGTACATCTAAATTTTATAGTTCACTCCCTCTGATAAAAACACCCAAAAAAAATGAAATTCATTAATTATTACTAAACCAACCCTTACAAACTTTCTATTTTACTTGTATTAATATAAAAATAATAAATAAAAAATAAATAAAAGTAAAACAAAAGAAATAAAAAATAGGTCATCCATACTAGAAAAATAAAAAACGAGAAAGCTTGTTGAAGAAGAAGGAAAAAAACGAAGAACAAGAAAAAGTATTTTGGGAAGGAAAATATCCAATCCAAACCAACGAGACAATCTATGAATGGGGTCGACCATCAAATATCAGGGGGTAAGTTTATATCTTTGTTTATTTCAATTCCTTAGGGCCTGTTTGGACTAGCATTCGTTGGGATTCTAGATTCTGATATTCAGAATTCTGGGTATTCAGAATTCTGTGAATAATAAGAATTTCTTTTTGTTATAAGATTCAAAAAAAAAATTTTTTTACTGTAGATGTCAAATCATGTCTGAAAAGTGGATGATAATGTATTATTATATTGTATTTGATGTCACATCATGTCTGAAAAATAGATTATAGTGTATTATTATATTGTATTTAGTAATATTTGATTATGTAGTTGTAAGATACTTTTGTTATTGAGTATTTGATTTTTGAGTTTTAGAATAAAAGAGTATTGGGTATTCTGAATCTCAAACTCGAAGTTTTGAGTCCTAGCCCAAACAGGCCTTGGTTTGGGTATTAAGTTTTTATGGTGTTTGTTTGATTTTGAATTTACAAATTGATATATTAGATTAAATGTCATTATTTACATGATTTTGTTGGGCAATTTTGCATTAACACTTGGTTTCTTTCAGATTTCTCTTCCAGTGTTCGACTCTAATTTTACGAACCATTCATTTGTTCGGAGAAGATTTCGAACGTCTTGACCATGTTCAGGAATAACTTCCGAAACACCCTGATACAAGAAGTTTGAAAATGAAGGCGTTCAGATATATTTCTTCGAACACACTGCTTTTGTTTGGATAATTTTTTCAAACACAATGCTTTTGTTCTAGTAATATTTTCGAACACATTGCTTTTCCTTTGATATTCTTTTCGAACCTAGTGCTTATGTTCAAATACATGTCTTATGTTACAAGATATGTATGATAATCAACTTGATTATTTTTTTTATTTCTTTTTAATTTATTCTTGTCTTTTAGTCTTAGAAAGTATTAAAGAAAGAGTTTCCTACAAATACATGTATCGTATTTTGATGGTATTTTCCATCCTAGTAGTTATTGATCAACAAGGAGCACAACAAGGTGTAGATGAAGGAGATGGGGAAGGAGTTAAAGTAAGACCAATGGCATCAAATTGGAGGCAACGAGGTTAGGGCCTATCGAGTTGGAGGCAAAGAAATGTAGATGATGAAAATATGAAAGAGCCACCTATAGCAAATGAAGATGCTGAGGAGAGTGAAATAGATTGTCTTACACTTATTTCTGGTGAGGATGAGATACTCAAGGCTCCCCACCCTAGCGGTCCTGAGGTTATAACCTTGTTTCGTAGTTTTCTGACACTTGTTGCCTCCAAAAATATGGTTTTGTGTGGAACAAGATATCCTGAGATTTCAGTGTCATTCACATAAATTATCTCATTAAGAAGTTCCGTAACTTGAAACTAAAATATTTAAAAGCTTGATTAGGCACTCAAAGCTTCTTCCCTTACGAGATATGACTCTAAAAGGAGTTTTAATGAGTGCATTTGTCGAATGTTGGCATCCGGAGACCAACACATTTTACATGTTATTTGGTGAGATGACCATCACATTGGATGATATTTATTGTTTAACCAGTCTATCGATTCTAGGGAATACTATGGAGCTTACAGGAGAACAACGGGAGAAAGCGGATACTTTGATAGAGCGGTTGTTAGGGATTGAACAATTTGATGCCTACACGGAGATTGCTAACAGTAGAGGTAGCTATGTGAAACTTTAGTGGATAAAAGATTACTTTTGAGGTTATTAAGTCTGAAGATCCAGATAAATTGAAATGCAACGTGAGCGTACATGTTGTACACTCTTAACTGCACTTTGTTTGCAGACAAGACTGGCAACAAAGTAATGGCCACATATCTAATGTTGTTGGAAGATTTTAATCAGGTTCATATGTACGCGTGCGCACCACTGCTTTAGCTTTCATGTATAGTCAACTAGGACACGCATCAAGATATGAGGTCAAATCCACTTTTGGCTACTTGGCATTACTAGAGGTATGATTTTATTTACTATAACTTTCAATAAATTCATTCTTACAAAATAGCTTGTATACACTTCCCGATTAAATATAAAATAAAATTTTGTAGGCATGGATATATGTATATCTTTCTTGTATATGGCCCCCACACAACATACAGTAGGATGTCAAGCAACCTTTTGCATTTAAGCGTTGCCATTGGCACGATCAACAGAATAGCTAGAGGAGATTGTGGCACATAGAGAGACGCTGGACTCGCTTACATAATCAGATGTAAGTTTCAATGATCTCCTCATTAGTTTTTCATTAAAATGATACTCATATTAGCCATTTATATAATTACTACGGGTGCCACAATATGTAGGTTGATTGGTCCCCATTCGTGCTAAGTATGAATTCTGCAAGGTCGCTTTTTCCATGGGTACATTAGGTGTTTTCCATTATCAAGCCTTACCATCCAAATTAAGTTCTCAGACAATTTGGTTATATCTAGAAAATTCTGGATGCCGCTCTTGGCCCGATGGTTGCAGTATGACCAAAAAATAGTACTCGATACAAGGTAGAGTAGGCATACTCTCTTTCAAGCTATTTCATGCAATAGGACTCTCATGTATTGTCTAATCCTCGATGTGGAAGTGAAGTGAGCACTCCATAAGAGACTGGGTCTGGATACATGGAATGGTACGTCAAACATTCTCATCCTATCATGCAAGATCCGGAGCGACATTCGACTAATCTTAGCCGCTCTTTGACAGCAGATGCGTGGGAGCAAATAAGGCTTGCACGAGATCTACTTGAACCAGTGGTACAACAATGGAGGTGTCTGAAGAGGATTTCGCAGGAAATTATCTGACAGTGGAAGATGCACACAAGGCATTAGGAGGATGAGATAGTGGCGTTGATGATGTGCCTGAGTTGTCTAGTGCTAGGGGTAGATGTGGGGGGTCAAAGATGAGGTTCTCGGGGATGTTAGAATTTATGATTTGTGTTTCGCATATTTAGTTTATGCTAAAATGTTTAACTTGTTGAATTTGTGATTTGTGTTTCGGATGTTTAGTGGAATATTGAACTTGTTGAATTCATGATTTGTGTTTCGGATGTTTAGTGGAATATTGAACTTGTTGAATTTGTGATTTGTGTTTAGATGTTTAATAAAATGTTGAGCTTGTTGAATTTGTGATTTGTGTTTTGGATATTTTATTTATGTTTAGAATGTTGATTTTGTGGTTTATGTTTTGGGTGTTTACTCTATGTTAAATTAGTTAGAATGTTTACTTTATGTTAACTTTTTTTATTTTGGACCCAATACAGGGTGTTCTTTACCCAAAGATAAGATGTTCAGGCTAGATATTCGAACACTTGTTATGTTTGAAAATCTTGGTCCGAACCTATTCATGGGTCTAGAATAGATAGTAGTTTGTTCTGTTTTGAACCTAAAAATAGGGTGTTTGGACCAAGTTTCCGAACACACTTGTGTTCGGAAACTTGGTCCAAACACCTTATTTTTGGGTAAAGAAGAGACTGCAGATTTTCGAACAATCTAGATATGACAAAACATAAATATCCAAAATACAAATCACAAATTAAACATATGTAAACCCACAATACACAAACACATTAAATCCAACATTCAATACAACATAGTAAAAGTGATCATAATATGTTTAATTAACTGCCATAAGTTCATTGTACAACATAAGTTATTGCATGCACAATGCATCCCATCCTGTTGTGTCTCATGTCATTCATACACTTAGCAGGCACGATAGGTAGTGGATGCCCTGGCTGTAAGGTCACCTACATCAAACGACAAGTATAAACTCGATCGCTATACTTTAAGTGCAATCACATATATGTTAAAAAAACTATCGTACCACAATAAAATGTGTTTCACCATCTACTAATGTGATGCATATGCATTTAGGACTAGCAGACACCGGAATCGATGATGTAAAAAGCAAATATGTGTTGCAGGTCTTTGGGGATAATGTCATCAATATTACATTATACGCAGATACAATAAGGTGACCCATCTCTGTTAGTAATAACCAATATATTGAGGGTCCAGGTATATCATAGTAGTTCAGCACGCACAACACATGATCAATAACACCGCGTTCGATGAATACATTAGTGCACATCTCATGATGTTGTTACAATTTATCAATAAGAACTCATCTCACTTTTCCCCATAAATCCTTGCCAAAACCCATTAAAAGAGATATTGCACGGTAACCAAAATGACCATAACCCAATATATTCTTTCTCTCAAGGACGTAATCAAGAAATAACGAATGTAGTATATCTGTAAAAACTCCATATGTAGCTGATTTCTTTTTTTTTTGTCAAAAATCTATTGCATTGTCTTAGGATAAAAGCAAACATCGGATTCATAGCAATTGTCCCACTCAAGTCGATACTTTGTTCCATAGGGGAACAACTATCATGAAATGACTCTACATACTCAAATTTGCTCGGGTCACGTCTTGTAGAGTTCACATTCTTTGTGTGTTTGCCATTTGGCCTTCCACAAGGTCGTCGTACAAGGACTTCGGGCGGAATCAAAGACGTTGTGTTGGGGTTTAGAATTTCTATAAACCATTTCAACATCAGCAGCTGCTCAAATTTATAACTAGTTCATGTAGTTCGCAATACTATCTTGCACCCAATTCGAAATATCACTTCCAACACTATCATCCCATTGAACTCGTTTATGTCTAATTTTTATCCAATACTTATCGACACTATCTGTTAGTATTGGCATCCCTGGTCGCTTGAATTCACTAATATCATGTGCACAAGGCAAACCATATGTCTTCCTTAGCAAACACCAACAAAGCAATGAGTGGTGCCAATATCATTTATAACCTTTATTTCATTTACAATTTTATCCATTGTTGTAATTGAAACCTGACTGCAAGCATCCTGAAAATAGTTGGTTGATAAAAACATTAGACTACACGAATACTCTTTTCAAATGAAGTCTTAATTGTAGTTTGTGAAATCTAGAGAAGAGAATGTATTTTCGTCTTACATGTCTCAAAGTTTCCCATACTCGTTCCCAAATATCTTTTTAACTTGGCATGTGCACTCTCCACCCTAAAAAGCCATTACAAAAAGTAATCAAAATTGAAATCAAAAAATAAATATTCATAAATAGTGTTAAATAATAATAACTAAAAAAAATATTTTTGAGTACTTATTAGTCGTCATATTCAAATGCATGACATTATTTGTCCATGCTGAGATAAATCGATCTTTGTAAATATTAGCCCATTGATTAATATAATATTGTACAACGAATAAATGATTTGAATAGTTAAACTCAAATCTTCTGAGTTGTTCATCGAAGTCCACTTCATTATCGACAAGCATCACTTTATTCCATGAACTATTAATAGATTCAAACTCATCCTTTGTTCGAAATATTTTCTTTCAATTTTCCAACACATTTTTACCAATGTGCCAACAACATAAAAAATGTCTCGCATTTGAAAAAGTAGTCGATACTTCATAAGTCAACACATTTCCTTATCAATAACAATAACTGCGGGCAAACATGAGGGATTCATCAACTACTTGAGGATAGAGCATGCCCACATGTAATTTTCCTCACGCTCGCTCCATATAAGTGCAACCAACCATAAACATCATATCTGTCGATGTCACTCCAACTATCTCCAATAAAGACATTTTATAATAATTTCTCTTGTATGTACAATCCATCAACAAGACAATGAGAAACTCAAGAAGCAAATCAACAGAAGTTAAGTGAGTAAGAAAATATCTTTAACTTGGTCAGTCTTACTACAACGATTCACATAGAATAAATAACAGGCTCCTCTGATTTTGACATGAAAAATTGCAGTTATGATCTGCATGAATGCTCCACAGCTCTATGCTTTACTTGAGAATTTTAAATAGTCCTCATTGTTGACATATTTTCAGGATGTCTAGTTTGCAATCCGTAAAATATATTTTTTGGTTGGCTATTGCATCTTGTCATATCAATAATCAATGCCATTTCAGCAGGAGGTAAGCGATCGACATAAGAATGACCCTCAAAGTGTTTAGCAAGTGGGTGATTCCGCATGCCACATTTTATTTTCAATGGCCACTTCTCATCACCATCAACAAACATTTGAGAACCGTTTAAAAGAATGAACATCCACACTTCTTTGTCCCCGTTCTCCTCTGTTTTTTTTTTCATTTGGTCTCCATCTCTGATTCATCTGGTTGTGATGTTTGTCCAACCATGCCATGATAATATTCACTTTGTTTGCATGCTAAAAAATCTTGAGCTGGCCTCCAACTCTCTCCACTGTCTGACTTTTTAACTACTATCACCATACGATTTTTAATTCCTTTTGAAAGAACCCAATTTAATAATTCTTATTAAGATTCAAAATAACTCATTTTTTGAATATATATGAGTAGTCTTCAATCATATCATTCATAATTGGACTATCAATACTATCTTCAGTTGATATTATGTTTGATTCTTGAAAAAAAAAGTGTTTAGATAAAATTAATGAACAAACTCGTTATGTTTGAAATAAATATTCAAACATATTACTATTGTTCAAAATATATTTTTAAATGACATATAACTATTTGAAAAAAATATTCGAATGGCTTTTTCTAACAACAGTTAAGAACGACAATCGAAAACCATTTTCGGACAAATGCATAATGTTCGAAATAATTTTTCGAAAAAATGCATAATGTTCGAAATAATTTTTCGAACATACTCTAAATGTTCATTAAAACCAATTCGAACATTATTGCGATTTTGATTCCTCAAGAATAGCATTACACCCAAACTATGAGCAAAGAATGAGTAAAAATGAGTAAAAACAACAATGATTGATGATTTAAACATGATAGTTGTTACGAATAATTACATTATTCATCTTGTTCGTATCATTATCCTTCATTCTTGAGGGTGTAATGTGATTTTTATTTTGGGTAGTGAGAGAGGTTTGGGGAGAAAGAAGAAGATGAGAGAGTTTTATATTTTTTGGCTTATTATATATATGGGAAAAAAACTTTTTGCCTCCCAGACTATTTCGATTTTCACAGTTTATCATACGAACTTTTTTTTGGGACAAACCACCATCTGAACTATGCATTTTTTGTAACTTACCCCCTGAAATCAGAATTTTGGTGGTTTTGGATACCAAATCCGGTTTGTTAAAGTTTTTTTTGGTAACTTCACTCCTTATTTATAATCCTCCCCCCTTTCTCCGCTCTAATCTACAACTTCTACAATGATAACGGCACGACGGACCTCCTCTCCATAGCTAAGAAGATCATCAACGACATTTCGCGGCTTAAAGAACCGTCGTGCCGTTATCATTGTAGAAATGGTAGATTAGGGCGGAGAAAGGGGGAAGGATTAGAAATAAGGAGTGAAGTTACCAAAAAACCCCTTAACAAACCAGATTTAGTATCCAAAACCACCAAAATTCTGATTTCAGGAGGTAAGTTGCAAAAAACGCATAGTTCAGATGGTGGTTTGTCCAAAAAAAAAAAAGTTTGTATGGTAAACAGTGAAAATCGAAATAGTTTGGGGGGCAAAAGGTTTTTTTTCCTATATATATATATATATATATATATATATATATATATATATATTATAAATTTTACTTTTTAATATTTACTTATATATTGTAATAGGGTTATTTTAGTTTTTTCAGTCATGAATATTTTTATCCAAAATATATTGGGGTAAAGTAATAAAATTATGGGATGCAAATATTCGAGCCCTTTTAGTAATATTTATGGAAACATTCAACAATAATTGATAATAATTAAAATTCAGTCAAAACAATTAAGTATGATAAATAAAGTTTATAAGATTCATCAATACAAAAGTAGAACTAATGGAGATGAAATCCGTTAGATACAAGAAATTATTGTTTGACAATTTCGCTACTAGCAAATTATTATTTGATAAATCTTGTACGAGTGAGTTTTCATGAAAGCTCAACATACTTTGAGAGCTGAGACGTATCAGAACAGTGTGTACGTACCCACATGGTTTCAGAGTTGAAACTCGGATGGTCAATCATCTGGTTTTATTATATAAATAATAATAATAATAATAATAATAATAATAATAATAATAATAATAATAATTTTTAATTGTAATTGTAATACTAAGACAAGTTTTCCAAGATCGAAATTTTATGAAAATCTGAGAGATGAGATGTTTTTTTTTTCTTTTTAATAATTCAATATATAATAAGAAGAAAAATGGTGATGTTCACAAAAACGAACATCAGACTTTATTTTCGACGAACTACAAATTAAGTTATAAAGAAAATTATGGACACAATTTAAAAAGAAGAACGTCAAGTCCAAAACGACTTTCCGACTTTGAGCATATTTGGGTAAGCTTATAAGCTCCTTAAAACATCTTATAAGATGTTGGGAGTTTATAAGATCTCTATAATTGTTTGGTAATATTTTTAAAAGAACTTGTAAGCTCTCATAATAAGATATTAGGAATTTATAAGATACTTTTAAAAAGTAAGGGAACTCCATCTTATTTCAAAAAGGACTTATATTTAAATTCCTCATTCAACTTTGATCATTTAATTACAATAATGTCATTAATAACATCTTATAAGTTATTTCATCTTATTTTATCTAAACACTTCAACCTCTTATTTCCAAAATAAGACTCAACATCTTATATGTTCTAAATATATCTTATAAGTTTTAAAAACATCTTATGAGATGTATGAGCTTATAAACTTTTTTTAATAAGTTTAGTCATACACCCTCTTTGTCATTGCATTTCATAACCTGTCTTGCTCCCTCGACCCCCTATTTCGGTCTTCACTTTGTATCAATCATGTTCATTTTCCTCATCGTTGAAGAAGAGTGTGCTTCGTGTGCATGTTATAAAGTTAACTGAAAAGAGATATACGAGTGCGCATCATATTTTGCGTTAACTAGCCCACAATAATTCCCCTTAAACCAACGAGAGGCTCCCTATTTTCATTGACATAATGGCTGATTTCTTCTCGATTACCCGTTGTATTACGTTATCTTAATTTGCATTGATATCATCATGTAAGGTCATTAGGGGATCAATGGGAACAATGGTCGAGCAACATCGATCCTCGCCGGCTTCATTTTCGTCTAAAAAATCAGCCCAACACTTACATTCATCTGGAAGTCCAATATCATAATTGCTTGACTCGACCTCAAAACATACATGTTGAAAATCAGGCTCATTCTCTCATGTGTTATTTGTGTCCCTTTCCAAGTCCGAGCAATAGGTGACCAAATCCATATAAATCTCCTTCACAATGTTTGACTCTTTATTCCAAGACACTCAAGCATTTGTCTCGTAGAGAAAAGAGGGCAATATCAACAAACACTGAAGTAAGGGCATCAAATTGGTTTGACGTTTGTGTTTTTTCATCTATATTGTGTTGCAAAATGTGAAAATGATTAGATGTTTATGTGTTGTCATTTCCATGTTGGAGAGTTATTTATATTTCTACCTTTGTCCCCTTTCTCGATTGTTTTCAGTCAATTTTCATGCTTGGGCGACCTTCTACCATCTCCAAGCATGCGTAGTAACAAACTGTGATTCCTTTTTTTTATATAGTTCTCATTTGATTTCTTGGGTTCCTCTAGCACTCATGCAAGAAGTTACTATATGGCCAATCATTTACAATGATTACAGAACTCTTGGAGATTCTTATAACTTAGTGAAGCGTTGCACAATGTCCAATTCGCTCCACAAGAACACATTTCTGTAATGGCTAAAGCATATCGATTAATTTCAATTTTGAATAGAATTACCAACAACACGTGCATTTTGATTGATAACTGGCGGATACCAATACTCTGTGTTGAGCTCTTAATGTGCACCCAATAACTTGCACCATCATCATATATATATTATAAGGGTTAAAACTCGTCACTCGATTACTCATCTCTCAATAATTCTCATTTGCAAGAAGAAAGTAATAAATTAAATACGGAAATAAAAAACTGTTTATTTCCTATAGAAAAATAATTTGCAAATACTTAATGTCTAACACCTGATTTAACATTATTATTAAATTTAATTATAAATTATCATATATGTTACACCCTATGTACGCCATTTATTCATGAGAAATAATATACATGCCATAGGTTCCACCTACCACACTAATCAAGCCATCTATCGCCTCATGGGAAGTCCAGATAACCCACCACCTTCCCAACATCAGTCATCATCATTTGTCCTGATTCACTGTGTTTTTCGGCTTCTCGTGGACCCTTTTGCTCCTCTTCATGAAGCGTTTTTGCCTACTAATCCTCTACATGCGTAGCCATTTCATGTGGCGGACCCGACCATTTTTTTGGGCAACCCTATTTTAAAATCCTCACGCCTCTATTCTAAAGTTGATGTCTGTCAAAAACTTACCCCATCGCACTTATTATGGTGTCATCAAAACCTAGTTGGGTTGATACCCAAGTTTCCCCCAACGATGGCTAACACTGAGAATGGAAGCCCCACATCAGCTACCATACTTAATGCCACAATGCTCCTCAACTAAAACTTTGTGGCTAAAGAATCCACGACCCAATAATATGTCGATCTGAGACCACACACGCAAACGGGGAGAGTATAATGTGTCATACCATCAAACACTTTATGGTTCTGTGTTTTTTGCAATTTCTCCTTTCAACCAACCTTTGATTCCATACGAGAAAGGTGAAATCTTATCCTTGAAAATTTAAGTTGAATTTTAAGATGCCCATAGAAAGTTATGTGAATAATCTTCAACTAGATTCTTCAACCACATCACCTCAGTCGCAATGTGAGTCATGGATCTATACTCAACCTCAACAATTGATCTAGCAACTGTAGTTTGTTTCTTACTCCTTCACGTTACTAGATTTACCCTACATAAGTGCAGTACCCAGAAGTAGACCATTTGTTGATCTTTGATCCAATATAGCCAGCATCAGAATAAGCTTCAATATTTAGATGCTCATTTATCTTAAATAATAATCCTTTCCCAAGAGATTCTTGATGTACTTAAGAATTCTAATCGAGGAATCCCAGTGAACTTACTTCGGTTTATCCATGAATCAACTAACCATTCCAACTGCAAATGAGATATCAGGCCTTGTTACCGTAAGTAGATTAGTTCTCCAAACACTCATCTAAATTGTGACTTATCCTCAAACGATTCTTCACTCTCATCCCAAATACTTGGTTTACATCCATAGGAGTACCCACTGGCTTAGTTCCAAGTAATCCAGTTTCTTTGAGTAAATTGATAGCATACTTTCATTGGCAAAATGAAACTCTAAATTTATTGGGGGCAATCTCAATTCTTAAGAATTACTTAGGATTCCCCAGATCTTTAGTAACAAAGTGTTGTAACAATGATTTCTTAATTTTGTTAATCCCAAGTATATCATTGCCAGGTATTAGAATATCATCAACACAAACAATGAGAATGACAACCTCATTCGTGCTATGTTGTACAAACACAAAGTGATAAGATCTGAATTGCTTGTAGTCACAATATCGTGGATAGTACTAAATTTATCAAACCAATCTCTCGGGCTTTGTTTAAGAGCATAAATAACCTTCATAAGTTTGCTGACCATGTTAGACTTCTCCCACTAAGCAGCATTCCCAGAGGTTTCTCCATAAAAACGATCTCATGCAAATTACCATAAAGGAAGGCATTCTTCACATCTAGATAAGACATTGGCCAAGATTGATTGACAACCAAAGAGAATAGAACACATATCAAATTAAGGTAGGCAGTTGGAGAAACTGTCTCAAAGTAGTCAACACCATATGTTTGAGTAAATCCCTTAGCCACTAGACGAACTTTGTAACAATCAATAGTACCATCAGTCCGATACTTCACAATAAATACCAACTACAAGTAACAACATGAACCAAAGATGGTGCAGGCACAAGATCCCAAGTGCCATGAGAGATAAGGGCGGACATTTCCTCATCCATGGCACACCGCCAATCAAAGTATTTAGAAACCTCAGCGTATATAGTTGAAATTATTATAGAGGGGATAGAAACAATAAAGGCGTGGAAATAAGGACCAAGACCATAAAATGATATATGGTTAGACAAAGGATGAGTATTGTAAGTATGAATACCTTTATGGAGGCAATGGGTATATCAAGATCGGAGGGACATGAGGCATTAGAAGCTTAAATAGGAGGTGGCAAGGGACATGAGATGACAACTGCCTGAGTTCTTCGTGTATACACCTACAGTGGAAGAGGAGAGAGAGGAATATACATAGTGGGTGATAGGGATGGGGGAATGGTATAAGCAACGAAGGAACTGGTAAAGGAGGAGGGCTGATATGTCCGGTGGCTGGACTATTTATGGGGGAGATATGGTTGGGACTCAATGTGTAACTGTGTTTTATGAGTGGGTCAAAGTAACAATACTCCTTTGGAGTTCAAGAATATCCAAGGAAGACACATTTAATGGAGAGAGGAGATAATTTATCCAAACCAGTGGTAAAGTTATGAACAAAACAAACACACCCAAATATTTAAGTAGGCATAGGGAAGAGAGTTTTGATAAGATGAAGACATGAAAAAGGGATATCTCCATGTAAGATAGTAGATGGCATCCTGTTAATGAGAAAGCAAGCTGTGAGGACAACATCACCCCATAAATACTTAAGGGCATATATATAATATATAAGTGTATGAGCTACGTCTAAAATGTGTTGGTGTTTACGTTCAACAACCCCATTTTATTGGAAAGTGTATGTGCATAACCTTTGATGAACTATGCCATGAGAAACACAGAATATAGAAACAAACTTTTTGAGTAATCAAGTGCATTATTAGTACGAAGAATGCACATATCAACAAAATATTGAGTTTTTAATTCATGATATTTTTTTTGAATACATTGAGAACTTAACTTATATTTTTGAGTAAATATAACCACGTCATATAAAAATAATAATCAACAAAAAATATAAATACTGAAAACCCCTTTCTCAACTCTACTCGGTCCCTAAATATCACAATGAACAAGTCCAAAAGCAAACAAACTATGTTAAATCTAGATGGGAAGGACGTGCGATGGTGTTTCTGTAACTCACAAGCCTCACACTTGAATTCGGTAGACTCAACAGGAACTAAACATTTGAGAAATAAAAAAGAGGGATGACCAAGACGACAATTCCACTAATGAGGAGACACAGTTGCTGAGAGGGCATGAGAAGATGCAGGTGTAATAGAATCCAAGTAGTATAGGCTATCATGCTCATGTCCTCCATTAATCATCCTCCTGCTGGTCCTGAAAATTATAGTAAGATGGATAAAAGGTCACAGAGTAGTTGCGAGTTTTAGTGAGGTGACTTATGGACAATAAACTAACTGACAAGTTAGGTGCAAAGAGAACATCATCAAGAGTGATACTCGTAGTTGGCTGAACAACCCATGTTCCCGTAATTAGAGAATAGGTTCCATCGGCTAGTCGGACATTGGGATAAAGATGAAGAAGAGATCGAAGTAAAGAAAATAGAATTGTCATCAATAATATGGGTAGTAGCACCAAAATCCAACATCCATGACTTACCATGATACATGGAAAATGCACTTATAGAGGAAGAGGCGGTAGTAGTAGAGGACTGGGTAGATTTATGGAGCATGTTTTCATACTCAGTACGAGGAATAGAGATCATGTAAACAATAGCAGGTGGCTTAGTAGATGCACAATTAGCCCAGTTGAGCTTACCAAACTTTACCTAATGCTTTTTAGAGACGGTTGGGATGACCACAGTGGATGCAGGAATGATTACCCTTAACGGACATGACCCCGAATGTGAGAGAAGCCCCGACCTCAAGAAAACATTACAAAAGAGTCGGACCATAAAGGTGGGGAAGAGTTAGTGTCAGTACGGCCTGTGGTCACACGAATAACACAAGATAGAGCATTAGACAATGTGGGAACATTATCACTAGCTTATAGAATATCCCAAACTAGCCGAAGAGTATGATCTAAGAATAATAAGAAATTCGCCACCATAAATTCCTACCATCGACTCTTACAAGTTTGAGCATCACAAGACAAAGAATGGTATAACAGGATTTCATCGGCAAGCCCTTTAAGAGTAGAAAAATATGTACTGACAGATGACCATCTTGTCGAAGAGGGAAGAGTTTTTCATATAACTCAAACACTCAAGAGACATTCTTTTCATTGAATACATGTCTCGTAATGCATCCCACATGTCTTTGGCACTCTTTAAAAACATGATATTAGCACTCACATATTCCTCATACTATTAAGGAGACAAGTCATAATAAAAAAAATCTGACATACAATAAGAGGAATATTTGGCATCTTTAGAAGAGAAAAAAATCTTTTACCTCCTGAACTATGGTCATTTTGACACTTTGCCTTCTAATCTTTTTTTTCGTGCAAATTACCTCCTAAACTGTACGAATATTGCAATTAACCTCCTTAACTCCCATTTTTGGTGGAAATTCTAGCCAAATCTCATTCGTGTGACATGCACGCTAACATATAAGGGGTAATATCGACTTTCCATCTCCTCCTCATGACTCCCGCTCAAAATAATGGTACGTGAGTACTACGTAGGTTCCAAATCCTACGTGTATACATATGTTAATGTGAACATTATCTTAACAGGTCACACGAGTGCTCATGTGCCATTATTTTGAGCAGGAGTCATCAGTAAGAGTTGGGAAGTTAGTTTTACCCCTTATATGTAAGCGTGAATGTCACACGAGTGAGCTCCGACCAAAAGTTACACCAAAAACGGGAGTTCGGGAGGTTAAGTGCAAAATCAGTACAGTTTAGGAGGTAAATTGCACGAAAAAAAAGTTTAGGAGATGAAGTGTCAAAATGACCATAGTTCAGGAGGTAAAAATTTCTTTTCTCTCTTTAGAATAGGAGGGTCAAAAATGATGTGACATCATTTATCTTGGGGCCCCAGAAACAGTTCAAAAGAACGAGACCACAAGAAATAGTTGGAACCATTTAATTTGATAGTGGTTCCCAAAGTAGGTTTATGATCTGAATACGACATCACATGAATTAAGAGATCTGAAGAGTTTGACTTTTTTTCAAGATGAGAGGTGGACCGAACAAGGGTAGAGAGAGTAGGAAGTGGTAGTGTAGTTCAGAGGCAGCAACGGTGCAAATTAGACGACAGCACATGACAAATAATAGAGAAATAATAATAATAAATTTGGGGCACTGCCCCGAACCCCAGCGGTGGTGAGTTCGATCTGCGAAAGTTTTTGCTAAATATTAAAATAGGCCAGAGAAGGATTCGACCCTCTCTGATACCATGTAAAATAGAGAATTTTTGTGTGCATGAAAAGTATTAGAACTCCCATATTTGTATAGGGAGTACAAATTAGGTTACAATATGTACCAAAATGAAAAGATCTCCCTACGATACAAAGAAGATTTTATCCTATATATAATGAGTAATGTACATAAGTAAATATAATTAAATCTTCAAGGTTTTGAAGGGTGTACTAAGAATCTTGGACATCGATTCTTTCAAGAAGAGTTCTTAATCCACTAACGATGACTTAATAAGAATCTTGCCTCTTGAACTTCAAATTTGTTGATCTTCAAGCTTCTGGATTCCCTCTACGACAAATGCTCCGAATGTTACCTAACTCGAAGTCTACGGGTGTCATGGAATATGTGTGTAAGAAATATTGGGCTGACTTAGTTGAAGATGAACACCGAAATACACTCTTACCCAACATCTCCGTTGACAAGAATTCATCGAACAATAGTCTTCTTTCTCGAGGTTCTCTCGAGCACGGACTTCTCATGAAGCACTAGCTTTATTGTTTTGGCTTATCATTTTTCTTGAATGGTTTTGCTTTTTTTTTCATGAATACGTATGGCCAGCTGATCAGCCAGTCTTGTAATCAGCACTATCACCTTTTCTTTTTATCTAATTTTGGCCTCTAGGCCTTTTCTTAAAAAGAATATACATCCTTCGTCCGATACGACATGCTTAGAGACAAAAACAGGTAAATTAAGAAAGTATAATAAACGTAGCTGGAATTGTAAGTTTTTTGTTATTTTTCCTACTTTACTATTGCATTAAATATAATTTATTCTTTAAATTTCTAGTATTTCAATAAAACAAAGTAAATTGTATAGAAGGTTTTATCTTTATTTTGTAATTAATAATACTCTTAATTGAAAAACAAACAATCATGTAAATTAGAGTTTACAAAAAGAAAAATAGACATATCTTAGACGGACAGATGGAGTACTAAAAGAAGGTTTTCTCCCCAATGAGTTTTTTCATCCAAAATGAGATTCTTTTTTATGAATACTTTTACTAAAATTTATACTACCAATCAATAAATTATTCATTTATTTTAATTTTTTATGCTCACGAGTCATTTTAGCTCATTCCCGCACCCACCACCACCACCTCACACACACATAAAAAAATTAATTCTATCACTAATTATTATTACACGTTTTTTATAAAACTTATTTTACTTTATCTACTTACATATATCTTTAGCTATCAATCACTATTTATCTCTATTTTATATCAAATCAACTTCGAAATTACTTTTCCAGTTCCTATCCAACTAACCTCAAAGAAATTTCAAATTTCCTTTTCAATTTATTTTACAACTATTCTTTGACAAAACAACATTTCCAAAATGAAAGTGTATCCAATCGCACTAAATATGATTATGTGTTCATCGAATCGACTTTGAATGAACTTTAGTTGAATAAGCCAACAAAACTCGTGATGATGTTAGTAATGTGATATTTTCAACTATTAGAGTCTACCTCTATATTTTATCGAACAGAAAAATCTCGACCAAATGAGCCTAAATCTAACGAAACAATGTGAATTCTAAATTACATGGTAAATGGATCAATTTTTTTAAAAAAAATCCTCTCAAATGGCAAATGATGATTGATATGCACATTTTTGTATGTATTTTTATGATATTTTTGCGGCTCATTTGTGCGTGATTTGCTTGTATTTATGTGGTTTTGGAGTCCACTTGACATATTTTGCAAATTTTTTTTAGGTTTTGTTGTGTTTTCTTTGTTTTTAGTAGTTTTTCTTATATTTTCTAAGTTTTTGTTTTGAAGGTCAACTTTGGTCAAAGTGGGCCCAGAACGAGGCTGGGAGATGATTCAAACACGAGGAATTCACTGACAAGACTCAACATATCGTTGGTGCGAGGATCGACCGGAAATGATGAGAAATGTAGCCATATTCATTGTCACCTCACACATTCGCTCGGTGGATATATCAGTTGTCGTAATACAAGCATAACCCCAAAACCACTAGTGCCATTTACCTCCACCTTATATCATTGGGATTATGAGAGAAATATCTAAAATTCTTGTGTTTACAACAATCCCAAATTCTAAGTCTAAGAATTGTAAAAAGCAGCTTTAAGTGGAGACAGTTCGCCATGGCCTCGCTTGTGGCAGGTTTTGGTGTGGAGCCCATAACTCTCGGAAGAAAATTCTAACTGACACAAATCAAACGCCAAATGAAAGCCAAGAGAAATGGATAAATTTCATATGAAGACATTGATGGCTGATTCCGTATATTCTTCGGTCGATCGACTGACGGGCAGAAACTAGAGCGTTTTGAGGACAAATCAGTCAATCGACTGAGACGCAGGAAAATTTCATAATTATTCCCCCTTTGGCGATTTTGCCCCTGCGACTTGGTTTTTATGTCCCCAACCATTTTCACCTAAAACCTTATCCCTTCCTTGGTGGTTTTAGACTTGCTCCATCTCCTCCAAGCCCCATCTTCATTTCCATTGTAAACCCTCGTCTATATTCCTTTGATTAGTTTAGTTTAGTTAGTTAATTAGTTGTTCTTAGTTAGTGTTGGAGAAGGTGACATCTCCATCCTTGTTGAAGCTAGTGTATTGAAATTGCTCTGGCATTTTGAAGTTGTAAGCTAAGCCTTGGAGTTCCTTTGAAGTAATATTGGTAGTATTCTTCTCCTTTCATATTGTGTGTTATTGTTGTGTTTATGTGTTTCATTCCACGCTCATCATTTACTATTTTTGGCAAAACCCCATTGAAGCTCTTATGAGTTCTTCAAGCTTTTTTCCAATTTAGGAAATTTCTTAATTTTCATTAGAAATCATGTCTAGCTTCTTAGTTTGTTGTTGTATTATGCTTGTAGCTTTCAAAGCATTCTTCCCTCCTTAGTTTATTTCAAACTTCAAAGTGATGCTCTTGTGTTCAAAATCCACAAATCTTTAATTTTTAATTATTTTAATTTTTAATTGATGCAATTCGTTTAGAAATAATGGGTTTATAGTTTAGGTTCATTTAGAGCCATTAATCGGAGTTTGTTGAGACTCGTGATTGACAACCCCGATTCATGGATTAAGTGCTCGCCATAAACCGATTGATCGTGGAGAAGAACCGAACACCCTAAACCCTCTTTTTTCATTATTTTCATTTAAATCACTTTTAATTCTTGTCATAGTCGATTAGCTTTCAAAAACCCGAACCAAAGTGAATTACGCTTTGTTTAGCATAATTAGTTAGTTTTATTTTATTTCACGAAAATCAAATGCGAAATAGCTTTCGATTAGCTTTCCTCGAGAGATTTGACTCGGGAAAACTTACCGCTCTACGATCGACTCTGTACTATTGCGGAGATGATTTCTTAGAGTGCTAAGAAATATTCGATCAAATTTTGGCGTTGTTGCCGGGGAAGGCTAAAGTTTGCCCATTTTTGTGTTTTCTATTCATGTCTGTTTATTGTATAATTTGAATTGTCTTGTTTCTCGCCGGTACATTTAATATCATTTGTTGAGTGTTGTGATTTGTAGTTACATTGAAAACCTCAAAGATCCGAGATTGATCCGACCGAGGATGGCAAACTATCGAGCTAGTTTGCCATATGATGACCCTTATATTCAAACTTTCGATTATCCAAATCTGTACACCACTCCTCCAAGATATCGGGTGCCCTCAATTTATGATGACCCGTATACTTCGAGCGGTCAAGAATGGGCCCACGCTTTTGATTATTTCGGCCCAAGCCCTTCATATTCTCCACCAGTTTCACATCCCTACAACCCGAGCATGGATCCGTTTGCACCGCCTCGTGATTCCTATGATTTGAGTTTTGAAGATCCATATGCTCCACTCGCCCCGCCTTCTTCTTTCTCGAGCTTCGACTCGTATGCTCCACCAATTTACGATTCACATTCTTCGAGCTACGATGTTTACAAGCTACCTACCCCAAATTTGTATACCTCGAGTGATGATCCTTACACCACTTTCTCTCAAGGTTTGTCTATATCCCAAACCTCGAACTTAGATTCTCTTTTAGCCGAGCTTGTGGATGCGGTTCGACAAACGGATGAATGCCTTGCTTGCTTGGAGACTCAAATAGAGAAAGTTGCCAATGATGTGGACGAGCTAAAATAACCTTGCATTGACGAGATGCCCATCTTTGGTATGGTGGAATCCACTCTCGGTTATGGCAATTCGAGCTTTGACGATCTTTTGAAAGAAGGGTGCAAGGAGGTGGAGTTAGTGGGTGAGGAGAAATGGTCGGAAGTCCGCGATACCCCTCTCGTGCTTCTTGAAGATGTTGTAGAGGGATTTGAGCGGGAGTCACCCTTGGGGTTTCCAACGGAACTTGGAATGTTGAGTCCACTTGCTCTTGGCGAGGATGATGAAGTAGTGCTGGTTTTGGAGGATGTGAAGATACTCGAGTCCCTTTTATCACCACCCGATGCCGTATGTATACTTGAACAAGAGGAGGTGGACGAGGTAGTGGGGGAGAGAGAGTAGATGGCGGTCACGGAGATGAAGGAGTGCGTCGACCCATTTTTCGATGATCGAGTTATGGTGGTCAACTACTCGCTCTTCCGACCTCCGAGGCAAGCCCATGCTTTTGTTGCTTTGATCTTCCGTCTTGCCCGACTTGCCCGCCTTGGTGATTTTTTCACCCGGTGTGTCGTCTAGAGAACACTAAGGCATGGCATGATCGCCACCTCTTCTTGGATCCCGGATAGCGTCATTTGTACGCCGAGATATAGACATTAAAGTAGCGCTTATTGGGAGGCAACACAAATTGAAAAAAAAAAGAAAAAAAAAACACAAAAAAAGAAGAAGAATAAAATCCAAAAAAATATAAAAATAGATATTTCAAAAACCCCAAAAAGATTTTCGCTTTTTGTATATAACTTGTTTTTGCAACCCCCCATTTGTTCATTTCTTGTAGATAGCTTGCCTCGTCTCCCGGAGAGGACTATGCACGACCGCGTCATCACAAGCTCGAGAATAGGGGCGTTTTCTTTTTCCTTACACTTTTTACCACTTTCTAGATTAATTTACAATGAGGACATTTCTAGGTCTTAAGTATGAGGTGGTGGTTAGAGTTCGCCTTAGGTTTTTAAGTTGTTTGTATGCTTGCTTGTGATAATTCGAGTAGTGTGTGCTATTTTTGCTTGGAACCTTGGCGAAGTGACGCGGTTATGATGACTTGGTTAGGAAGTTTAGATTGTCGATTGGATGTAGTGGACTTAGGTAGCTTAACTTGTTAGAAACTTTGTTCAGCTTTAGCTTCATGCTATCCTTGAGCTGAATTTAGAACTAGTGCCTCAACTAGCCTCGTCATCGAACACTCTCTATAGGAATTTTGTTTTGTATTTTGGAGTCGTCAGTTGCTCCATGTGCTCGATCGAAAAATATTGTAAGTTGCTAGTAGCAACGAGTGATCGGAGTAGTTGTACACTCTTTGTAAAAAATATAAAAAGAAAAAAAAGAGAAAAAAAGTAATAAAAAGAAAAAAAAATTTAAAAAAAATTATGATGATGAATAAACAAGGATACGTTATAAATCTTTGAAGTTACTAAGCAATAAACGCGCAACACTTGCACATTTCTCTTTTTCATTTTTAGATTTTGTTTGTCAAAGAGAGTTGTAGATGACTGGGGCTAGTAGGGAGCCGATTAACGGTTCGAGCGTGGATAGACCTTAGCCGGGGCAAGAACAAGGGGACCGAATTGGAGGGTTACCTAGTACTTTTAGGTTTTGGGAGTCGATCTAAACTTTCCTTGTCAACGCCTTTTTGTCATCACTTTTGATCAAGCTAACGAGCATCGTAGCATGACACGTATTGAATTAGATTTTTGTGCATTAGTTTAGGATCATCCGGGGGTAGTTTCATAATTCTAAATTTAGTTTTCTTGAGAACAATCAATCATTCTAAGTGTGGGGTGGTTGATTTGCACATTTTTGTATATATTATTATGATATTTTTGCGGCTCATTTGTGCGTGATTTGCTTGTATTTATGTGTTTTTGGAGTCCACTTGACATATTTTGCATCTTTTTAGGTTTTGTAGTGTTTTCTTTGTTTTTAGTAGTTTTTCTTTTACTTTCTTAGTTTCTTTTATTAGTTTTTATTTTAAAGGCCAACTTTGGTCAAAGTGGGCCCAGGACGAGGCCAGAAGATGATTCAAACCCGAGGAATTCACTGACAAGCCTCGACATAACGTTGGTGCGAGGATCGACCAGAAATGACGAGAAATGTGGCCATATTCATTGTCAACTCACGCATTCGCTTAGTGGATATATCAGTTGTCATAATACAAGCATAACTCCAAAACCACTAATGTCATTTGCCTCCACCTTATATCATTGGAAAGATGAGAGAAATGTCTAAAACTCTTGTGTTTACAACAATCCCAAATTCTAAGTCTAAGAATTGTAAAAAGCAGCTTTAAGTGGAAACAGTTGTCATGGCCTCGCTTGTGGCAGGTTTTGGTGTGGAGCCCATAACTCTCGAAAGAGAATTATAACTGACACAAATCAAATGCCAAATGAATTCCAAGAGAAATGGATAAATTTCATATGAAGACATCGATGGCTGATCCCGTATATTTTTCAGTCGATCGACTGAAACCCAGTCGATCGACTGAAGGGCAGAAACTAGAGCGTTTTGAGGACAAATTAGTCGATCGACTGAGACGCAGGAAAAATTCATAATTATGCCCCCTTTGATGATTTTGCCCCTGCGACTTTGTTTTTATGTCCCCAACCATTTTCACCTAAAACCTTATCCCTTGGTGGTTTTGGACTTGCTCCATCTCCTCCAAGACCCATCTTCATTTCCATTGTAAACCCTAGTCTAGATTCCTTTGATTAGTTTAGTTTAGTTTAGTTAGTTAATTAGTTGTTCTTAGTTAGTGTTGGAGAAGGTGACATCTCCATCCTTGTTGAAGCTAGTGTATTGAAATTGTTCTTGGCATTTTGAAGTTGTAAGCTAAACCTTGGAGTTCCTTTGAAGTAATATTGGTAGTATTCTTCTCCTTTCATATTGTGTGTTGTTGTTATATTATTGAGTATGATTTTCATTCCATGTTCATCATTAACTATTTTTGGCAAAACCCCATTGAAGCTCTTATGAGTTCTTCAAGCTTTTTGCCAATTTAGGAAATTTCTTAATTTTCATTAGAAATCATGTCTACCTTCTTAGTTTGTTGTTGTGTTATGCTTGTAGCTTTCAAAGCATTCTTCCCTCCTTAGTTTATTTCAAACTTCAAAGTGATGTTCTTGTGTTCAAGATCCACAAATCTTCAAGTTTTAATTATTTTAATTTTCAATTGATGCAATTCGTTTAGAAATAATGAGTTTATGGTTTAGGTTCGTTTAGAGTCATTAATCGGAGTTTGTTGAGACTCGGGATTGACAGCCCCGATTCATGGATTAAGTGCTCGGCATAAAACGATTGATCGTGGAGAAGAATCGAACACTCTAAACCCTCATTTTTCATTATTTTCATTTAAATCACTTTTAATTCTTGTCATAATCGATTAGCTTTCAAAAACCCGAAACAAAGTGAATTACGCTTTATTTAGCATAATTAGTTAGTTTTATCTTATTTCACGAAAATCAAATGCGAAATAGCTTCCAATTAGCCTTTCTCGAGAGACACGACTCGGGAAAACTTACCGCTCTACGATTGACTCCGTACTATTACGAAGACGATTTCTTAGAGTGTCAATGATTGTAGAAATAAACTGATTAATAATTGGTCAAACTTCATAAAGAAGAGAGAGAAACAAATTAAATAACATGCAAAATATTAATTAATAAGAAAAATTGAATAACATGTCATCTAAATGCGGACAATGTGATAGACACTATCTATCATTTCTTTTTCATATAAAATTTTTAATTTAAATCTTTTATTCCAATATACATATCATTGGAAATGCTCTAAATAAGTTAAATAAGTTTAACCCATTGTAAATATAATAATTTGAAGTGGACAAATTATTTCTCAACATTCGTGTATTAATAATATATTGTAGAAGGTAGTTTTTTGAAATTTAAAGTGAAGAGTATTTTTTTTTAACTTTGTATTTAATATTTACTTTATGAATCTAATAAATTTTTTAATAAATATTATATTTTTATATTTTTCCTAGCAATGACCACGTAAACGCGAGTTTTCAAACTAGTTATTATACTTCTCGGTTAACAACCATCAACCCCACCAAGCATAACAAGACATGTATGGCATGTGGACTTCTAAACACTAAAAAAATCCATGGAAGACACTGGAAAAGTAGAATATACTTAAAAAAAAAAGTGTATGCTTCTCCTTAAAATACATACAACATAAAGAGTTTACAAGTGCAAAAAATATGGGAGCATTCGTGGATAGTTTGTCCACCATCACAATTCTCAAAACCCTATCTACATCACTCTCCATTTGTGTGACTCACAACCTCTCATTAGATTTTCGGACTTACACACAACCATTTATTTCCTTCTCTTATAAACTCATCAAAGTGATCATTAAACCTTATTCTCCACACACACACACACAGATACACACGAGCCACACATTCATAACACACGCAAGAAAATGGCTCAAACAATGCTACTAAGTGCAAATGCTGGCCATTTGAAGGGGGATCAGCCATTGATGATCCAAAGATTAAAACCTGCAAATCCATTTTCTCAGTTTTTGTTGCCCCCAAGAAACAATTCTAGTCCTCTCTCTTCTTCAACCTCAAGTACCATTGTTGCTCTTTTCAAGTCCAAAGCCAAGGCCCCTGCTAAGAAGGTTTAATTTGTCTTTATTTTATATTTTGTGTCTCTTTAATTTGTTTCCATTCGTTTACTTGATTACAAAATTAATATTATTATTACCCCTTAAAGCGTTACCCGTGGAGTTTGTATTTTACTTAATAAGTGTCACATCCCCGGTTGACATTCGAAAATTGAAGAAATATAATTGTCAATGTGGTTTATTTATTTTTATTTAAGCAAACACTCGTGTTAGGCCAGATTAACGGGTCATGACACGTTAGGCCATCTGACCCGATACTATAATGTATCAGTTTTTGTACTGTGATGTATTGGTTTTTGTACTGTAAAGTATTAGTTTTTCACTCTGACTCGTGCTATTATGTATTGGATTTTGTACTGTTATGTTTTTTACTATGATGTATTGATTTTTTATTATAATGTATTGGTTTTTGCACTAAAATGTATTGATATGAAATTTACGGCCTGACAAGAGTGTTGCCCTTTTAATTATGTTAGACTTCATGCCTTTTTTGTAATATTAAATTTTTTTTTTTTTTTTTTTGTAATTTTCCTTATCTTGGTTGAAATTGAAAATTTATAATGGGTTGTAAATTATTTTAACAGCTGGCAGCCCCAGTCAAGAAGGAAAAGTCGAAGGTGGAAGATGGGATATTTGGGACATCGGGTGGAATTGGTTTTACAAAGCAAAATGAGCTCTTTGTTGGACGTGTTGCCATGATTGGTTTTGCGGTTAGTTATTATTATTATTATTATTATTTTCTTAATTATTTTTTTTCTCTCGAAAGTTATTCTTGTTATGAGTTGGTCTTAGTTTATTTATTTAGTTTCTATGTTACGTGTGTTGTTTGTACATGAATGAATAAATAATAATGTTATTTTTTACACGTAACGTTATACAATTTATGAAAATATAAAATGGAATAGATAATCTTAATTGACCTAGTAGAAGGGGTATTATATTCCATATTTTTGTTTAATTTTATACTGCAGGGGATTTCTACGGTGCCTTCAAGGCACCATTTCTCACTTAGTGGGAATATTTATAATCATTACATCAATTTTAGGTTTTTTAGATTAAAAGATGTATGGTTGTAAATGTAAGGGTGAGGGCATGCCTTTAAATGCACCGTTGAGTTTTCCTATATTATATTTAAAAATTTTAAAAATGTTAGGCGCTAGTCGAGATTCTGATTTTTGTGCTTGCCTAATTAGACTTAGATACCAAGACGATGAGTTTTAGATAACTTCTTTATAGTTTGGTTTATTTGGTTCAAATTAATGACAAAAAGCCTATGCAAGTTGAACTAAGCATTTTAATGATCCAGCTAGAGTCTGGAAGACCAAAATCTATCTTCATTTTTTTCTCATTCATGAAATTGATATTAAAAGAAATGTACCAATCATGTTGTGCAGGCATCCTTATTGGGAGAAGCAATAACTGGGAAGGGGATTTTGGCACAACTTAACTTAGAGACTGGAATTCCAATCTACGAGGCTGAGCCCCTTCTTCTATTCTTCATCCTTTTTAACCTTCTTGGAGCCATTGGTGCATTAGGAGACCGTGGCCGATTCGTCGACGAGCCCACCGGACTCGATAAGGCGGTTATAGCCCCGGGAAAAGGTCTTAGGTCTGCTTTGGGACTCGGAGAAGGTAGTAATTTCACCTTCTTCTTTAAAAAAAAAAAAAAAAAAAGTTTTTCTGATAATTGCAAAAATATCATAGAATCATTATATTTTCATTCTCAATGTTTACTAATAACATGCAATGATAATATGAATGTGCAGGCCCCTTATTCGGATTCACAAAAGCAAACGAGCTGTTTGTTGGAAGATTGGCACAACTTGGGATTGCATTCTCCATCATTGGAGAAATTGTCACTGGCAAAGGAGCTTTGGCCCAGTTGAATATCGAGACCGGTGTCCCGATCAACGAGATCGAACCCCTTCTGTTGTTCAATGTAGCCTTCTTCTTCTTCGCTGCCATTAATCCCGGGACGGGACAGTTTGTCACCGATGAAGAGGAAGATTAATTTAACTAAAATGTACATGAATAAGCATTTTCTAGTTCTTTTTATTTCGTGGATTGTAGATGCGACTTGGTAGCTTCATAAAAGAGATAATTATATATATATTTTTAAATGCTATGTGATCGGTTTCTTTTTGATAAAAAATAAACTCCGTGCCTTTCTCATTGATTGATATACCGTATGTATACAATATACACAGGATAAAATATTACAAGAATAAAGAGGAATTAATTACACAATAACAATTTACATATTCTAATACAAACTCGCATTAAAACGAAATGTAAGCGAACGTTCCTCAAATTATCGAAGTGTGCAAGTGGAGGACTCTTGGTAAATACGTCGGCAATTTGATATTAAGGAAAATGGAGGACAAGAACTTGCCCCAAACAACTTTCTCACGTACGAAATGATTATCCATCTCGATATGTTTTGGGCGCTAATGTTGAACTGAATTATTCGATAGGTACTATATAGCACTAATTATCGCAATAAACTAATGTGGCTTTAGCGACGGGACAATGCAACTCCAAAATAAGGTTTCGAAGCCAAAATGATTGAGTTACGACATTAGCCATGTAGCTGTACTCGGCCTCGGCGGTGGATTTAGAAACCGTGGGATATCATTTGGAATACCAGGAGATGAGATTATCACCAAGAAAAATACAATATCCGGATATCGATCGCCTCGTGTCAGGGCAGTCATCCCAGTCGGCATCAGTATAGGAAACAAGTCTAGTGACACATGATGGATACAAATGAGGTCCATATGTAAGAGTACCTTGAATGTAGCATATTATGCGCTTACGTGCAGCCATGTGCTGAACGTTATGGTCGTGCATGAACAAACAAATCTGTTGGACGATAAGAGATATCTGGTCTAGCGAGAGTAAGATGTTGCAAAGCCCCAACGAGACTACTATACTCAATTAGTTCATCATCCGGGGAAACAACCGAGTCGCTAAGTTTTGTCTTAGTATCAGCCAGGGACAGTTTGCAAGAAGACATGCTACATCGCTCGATAATGTCTTCACATATTTCCTTTGAGAAATAAAAAGACCCTCCGAATTCCAAGTCACGGCAATGCCAAAAAATAGCTTAAGTGGCCCAATCTTTCATAGCAAACTCCGAACTGAGCTTAAGCACTATGCATTGTCGAAGAGAGTCGTGGAAAGCAACAGGAATGATGCCATCAACATAAAGTAAGATGTACACTATGTCCTCATAAATGAACAAATAATGATCGAAAACATTATGAGAAAATCCCATATTAGCCACAAAGTCAGCAAATCGTTGGTACCAAACTTGAGGAGCCTGCTTTATACAAAGAATTCTTTAAGAGAAAAAACACATAATCAGGACAAGAGGAGTCCCCGAAACATAATATAGACTGTTTCATTGAGATTATCGTGGGGAAAGCATTCTTAACATCCAATTGATGAAGACGCCAATTTTAGACAAGATGATATTGAGGACCACCTGAATGGTAGCCGGTTCGACAACCAGGTTGAAAGTTTCATGACATTCAATTCCAATTTCTTGCGTTTTATCGTCCCCAACTAGGCAAACCTTATGTCGCTCAAAAGATCCATCAGAGTTTGTCATGTGTCTAACAATCTACATACTATGAATAACATTAACACTAGAATGAAGGGCCACCAAGTATATAAAGGTGATTGAAGGAATTTCAATTATATTTGGAATTCATTATTCATAAGTATATATAGTTATAAACTAGCTAAATACAATGAATGTAGACTAATTATATTATCGTAATACACCTTCTCAAGATGGAGAGTCGGTAGAGACTCCAATCTTGAAGATCAATTTCTATAACCGATGGCGAGTAAGTGGCTTAGTGAGAGCATCCGCAAGCTGATCAGCGGAGGAGACAAACGAAACACGAAGAGCACCCCCTTGCATAAGATGACGCACAAAATGATAATCGATGGCGATGTCTTTCATACGCGAGTGGAAAACTAGCTTAGCACAGAGATAGGTGACACCAAATTGTCACTGTAGATTACAGAAGGAGATAGAAGCATGATTCCAAGTTCAATTAGAAGAGAGCGTACCTACTATATCTCGGAAGCAGTCGAAGTAATTTCTCTATATTCAGCCTCTATCGAAGAACGAGCAATAGTACATTGCTTCTTAGAGCTCCAAAAAATAGGATTCAGACCGGAAAAGAGAACATAAGCACCAGTAGAAGTCCGATCATCATGGTTTCTAGCACAATCGATGTCAGTGAATAAATATAAGGAGAGAGAAGGGCGGGCTCGAATGAATAGACAACCTTAAGTGATACGTGTCATTGAGATAGCGCAGCCACTTCATAGCCGTCTAATGAAGCTTAGTGGGCGTATGCATGAATTGAGAGATTTTGTCGATAGCAAAAGCAACATCAGGGCGAGTAAGAAGCAGATACTGAAGCCCACCAAAGACCTGATGGTAGATCAAAGAGTCGCTCGTGAGAGTCCCAGCCGAGGCTGTGAGAGGGATAGTGGTGGCGAGTGGCATTTTCAAGGGTTTAGAATCAAGCATCTTCTGGTGGTTAAGGAGATTGACAACATACTTATATTAGAAAAGGAAGAAGCCATAGTCAGTTGGACAGACCTCATCACCTAGAAAGTACGTTAAGGGGCCCAAGTCCTTAACAGAGAAGCGAGTGCCAAAAGCTTGCACTATACGAGATATAAAAGTGGAATCGCTGCTAGTAAGTTCCAAATCATATATATAAACTATGAAATATGCATGAACACCATCTTTATTATAAACAAATAACGAAGAATTAGAAGTAGTATTAGAAAACCCAGCATAAAAAAGAAAGCGATGAAGTTCGTTATACTATGCACGAGGGTCCTTCTTAAGACCATAAAGGAATTTTGAAGTCGACTGACATGTGATGGATAATTAGATCAACAAAAATGGGAGGTTGTGTCATATATACTTCTTCGTTAAGAGGACCATGTAAGTAAGCGTTATTCACATCAAGTTTCCAGATCGCCCAACCCTAAGAGATGGGCTCTCCAACAGGAGAATTCGAATGGTGACTGGCTTGACAACAGAACTGTAGGTGTTAAAGAAATTAACACCAGACCACTAATGGAAACCTTTAGCAACAAGGCGAGCCTTGAATTTATCGACTGAGCCATCATGTTTCCATTTGGTATAAAAGACCTTCTAAGAAGTGTGAATCTCAAGTCCCATTACGTAGTAAAGCATCAACTCCCAATTTCATTTCCACTCACCAGTGCGAATCAGCTAACGCCTAGCGAACCATAGTCAGCTCAAGGTCCAAAGTCGAAAAATCAACTTTCAAGCCATACTTTGGGTTTGGCTTTGTAATGAAGTTTTTCCCACGAGTCCCCATGGGGTGAACATTGCGTGGGAGAGACACAGGTGGCGATGGAGCAGGCGGTGAAGTACGACAAGGGGACGCCGGTGGTGATGGCACAGAAGATGGACCACTTGGTGGTGTCATGAGTGATGGGGAAATAGGAGGAAGTGGAATGTCCATGGAAGCCATATGAGGAGCAGAAGATGAGGGGAATACGGGCGATGGTGAGATGGAGATGGAAAGAGGGAAGATAGTTTCGATAAAATGGACATGTTGAGATGTAAAGAGGCGATGGGAAACCAGTTCGTAACAAAGATAAGTAGTTTGGGTGAGCGAGTATCCCAAGAAGACACACAGAGTTGAGCGAGACTTGATGTTATAAGACGTATGCGGCCGAAGCCAAGGATAACAAAGACAATCGAAGACACGAAGATGAGTGAGATTAGGAGAGAGATGAAATAGATTCGCGAAGGACGACTGAAGGTTAAGATTTACTTTAGGAAGACGGTTAATGAGATTAGGTAGCCATAGAAAATCTAAATGGCTAAAAGGAAATAGGTGTGGAGGCTTGATGAAGTAAGGTTAGGCCAGTTTCAAGAATATGATGGTGTCAACACTCCGCAAAACCATTGTGTTCTAGGGGGGGGGGTGAGGTGAGTAATGCCATTAGTTGTAAGGAAAGGATGAAGAGCAATTCGTCCCCATAGTCGGCGTATAGGGTGTTGATATTTTCCTAAAAGTAGTTTTCTACAAGACTTTTAAAGTTAACAAAGGTTGAGTAGACATCAGATTTACGAAAAATTGGGTTAAACCAAATATATCAAGTATAGTTATCTATGAATATGACATAATATTTAAGGCCATCCGTGGAAGTATTGGGTAAAGTCCAAACATCATAAAACAATAAATCAAGTGGAGCAGAAGATGAAAGAGATGAATTAACAAATAGAAGTTTATGACTTTTGTTAATATGGCAAGAATTGCAAGAAAAACTTGTCAATCGACTCGATAAAACTGAAATTGACCCAGATATAGCCAAATGTCCTAACACTTTAACGGAAGGGTAGTTTAGGCACATATGCCATAAAGGAAGAGATGACTTTGTAGCCGTGAGGGCAGAGGAGAAACTTGAGGCAGTCGGCCAGTGCTACACGCTGTCCCTATGTGGTCCGCAGAGAATTATAGCCCATGTTTGTCAATTATTCACCTAAAATCAGAGATAGAGAATACCATATCAACATTATTCAGTAAACAAAGCTGAGATACATAAATGAGATTTTGGGCCATATTTGGTACACATAAAGCACTAGATAGCTATAAGCCAAAAGAATCAATGGCTAGGTGTCCAGTGTGCAAGATGAGTAAACATATGCCATTATTGATAAAGACATCATCTGAACCCTCATAGGTAAATGCATAGAGAAATTGGGAAGGTCAGTCGTAATTTGATGCGATGCTCCCGAGTCTAAGAGCCACTTAGAGGATGATGGGGAAGCGAAAGTAGTGTTGGCCGAAGGTGCGTATGCCGACTGTTTTGGTATGTACGTTGGCTGTTGTTCATGTGCGCCAGTAGTGACCGGGACATTGCGGAAGGAGGGGCATTGTCGCGTGCTATGGCTTGTTTGATCACATAATGACACTTCCCTCTATATCCACGTCCATGACCACCGAAGTTCAGAGAATAACTACGACCACTGGAGTAGCCACGACCACCAGAGTTTTGCAAATTATTGTTGTTCTGCGGTGGTTGATAAGAGAATTTACACAAGAAAGACAACTGATGCGAGGGGTGCAACTAACTAATAGAGTTGCTGGCTGAGAAAGCGGTTACCAGTAGAGATGGCTGAGATTTTGTCGCAAGGTTAGCTTCATAATTAAGAAGTTTTTCATGAAACTCATCAGAGGAGATGGAATTTTCACGAGCGTAAATCGCGTTGGAAATCTCATGATAAGAGTCATCCAATCCTATGAGAATTTTGATCACGAAATACTCCGGATTAGTGGCAACGCTCACCAGGGAAAGTTCGTCAAAGATGGATTTGCTACCCATCATAAAAGTGGTGATACTTTGAGATCCTTTCACCAGATTACGGAGCTTATTTTTTAGAGCGGTGATGCAACCGTGAGTGGGTTTAGCATAGGTATTCTAGAGGATAATCCATGCAACGACAAAGGTACGAGAAGACGTAATGATGGAGATGAGCGTGGGCTCAAGGGTGCCAATAATGCCCGAGAGGAACATACTGGTGAGTCTATACATTACGTGGAAATCATTGTGAGAGTACCATCGATAGTATGAGATGGGCTGGATCCGTCAACAAATCCAAAAAGGCCATAGCCAGTGAGAAGTACCCAAAATTGGAAGCTCCAAGCATTGTAATTCGTGGAAGAGAACTTAAGAGGGGCTTGCACAGTCGGGTTAATGGCCACAAGGACGGGAGAAGGGGCACCGATGGTGGCAGCGCTGGGTGTGGCTGTAGAAGTGTTGTTTTCGGTGGAAGCCATGATTGAGATATGGTAGACTGATTAGAATTTGAGAGGCATAGGCCTTTGGGGATCTGGTACTATATACAAAGGTGATTAAAGGAATTTAAATTATATTTCAAATTTATTATTCAAAAGTATATATATAGTTATATAATAGCTAAATATAATGAATGTAGAATAGTTAAATACAATGAAATTAGAATATATAATGAATATAGACTGGCTAAATACAATAAATGTAGACTAATTATTAATAAGAGTATTAAATTCAACTTGCATGGCCAACTTCCAACTGTAATTATGTAAGATCTGGATAGGATTTTTGGAAAGAGAAGAGATGAATGATATAGTCGTAATGTTAAATTAAAAGATTATTTTGACTTGAAAATCCCACCAAATATGAGTGGCCATTATGGAATGGGCCGGCACTAATGGTGGGGAATGTAGCAGGCTAATATGTGGAGTGGGTTGCACATAGGGCGATGAGTGGGCAGTAGCAGCATTGGGCTATTGAGCCGAAGGTGGGGAAGTAGTCATGGGGTGCTGTATTGAGTTGAGTTGTTGTGTTGTGGCTAGATTGAGGATGTTGATCCAAGTCATTGGGCCACAGAATAAGGTGATGACGTAGGTGTGTGGGTCTGATATGGAAAAACGGGTGGTGATTGGGCCTGGGCTGGCGGATGCTGCGATTGTGAGGTGAGGTCAGGACTTGAATTTTACACGTGATGTGGCAGATGACCCAACGAGTGAGAATTGAAAGCATCAACTTTAAATTTACATGTGATGTGGCAGTTGAACCAACAAGTGAGAATTGAAATCATCATCAAGAAAAGTGTAAGTGAATGGGGCGTGAGTATGTAATTGTTCAAAAGGAAAATTTGACTCATAAAATATGACATGTCGGGAGATGATGATTTTACATGTCAAGAAGCCATAACATTTGTATTGTCTATGGTTAATTGGATATCCTAAAAGTACACAAGGGTGGATTGGGGTTGAAGGTTGTTTATGGTGGTTGATGGAAAGAGGGGATAACAAAGGCAACCTAAAACTCGTAGATGAGAGTATGATGGATCTCATTGATATAGAGTTTTCGTAGAAGATTGATAGCTGAGATTTTTATATGGGATAATATTTAGAAGGTAAGTTGTCATTTGTAGCGCATGATGCCAAAATGTAGGAAACATAGAGAAGTGAGATAGAAGAGTCCGAACAATATTTCTTATGGAGTGGGATTTTTCGTTCACCTTTCCCATTTGAGGAAAAAAAAATCATGAAGGTTTGATCACAATAGTTTTGAAAAGACGCATTGTCAAATTCTCACATGTTATCGCATTTAAAGCATTTTACTTCCCTCCCGAATCAAGTCCTAATGTGTGCTTCAAACAATAGAAAAACAGAATGTGTTTGTGATTTGTTAGAAATGTGAAGAGTCCATAAGAAATTTGTATAGCCGTCAAGAAATAAGTAAAGTCCATAAATCATTATTTATAATGTTAAAAGGTAGCATAGTGAAAGATGATGAGTCATAAAATGGTAATTCAATATGCTTCCCAAGAGGACATGAATGACAAAAAGAATTCTGAGTTTTATTACATTCAATATAATTATTCGGACAAAGAGAGCTAAGAACATGTGCTCCTGGATGTCCTAAGAGACTATGCCGTAAATTAGGAGATAATACTGCAAGTACCGACGAACAAGAAATACCAAGAGGGGTGCTGGTGTAAATGGGATGTAGGTCACCCATGCTATTATATCTCATGAAATGCATTCCCATTTTAAAATCTTTAAAAAAAACCTATAAAAAGATCAAATTAAATGGAAACCGAATGTCATTAGTGAACTTTCGTACAAATACCAGGTTCTTGATGATCTTAGATGCATGCATTACATTATTTAGTTTTAATGATGGATAGGGGTCGGGTAAGTCGGTATGACCACAGCCCACAATTGAAATTGTATGACCATTTCCTACAATTATGCCATGTTTATTGCTCAAGTTAAAATGATGGATACGGCTCGGGTGTTTTTATTATCTGAGAATTTGTTCTTTAAACGGCTCCTTGTTGATTTCGCCATCAAATCCGGAACAATGTTCGTATGAAGAAGATCATGAAAAATAGTGGCATAAATCCACTATAATACAATCACATCGACATGCTCCCGTGACGCGGGGTCAAGTTCCTTGATGGATGTGGTCGAGTTATAAAAGATAAACTTCGCGCCTTTCTCATTGATTGATGTACTCTATATACACAAAATACATAGGGTAAAATATTACAAGATTAAGGAGGAATTAATTACACATTCATTAAATACAAATATTCACATATTCTGATACTTTTATGTCCCTGGAATATGAGGTTTGATTAGTTAGGTAATTTATATATTTAATACAATTTGACGAGGTTTGATTAGTTAGGTAATTTATATATTTAATACAATTCGACAAAAGTATAACTGGTCAACATACTTGTATCTATTTATAGTATAAATTTTTTAATTGCACTAAAAGTCGAGAATGTGATGCAATCACATAACAAACTATTTCAATCAAGAAAAGGAAAACGGGAAGGAAAAAAAAAGAGTCAGTGATAAAATCAAAACCATTATAAGGTTTTGTTCAAGTAGTCCCGGCCAAATAGAAACGAAATCGGGTTCAAAATCGAAATTGGAATCGGGTCAACAATTTAAAAATCGTGCAATAACTGGCTTTAGCGGTGTCATTTACAGTTGTAGACTTTAAAAAACCGTGAGATCGAGGATTAGAATGTCGGTTTCGTTATTTTTTGTATTTTATATATATATATATATATATATATGTATGTATGTGTATGTATGTATATATATAAAAAATATTATCTAAGATTTAAATAATATAAAAAAATCAAGGTTTTAATTAAAACTGACGGAAGAACGGTAACCATAACTAGAACCGTCAATCCCAGTTTTGAAACCGTAATTATAAGACCATAATTATAAGACCATAGTTCGATTACAATTCTTCTTTTTGGGAAATTAGAAATTAGCGATTTCGAAACCGTAGTATGTTGGAGATAAATTATTTCATATACCATAGTGCATGTAGCTACATATACCCATATAAACTTTTAAATTTAAACAAATGAATTTGTGTGTTACTCGATAAATATATGCATAAATTATGACCATTTGCATTCAATGTGATGGATTTTTGTGTAAACCCAACGACACCTTTGTTTTTAATTGATAAACCTTCGTGAGTTTCGAGTTTTAATTGATGAATATTTCGATTTAAAATGACGAATTTTGTGTTCGAACTAATGAACATGTGGGTCTACGTCTGATGTATGTTACAGGTTACTTGGACTAAATAGTTGCTTTCGGGGCCTACACTCGCACACCTAATTTCTCTTGGGCCTTGACGGTCCATCCCGTTAGCGTATTTTTGCAGCTGTCCAGAGATTGGGATAAGAGGATGGGCTTTTGTCCAGAAATTATGTGCTCTCTGTTGTTGGGCTCGGAGATCCATCAAATTGATTATTCTGCTTATAGGAGATAAAAGACTATAGCGGGTTGGTTTTTGTCCAGAATTTGTTTGTTTCTGTATTGGGCTAAAGTAGAAGAATGATGGGTCACAAACTTTAGATCCCACACAAGTCACCACCACCACGTCAATGTGTAACCCCTTGGTTAATTTAAAAAAAAAAACAAAAACCCATAACTATAACTTTACAATAAAATATAAATTGAAATTAACTATTAAATCTTCAGAATAAAAAAAAAATCAAAATATGACGATCGAATCTATCTTGATCATCTTCAATTGGTGTTGATCACTCGTGATATTCTCACTGTTAATTTATCTGTTACGACTTGTCTCGTCAAATAATTATGGAGTATCTATATATATATAATAACAATACTGGTTATATGAGACAATTGTTTTATCTACCGTCAAAACTCTTTTCTTTCCTAAAAGTGAAACTTTTACTTTTGTTGATTTTTCAACTGTTTTTATTTAAAATTTAAATCTCACATCACACAATTGTTGACTTTTCAACTGTCTTTTTCTTTTGAAAGAATTTAAATTTCACAGCACACAATTAATGAATTTTCAACTGCCTTTTATTTTTTTAAATTTAAATCTCACGACACACAATTGTTGACTTTTCAACATAGGTTTAAAAAATACAATCATGTGATATAAAAAAAAAAAACGATTTTTCAAGTACTGAATTTCGGATAATATGCCTAAAAACTAGGATATGGTTGCTTAATTTTTTGAATTTTTTAAAGTTCTTGATTCAGATTTTTGAAAAACCAAATTTGGTATTTTGATATCTCATAATTTCAAATTTGTGAGCCACGTAAATTGAATTTTTAACTGCTCAAAATTCACAATTTTAAAATTATTATAAATATCCAATTATTAGGTTATAAAATCAGTTTTCTATCATCTAAATTAGTGATTGCAATGATAAAATTTATTTATATAATAGTCAAATATTCATAGTTTGATTAATGATAAACTGTATTTTTTGGTATTTTGAATTGAAATAATAGATTAAGCAAGTATAATAAAAGCAACTGTAAAAATAAATTTAATTACATGTCCCGAATAAAGAAAAATAAAGCATGAAAATAAATTAAATCACAGGCCCTAAGAAAAAATCGGGAACCAAAAAAACAAAGCAAAGCGTCAAACTTAAATAAATTACAGGCCTCAAATATAACTAATTTGGCAAAAAATAATAAAACATTAAAGTAAATTAGAATTGAACAAATATTAATCTCATTGAATAATTAAACTCTAAAGAATCTGGTATCTTCCACATCAATTTCGTTTCAAAAAATCATAGTTGATTTAATCCAATTTACTTGCAGAATTAGAATTCTAAACAAAGGAAACACAGTAAATTAGATCTTTGATTTCAAACAATTTGTTTGCCTAATTAAAGACATTAAATTTATAAAAAATGCAGCAGATCAATTTTTTTAAAAATAAAATCAACCAATAAAAAATGTATGAAAAATAGAATTCTAAACAAAGAAAATACAGTATATCAAAAAAAATTTCAATATTGAATAATTTTGAGATTTCAAGTCCGAATCATATTTTTTAAAAAATCAGATTTCATACGATTTGTTTGCTTAATTAAATATATTTAATTTATGAAAAATGCAGTAGATTGATTTTTTCACTCTAAAATCAACCAACAGAAAATGTACGAAATATAGAATTCTAAACAAATAAAATACAGTACATCGGATTTTATTCAATATTGAATAATTCTGATATTTCAAGTCGGGATCATATTAAAAAAAAAATTCACGCGATTTGTTTGCCTAATTAAAAACATTTAATTCATGGAATAGATCGATTTTCTCGTTCCATAATCGACAAATAAAAAATGGACAAAAAATTAAAATCGGATACTATTTATAATGAGGGGATACGAAATCATATATGTTTGGGTTATCAGAATTCCAAAACTAGAATCTTTAGGATTTCAACTAATTCTCACTATAAATATAGGTTCCTACTCTTTACAAATTAATTTCAATTCCCATCCGAATGTGTCTCAACTTTTTCTCTATTTTCAAAACTTGGGTAACAGGGATTTTTGGAACAATGCCTCCTTTATTTGGATTCATCAAAAGACATTGACCGAACGAATAAAAAAAATACTTAAGCTTAGAGTTCGATTTTTTGCTCGGTCAGGATTTTATGATAAGCAACAAAAGACTTTCATGGAAATCGTTTTTCATGATTTAGAGGTAATTATTGGTTCTCAATAATTTTATTATTATATATAAATATATAGGTTCAGGTAGTTTACTAAAATTTATCATTATGTATAGATATATAGGTTCGGATACTACTATTGTTATTTAGCTATTATTGCATTTATTATCGCTATTGGGTTTTCAAATTTGAGGTTGATTATGCTATTTTGAATTTAAATAGAGGGTGATTGCATTTTATGCTTGAACAGTATTCATGTGATTTAGAATCTGATATTTTTCAGATTTTAATTTGCGTAATAAAATCTTTTATTACTTTTGTGTTTAAATATTTCTTACAAATAATGTCTTTAATATGGGTGTGTAATGACTCATTTCCATACATAGATTACTATTATATGGTAATCTTTTATAGAGTTTACCATTAATTCAGTTTTTATTAAACAATATTGACATAGTCTAAAAGATAATTTGGTCAAGTGAATCTACATTTGTTGACCTATATTAATTATACTGTATTGATCTAATGTTTTCAAAATTTTGATTACTATCATTTGATCTAAAGCAGGAATTAAAAATTTTATATATAATATCTTATTAATATGTCTATGTATTTTCTTTTATTTTGTTTTACTTCTTCAAATTTAGTTATTTATTTTAATTATTAATTTAATAACATCATATTCTTTTTTATGACTTTAAATTATAAGTATTTATTTTTTGTATGTATATGTGTATGTATGTATATACTATAATTAACTTTGAATTAAAATAAGATATTATAATAATAATTTTGGATATTTTATTTTATTTGATTCTTTTATATGATTTTGAATTGAAATAAGATATTAAAATAATAATTTTATTCGTTTTTAAGTATATAAAGAGAGCGTGTGTGTATGTGTATATGTATGTATGTATATACTTTATTAATTTTGAATTTAATTAAGATATTAGAATAATGTCTTATTGTAATATTATGTTAATTTAAATGTATTGTCTGGTAATGTTATTAAATCTATTGTGTTTAATTAAAATCATGTATCTGGTAATGTATTGATCTAAATTCAAGATACTTCAGATTTCTTGGGGTTACCAACCTTATACCTAGGGTTATCTGGTCATGTTATGAGTTTGGATCCGAATCTATAGTTGGGCTTATCGGATTTTAAATTGGACTCAGAACATTTGGGCCTCTCAATTGTTAAGTGGACTCAAAATAAATTATAGTTTGGGTTGGATTTAATCAATTAAATGGGTTTTAAATTGGTTAAATTTGATTAATTCTATTATCAAATATTTTTAAATTATTTTTTTTATTTTAAATTTATAGAAAATTTAAAATTAGATTATGATGTTTTTAAAATTTATCGATTGTGTTTAAATTAAATCGATTATGCGTTATTGTATATATTTTAATTTCCATGCGTGTATATTAATTTAGTTTTGTTTATAAATTTGATTATCTAATATGATGTAAGGTATTTTATAAAATGTGTTTATTATTTATTTGTATTTAATATAAGTCTTATATATGATACTACATACCTTGGATTTTTTTTAATATCAATCTCTATTAATATGGGTTAATTTAATTTAATTTTCTTATTTTATGAATAATAAATTTATTTCAAATTATTTGTAGTTGTAATATTATATTACAAGATTTTCATTTTTTTATCAAATATGTTAGTATTCAATGAATTATCAATATGATTTAGTTGTAATTATATAAATTTAAATTACTAAGTAAATATTTTATAAATTACATATATATTTATATATTTGATAAATCATTCTATTTAACATTTCTTCATTTTTTTCTTTTATTTTGTTGATTTTTTAAATTTTAGTTGTTTTTGTAATTAATTTTTGGAATGCTTCATATATGTTTTCTTTATTTAATTGTACAAGTACTCTTCTCATATAAGAAAAATATATGTATGAACGTATATATTTTATTAATTTTAAGTACGTTGTTCACATATTAATGTAGATTAATTTAATTTAATCTATAATAACTTATTAACCGTAGAGTAAATTCAATTTGTTTGTAATTGTAATTTGAAGTGCAAAGCTCAATAATTTTATATATGTGTGTATGTATGTATATACTTTATTAATTTTGAATTTAAATAAGATATTAGAATAATATCTTATTCTATTATTATGTAATTTAAATGTATTTAGATGTATTATCTGATAATTTTATTAAATCTATTGTGTTTAATTAAAACCATGCATCTGGTAATGTATAGATTTGTGAATTTTATTTTAATTTCCATTCACGCAAATTAAATTAATTTAATCTATTCATTCTTTTTATGAATGAATTGTGTGTAATTGTAAATTTAGATTATGATATTATTAAATTTTTTTTTTTAATCTGACGGTGGGAATGACTTCTTAAGTGATTTGCACACAACTGAATTCTTGAATGGTATAAAGTGTTGTGGGGTGCTTAATCACGAATTGCATTTGAAGGTGGGGACTCCTGTTATGTTATCGAGGAACATAAACCACTGTATGAGATTATGTAATGAGACGAGATTGGTTATTACAAGATTTTTCATTCACGTCCTTGAATGCAAAATTCTAACTGGTGCAAAGTCAGACAAAAAGGTGTTGCTTCCCCGGATGAGTATAACACCTCCTGACCTTAGGATACATTTCAAGTTTCAACGAAGGCATTTTCGTTCATGATCTCATATGCGATGATGATAAACAAGAGTTAGGGTCAATCACTTTCAAACGCCGGCATTTATCTGAAGAATCCTGTGTTTAGTCATGTTCAGTTATATGTTGTTGTGTCGCGTGTCACCCATCGAAAGGGTTTGAAGATATTAGTTCGTAATGATGACGATTTGTGATCGAACATGACCAATAATGTAATGTATAAAGAAGTATTCAGTAACGTATAAACTTAACGTTCATGTATATAATGTGGATTCGATGTATAATTTATTTAGTGTGATTTTTTAAGCTATTTATCTTCATCTTTATCTCTCTATTTATTTATATCTTCACATAGTAAAAAAATAATAAAAATAATATTAATATAATTCGCATTTTTATATTTTAACTTTATGCCCGTGTATCGCACGGGTTTAAAAAAAACTAGTAATATATAACAATATTGTTTTCCATTTTTAAGTTCTATATTGTTGGGGCTCTTCTCCTTCTATTTGAGCTCATTTTTAAATAATTTAGAGGCCCTTACATTGAATTTTATTTTAAATTAAGAAGTCTATATTTATATTTATACAAGGGACAAAACTTTGGACTTTTAAATTAAGACCACCTCACATTGGCTAAAGGATGGTACTGGACACAATAAAGGTGTGACGGAAAGCATAATCTACAGAAAGATTTTGTATTTAAGTTTGTCTTAATTAAATTAAAGTCAACATGTACCAAAAGTAAAATCTTATTTAAATGATGTAGCAGTCATTTTATAATCTGTGTAGGCATCATTTAGATTTATTAATTAAAAGAAAGAAAAAAGAATAATTTATATAAATATAGGATAAGTGATAATAGATTTATGTGTGTAAAATGAGAATACTTTGTATATTGATGATGGTTAGACATGTTGAACCGGTTAAAATCGGACGGTTAATAACCGGCGGTTAAATTAGCCGGTTCAACCCTAACCATAACCTAACCGGCGGAGAACCTAACTTAATCGGCGGAGAACCGGTTAAGGTTACGGTTAAATCGGTTAACCGAATCGGACGGTTAATCGTCGATTTTTATATTTTTTATTTTTTTAAATTAAATTTGAAACTTAAATAAAAATTGAATGGTTTAGACTTAAATGGAATTAGAATGAGATAAATAAAATTTGAATAGTTGAAATTTTGAAGTAATTTTTTTTATTTATTTTGAAAAAAAAATTAAAAAGGACTTAATTTTAATTCTAATATTTACAAACAACGAAATTAACAAGATGATGACATTTATCTCAAAATAACATAACAAAATCACATTACAAATTAAATTATAAGATTTTTTAGAAGTAAAAAGTTTTAAAAAAATAAATTCTTTTTCAAAAAAAGGACTTGATTTTAATTTTAATATTTAAAATTAAAAAGTTAACTTTTAATATTAGATTTAACTTGCCTACGTATCCTCGTCAAATAATCAAAGTCCACGTAGTTTGATTTTTTCTTTTTTGAAAAAAATAAGTTAAAAAAAAAAGGACTTGATTCTAATTCTAATATTAGATATTAAAATTAAATTTTAAATTTTAATATTAGAATTAAGTTGCCTACATATCCTCGGAAAGGAATCAAAGTCCGCGTAGTTCTTATACTTACCTCACTTACCTCTTACATATTCGTCGTTATCGTTGCTTCCCGAAGTGCTATCGTAATAGTTGTCCTATTCACTTTCATCCAATTGCATTTCTTGCTCTCGTTTTTCGGCCTTCACCCAATCGTTCATCAACATTTAATTTTCAAGATTTTTGGGTGTTAAGCTAGACCGACGATCACCTAAACTGCACAAGATTGTTAGTAGTACCATCGGGCTTTTTTGGAACCGAACTCGGTTCAAAAGCCCCTAAGTAACTGTCTGATTCCATTGATCGACTAGCACTAGCCCTTTACCATTTTCGCTTAGTATCCTCAATCAACCTCATATAATTGGCTAGAGCTTATCGATGGTCGTTGGGTCCTTATATTAGAAGTGGGGGGGGGGGGGGGGGGGGGGGTATAAGCCGGAAAGTCAAGAGAGCCCCAGGACATCTGCTTCTAATTTATCAAGAAAGAATGTTTGGGGAAGTCTTTCTCCGCAGGAGAAGAGAATCAGGAAAGGTCGTTCCGACCTTTGGCAGGAAATCATGTGGGGAAGGGGAAGGGAAGGAGACACATTAAAATCACTAGAAGAAGATTCACTGTAATCATTAAAAATGGCTTCTAAAGATTGTTGTTTTTTGTGAGCAACAGTATAAGCGTTAGAAATTTCAATATTTGAAGTTTCTAAAAAAGGTTCCAATGCATCGTAATAAACTTTAAGTAAATTTTCTAAACACTCTACCCGATACTTCGTATCTAGAATTTTTGCAATAAAAAAAACGTCGGGAATGTACAGAAAATATTTGACTCATTTATTCAACATTAGAAATACATTCACCTAATTCAGGCGAATCGAGTAAAGAACTACTAACAAGTACAATTTGAATACTTTGATCAACAAGTAGTGTGGAAATAGGATAATAAACACCGGATAAAGTCACGGTGGCGTCGTTAAAAGTTTTTAAAAGGGACATCATATTATAACAATCATCCAACATATGCGAAAACAAAACGAAATTGACATCTTGATTATTAAAAAATGCACACAATGCATCTCTATTTCAAAAGTATCATTAAGCAATTTATAAGTAGAGTTACAACGATTTGGCACATCAGTTGAAATTTTTTTTGGATGTAAATCATTGGTTCGGCAAAATTTTCGCCAATTTGAATCGGGTTTACGTAGATGATATATCGCACTCCTAATCGGTTGAATTTCAGATTTAAAAGTTTTAAACCATCTTGAACATATAAATTCAAAATATGACAAATGCATCTAACATGAAAAAATTTGCCGCCAATAGCGGGTTGACAAAAGGTTTTTAAAAAATCTAAACTAGCCGTATTACCGGCGGCATTATCAAATGAAATTGAAAGAATTTTGTTACCTAAATGATACTTGGAAAAAACAGTGGCTATTTTGCGCGAAATATTCACCGCGGTATACTGACATCAAAATCTCTATATACAATTAAACGTTTTTGCAAACTTCAAGAATTATCAATCCAATGGCAAGTAATTCCCATGTAATTATGAATATGAAAAGAATCCGTCCAAATATCCGAAAATATAGAGACACTTTGAGGTAAACTACCAAATGTTGAAATCAAACTCAACTTGTACTCACCAACCATTTTTTCAATATCCGGGTCAATTTATTTCGTGAAATGCCAGTGCTAGATGGATTAAATGCACCCCTAGTATAATCTTCATAATGATTACTATGCGCATGATTAAAAGGAAGATTCATAACAGAAATAAATTTTGCCAGAAACTTTCTTGACTACTTTCGGTATACTGAAATAAACTATTAAAACTCGTACCTTGGCCGCCGGTCCCGACGCCGGCGGTAGATGAAGATGACAAGTCTAGTTGTGTTTGAGAGCTTTTCACGCCGTATTTGTCGAGATGCTTCTTGTCCATGTGGTATTTGAGCAACCCGTAGCCTCTATTATTTTTAGAACCGAAGGTGTAATAAGTCGTGCCATAATTGCATTGCGCCCGAGATTCGCCGTTGATCGTCATTCTTGGGAAATGTGTTAGAATAGTTACAATAATCCGAGCACAAAAAGGGTATTTGTAATAATCACTAAAACTGGAAAAATAAAATAAAGAAAAATAACAAGTCGAGTCGAGAAGTTCTCTTTCCGCAAAATGATTTTGCCCCGGTAGTGCCCTTCGGTTTTGGCAAAACGTTCCCAAAGATAAAACGACTTCGTCCCTTGATATTACTGCACCGTAAATATCAGGGCTCCGGCGAACTGGAAAAATTTGGATTGAGTTATGTAAAACTTAAGTGCAGAAAACAGAAATATGATAATGCAGTATGCTCAGGTGATTTCTTGCGTATGGAAGTGTAAAAAAGGAATGCAGGAGTCTCACCCTTTTATAGGGGTTCAAATTAGGGTTACAACTGCCAATTAAGATGTCCTTAATGGCGTTCAAAAACTCAGCTTTAAAAAGCATGCACCTGGACGAGTTCAGCGTGGAGATAACGTTGCTGCTTGAATTCAAAAGTTTAAAAACGTCTGACTGGTCAGGTGCCAGCCGTTACGAAACGGTCAGGAGTTAACAAAAATAAACCTGGGGTCAAAAACCACATGTGGCTAAAAGGTTAGCCAGGGTTGAACCAGAACTCGGACCCCATACGGACCAGCCAATTCGGACCAATTGCCCAAGGCCCAGGCCCAGAGCCTAGAGCCCAGGACCCAGGACCCAGGTCCGAGGTCCGGGTCCGGGCTCGGGCTCGAATCCGCTCGGCTCCGCCGAAGGCGGACTGGAGAACCCAAGTCCAAGAGCCCGCGTGAGCTTCGTTTACACAAAGCCCACAATACCCGTTGGCCCACTTGGTGTCCACTCATTAAAAGTTAAACACTTTTAAACTCCTTTCCACATTGAATATCTATCAATGTGGGATAAACGAAAAGGCACTAAAGTAACCATTCAACTTCCAAACACCATTTCTCTCTCACCAATAAATGGATTTGTGAAATTCAAAAAGTTATAATTATCTACACGACACGTAGATAAAGCTTATACAATTCGTTAACACGAATTTATGCTGTACAATTAAATTAGAATTAATCCAATTTACAACAATCCCCCACATGAGTGAGAAACTCCAAAAACCGAAATGCATGAATGCAAATACATAGCTCAGTCCTTAAGAGACAATAGAGAATAGGGATAGGTGGCTTGTGGCCTTGAACCCTCCTTAGTTAATACTACCGAGCATACCGGCGGATTAGTGAACATAATTTTTGAACTATTCCCCTTTGTGTATACTAGACAATAGTACCAACCCACTAAGGTCTCAAAATTCTTCCATTCTCATGTTTGTGTCCGTTTTTGGCCATGGACAACTTCTTTGGATTCATAAGCTTCAGTAGAAACGGCCCTCACTTCTCGCTTACAGAGGTGATTCTTCAAATCAGCATTCTGTCATACTCAAGTCAAAGACCTGCACAAGAATCATTAAAAATCAGAGATTTAACCTCACCACGTGACAGATTATAAACTCTACTTTTGCGTTAAGGAATAGGGTCGTAGAGTTTTACTTACCCAGACTTTTGCAGTTTAGTTTTCCCATTGAACCAAGTTTGTGGGATCTCCACTCATCATGGTTGGGTGTCCACTACAATCATCTTTAAGATGTGGATTTCACTCCCATTCCTTCAAGCAACTTGTACATCTGATCTCGAGCTATGTTCTTAGTGAATGGATCCACTAGATTATCTATTGACCTTACATAGTCAACTGAGATAATCCCACTCGAGAGCAGATGTTTTACGGTGTTATGTCTCCGACGAATATGTCGAGACTTGTGGTTATACAAACCACTTCTTGCCCTTCCAATAGCAGCTTGACTGTCGCAGTGAAGCATAACCAGTGGCACGGGTTTCTCCCAACATGGAATATCTTCTAAAAAATTACGAAGCCATTCTGCTTCTTCACCCGCTTTGTCCAAAGCGATGAACTTGGATTCCATGGTGGATCGGGCTATACATGTCTGTTTAGTGGATCTCCAAGAAATAGCTCCTACCCCTATTACAAACACATATCCACTTGTTGACAAAGAGTCTTTAGTGTCGGATATCCAGTTTGCATCACAGTAACCTTCAAGTACCCTGGGGTGTCTACCATAATGTAGCCCAAATTTCAGAGTATACTTTAAGTATCTCAAAACTCTCACAAGCGCTTTCCAGTGTTCTCCACTTGGGTTGCTTGTATATCGACTCAGTTTYTTTACCGAGCAAGCTAGAWCAGGTCTTGTACAYTTYGAGATGTARATRAAACATRCGATGATACTAGCYTAGTCKTTCTGAGCAACAGGGTCACCTCTGTTCTTACTTAAGTGAACGTCGAGTTCCATAGGTGTCTTTGCTGGAAGACTATCGTGTGCATTGAATTTCTTGATCACTTTCTCAATGTAATGAGATTGTGACAATACAATTCCATCTGGAGTTCTAATGATTCTTATGCCAAGAATAGTGTCAGCAACTCCCAGATCCTTTATGTCAAAATTTCTTTTTAGCATGAGTTTCGTCTCGTTAATCACTTGTAGGTTGCTGCCCATGATTAACATATCATCTACATAAAGACATACTATAACAAATCTGTCATTAGTATTCTTAATGTAGACACACTTGTCGCACTCGTTTATCTTGAAGCCATTTGACATCATCACTTCGTCAAATTTCAAATGCCATTGTAAAGGTGCTTGTTTCAAGCCATATAATGACTTAACCAGTTTGCATACCTTTCTTTCTTGTCCAGGTTTAACAAAACCTTCGGGTTGTTCCATGTAAATTTTCTCTTCTAAATCACCATTTAGAAAAGCTGTTTTCACATCCATTTGGTGAATCTCAAGATTGTGCAAGGCAGCAATCGCTAGAAGCACCCGGATAAAGGTAATTCTCGTTACAGGAGAGTATGTATCAAAGAAATCATAACCCTCCTTTTAGAGAAATCCTTTCACGACCAAACGAGCTTTATACTTATCGATTGATCCATCGGCTCTGAACTTTTGTTTCAGAATCCATTTACTTCCTAAAGGTTTACAACCTTCAGGTAAATCAGTTAGAATCCACGTAAGGTTCTGCATGATCGAATCGACCTCGCTCTGTACAACTTCCTTCCAAAATGAACTATCAATCCGTGAGAAAGCTTCTTTCAGTGAATTTGGTTCTTCATCCAAGAGAAAAACCACATAGTCAAGACCAAAGTCCTTTGCAACTTTAGCTCGAGTGCTCCGTCTAGGAGTTAGAGCTTCAAGTTCTGAATAGGGTCATTTGCGAGACTTAGGTTCAACCCCCACAAGTTCGTGACTTGTAGTTCCTTCAGCATTACCAGTGTTTGAACTGGATGCACCTTTATCCTTACAAGGATAGATGTCTTCAAAGAATATTGCATTCCTTGACTCAAAGGTGGTTCCGACATTCATGTCCGGAACATCCGACCTATGGATTATAAATGGATAGGCGCTACTATTCAGTGCATAACCAATAAAAATACAATCAACCGTTTTGGGTCCGATTGTTACTTGTTTCAGTAGAGGCACTTCTACCTTCGCTAAACACCCCCACACTTTGAGGTATTTGTAAGAAGGTTTCCTTCCTTTCCACAACTCATAGGGATTTTCGTCCCTTCCTTTAAGTGGAATCTTATTGAGGATATAGTTAGCTGTTAAAACAGCTTCCCCCACATGTTCTGAGGTAACCCAGAACTAATCAACAACGCATTCATCATTTCTTTCAAAGTACGATTCTTGCGTTCTACAACTCCGTTCGATTGAGGTGAGTACGGAGCTGTAGTTTGATGAATTATGCCACTTTCGTTGCACAAATCCTCAAACGGAACTACGTATTCCCCTCCTCTATCACTCCGGATAGATTTGATTTTGCAGTTAAGTTGATTTTCGGCTTCATTTTTGAAGTTCTTGAAAGCTTCAATAGCCTCATCTTTACCTCTCAAAAGATAAAGGTAACAGTATCTTGTGCAATCATCAATAAAAGTAATAAAATAATTTTTACCACCTCTAGTTTGCACAAACTTTAAATCACATACATCCGTGTGAATTAATTCTAAAGGTGTCGTGCTCCTTTTTACCGATTTGAACGGCAACTTAGTCATTTTTGCTTCTACACAAATTTCACACTTACTTTTATTAACAAATTCATTTACCTTAAGTAAATTGAGACTTGATAAAGGTTTTATTGCATTTAGATTGGCCTAATATACAATGCCATAAACTAGAGCACTCAGTCATGTAAGAGGAATTAGAAGCAATTTTATTAATGACTTGTTTTGGGCGTATAGCCATTACACTTAGTTTGAACAAACCATCCGTAAGGTAACCCTTACCCAGAGGTGTTCCAAACTTCGACAGTACAAACTTATTAGCCTCAAATWCAAGTCTAAAGCCAKGACTAACTAGTATTGAYCCAGAGACTAAGTTCTTCCGGYWMTCCYGAACGTGCAYSACCTCATTCAGAGTGATCTCCTTGCCGGAAGTCATTTATAGGACAACCGTACCAGTACCAGCAACTTCCGAAGAGGCTTGATTTCCCATGTTTAACTTCCTTCCCTCACAAGGAAGGTATTTGGAGAACAAGCTCCGATCAGCACACACATGGGCGGTTGCAGCAGTGTCGATGAACCATTGACCGCGGTTCTCGATCATGTTAGCTTCTTCAGTGATAACCGCAATGAGGTCATCCTTAGTCAGCTCTCTCTCGGCTATGTGTGCGCTCGGCCTAGCCTTCTTTTGCTTTGGCTTGCGGCATTCCTTAGACATGTGTCCAGTATAACCGCAATTGTAGCATTTGCCTTCGAACTTCTTAGAAGAAGGAGCTTTAGGCTTCGAGTTACCGGGACGCGGCCTCTTCTTCGAGTTGTCTCCTCGTTCAAGCAAGTTCACTCGAGGTTCATCCGAACTTTTTGAATTCTTGTATTGAGCTCGAACTTCGGACTCAATTCGCACCTTCCGGATAACATCTTCAAGAGACATCGCCTTCGTTTATGTTTGAGGTAAGTCTTGAAGTCTTTCCAGTTTGGTGGAAGCTTATCAATCATGGCAGCTGCTGTGAAAGCATCCGGAAGAATCATCCCCTCGGTGTGGACCTCATTCACCAGCATTTGGAACTTTTGAACTTGTTCCATAACCGGGCGAGAGTCCATCATCTTGTAGTTCATGAAGTTCGTGACTACAAATTTCCTAGTTCCAGCCTCGTCGGAACTGTATTTCTTCTCAAGTGCCTCCCGGATTTTCTTGGAGGTCTTTACATCCGAGTACACATTACTCAGGCTATCTTCTAGGCTTCTTAAAAGAAAACCTTTACACATATAGTCCCCATTGTGCCAATTATCGAAGGCAGCGTGAACATGGAAACTAGTCTCATTCTTGTCCGGAATAGGTGGTTCGTCTTCCTTCACGAAGTTAGCGAAACCAAGCATCGTGAGGTAGAATAGAATATTTTGTTGCCACCTCTTGAAGCTTTCTCCATTGAACTTTGGAGGCTTCTCCGCCACCGCGGGCATGATCCGTGAGGAGTGCACCGGCGTGTTCATCGTTGGTACAAAAGTCCCCATCGAACCCGTTGAATGGGTATTCAAAACAGTTGAATCTGTTTGGGGAGCAGTTGCAAACAAATTTGGAACCGAAGTTCCCGTCATCCCAATGGGATGGGTCACAGCCGGTGCTGACGTATTTTAGACCGAAGTCCCTATCCCAAAAGGGATCGTTCCAACATCCGAAGCTGTGGATGAGTTCTACTGGGCCATGCGCTTTGTCAGCGTCTCGAGTAAGAATTCAAGGGTTCCTGGGTTGATAATTAACTCAGGTTGAGTAGTGTTCATGATTGGCGAAGGCATGCCAATTGTCGTGGTGTTCGTGACTGCGGGGGCAGTGTTCGTCGCCGAAGTAGTGGAGGTGATGACCGGAATAGTGAAGCTCGTCGGAGTACTGGATGTTGACATCTCTCTTTCCAGTCAGGGATATTACAACTTAAAAAATTAAAATTACAAATAAAAAATCATTTTGCGATAGTTAGAATAGTTACAATAATCCGAACACAAACAGGGTATTTGTAATAATCACTAAAACTGGAAAAATAAAATAAAGAAAAATAACAAGTCGAGTCGAGAAGTTCTCTTTCCGCAAAATGATTTTGCCCCGGTAGTGCCCTTCGGTTTTGGCAAAACATTCCCAAAGATAAAATGACTTCGTCCTTTGATATTACTGCACCGTAAATATCAGGGCTCCGGCGAACTGGGAAAATTTGGATTGAGCTATGTAAAACTTAAGTGAAGAAAACAGAAATATGATAATGCAGTATGCTCAGGTGATTTCTTGCGTATGGAAAGTGTAAAAAAGGAATGCAGGAGTCTCACCCTTTTATAGGGGTTCAAATTAGGGTTACAGCTGCCAATTAAGATGTCCTTAATGGCGTTCAAACAGTCAGCTTTAACAAGCATGCACCTGGACGAGTTCAGCGTGCAGATACGTTGCTGTTTGAATTCAAAAGTTTGAAAACGTCTGACTGGTCAGGTGCTAGCCGTTAGGAAACGGTCAGGAGTTAACAAAAATAAACCTGGGGTCAAAAACCACATGTGGCTAAAAGGTTAGTCAGGGTTGAACCAGAACCCGGACCCCACACGGACCATCACAATCGGACCAGTTGCCCAAGACCCAAGACCCAAGTCCCACGTCCCAGGCCCAGAGCCCAGGACCCAGGTCCGGGCTCGGGCTCGGATCCGCCGAAAGCGGACTGGCGAACCGAAGTCCAAGAGCCCACAATACCCGTTGGCCCACTTGATGTCCACTCATTAAAAGTTAAACACTTTTAAACTCCCTTCCACATTGAGTATCTATCAATGTGGGATAAACGAAAAGGCACTAAAGTAACCATTCAACTTCCAAACACCATTTCTCACTCACCAATAAATGGATTTGAGAAATTTAGGAAGTTGACTTTAAGCTTGAAAATATGAGAGAAGAAGAATAATAGTAGACATGAATTGGTGTGAGGATTGTTGTTGGAGAGTGGAGTATTTATAGGTGTCAAAATCTATTAAAAAACAAAAACAAAAAATGAAAAAGTAGCCGTTAACCGCGGTTAACCGCCAACGACTACTTTTTTGTTTGAATTTCAGCCGTTGATCTTCAACGGCTAGTTGATCTCAGTCGTTGATCTTCAACGGCTCTCAACTGTGGCGGTTAAACTGCCGGATTTTTTTAAAATGTCGGTTAACCAGTGGTTACAGTTAGCCGATCAGGTTAACCGTAACCTAACTGCCGGTGACCGGTTAACGATTACGGTTTTAACCTTGACCGCCGGTCAATGGTTAACCGTAACAGATCAACCGACTAACCTTAATCGGTTCAACACGTCTAATGATGGTGATCATAGATTCATTATACTATGCACCTGGGTACACCAAGTAATTTAATTTATCATATCATCACAAATAATTGAAATTGTACACCTAAAATTTAAAATTCTAAAATGAAAAAATAAACCTACAACGAAAAACTAAACCCTAAAAATGAAAAACTAAACCCTAAAATGAAAACCTAAACCCCAAAATTGAATATTAAACTCTAAATTAAATTTCCATCATATATCATCACATATAACTGGTAGAATGATAGATATTTGGCGGGACCCTAAAATAAAAAATTGAAAAAAAACCCTTAAAATGGAAAATTAAACCTTAAAATGGGAAACTAAACCCTAAAATGAAAAACTAAACCTAAACTCTAATTTTTTGTCACATATCATCACGTATAACTACCATATATTACCACGTATAAAAATCATACATCATCACATATAACTGCTATTGCGACTACACCTCCCGATTTTTGCTACCGTACTCCCCAGGCGGAGTGTTTCACGCGTAGATGGGCCCCTGACCCACGTAGACCAAGGGCGAACACTCATCTTTTACGGCAAGGACTACCAAGGTATCTAATCCTGTTCTCTCCACATGCTTTCGCACCCTTGCGTCGGTAGGGACCCAGAGAGCTGCCTTCGCTTTTGGCGTTCCTTCGTAGATCTCCGGATTTCACCCTTACACACGAAATTCTCGCGTCGTTCCAACAACCGGTGGGGAGCACCTGAATGATAACAAGTTTTTACAGGGTGCACCCAGGTGCATGTAATAAATTATCGTGATGATAATATTATACGTGATAATGATGATATCATTTATATTACTCTCTCCGTTTCTTAATAAATGACGTTTTGACTTGAGATGAGAGAATTACAAATTGTGTAATCTAAGTTACCTAAATAATCTACCTCTTAAATATGTATAATTATCTTTTTCATAAATAAGAAAAACTATTGTTTATCTCTCTCTCATACGTACGTTTTTTTTAATATTTATCTTTCACAAATATTATTGGTAAGTTAAAGAAATGAATTATAAGAATTTTGATAGGGATAAAGTAGACAAAAAAAAAGTAATACATATCTTAAATGATATTTAATAAGAAAAAAAAATTAATGAGACATAACGTCACTTATTAAAAAACGAATGGAGTATTATTTTAATAATAAAAAATATTTAAAAAAAAAAAAACTTGAAATGTACTTTATATTTCCTACATTTACATTGCCTCCATTATAATCTCAAATCCCTACATGTACATAACCCCCTGTATTTATATCACCCCTATCTCTACTACATTACATCACTTCCACCCCCCACTATCACATCCACCCCTCGACATTTACATCACCCTCACCCCCTAACATCCTATCTCCTACATTTACATTAACCCCATCACCCCCTATCACACTCCACTACAAAAAAACTCGGGATTGTCGACGGTACAATTCATCGGTAAGCCGTCGGTAAGTGATTTATCGATGGATCTACGGCGTCGATGAATCCTTTGTCGATAATTGCAATTACCGACGGAACATCAAGCCATCGGCAAATACCAACGACATTTTCGACGGTTACAGCCGTCGGTAAGATGCCGTCAGGAATCTTATATTTTTGAATTTATCGACGGACACCATGTCCGTAGGTAATTAATTAAATAAAAAAAATTTAATTTTACCGACGGACAGTATGCCCGTCGGTAAATATAAATAATTTTATTAGCACAGCCAATTCCTCAATCGTCTTAGTAGCATCCGATTTTTTCGTGATTCAAATCCTCGATCTCTAAACTCATTTTCACAGTCATAGTGCTCTATTTTTGGCGCTTGATCAGTTACCCGAGTATCAAATGAATAGTAGTTCTCATTATTAATTAGAGATTCATAAACATGAAAAATTAAATTTAATAACAAATTTAGCATTTGACGCACGATTGGAAAATCTGATCATAATAATTTCATGAATTTCATCCTGAAATTGTATTTGGTGTTGAAAAGCTTGGATGAAATTGAAACACTGGTATATTGGTTCTTTTGTTTAGGAGTGGCTAGTATTCCTAAAGTATTGAGGTTTCTTTATACAATCATTTATAATTACATATCAACTAATTCTTCGGCCTCAACTCATCCCCGATTTTATTAGCCTCAGCCAATAATTCCTCTATCGTCTTTTTAAAATACTTTTGTTTTAAAAACAATTAGAAAAATAGAAATGTGAACATATTAATGCGAGTCCTGGGGTACATGCAAAAAAGTAAATACCATGAAAAGGAAGAACAACAAGTGTTTTTCATGGTATTTATTTTTTCGTCTCTAACCCAGGACTTGCACTATCATGTTTACATTTACATTTTTCAGTTTAATAAAAAAGGCTTTTAAAAAGACGATCGAGGAATTATTGACTTAGACTAATAAAATCGTCGATGAGTTGAGGCCGAAGAATTAGTTGAAATGTAATTATAAATGATTATATAAATAAACCTAAATACTTTAGGAATACCAGCCACTCTAATCATAAAAAGTCCAACAAAAGAACCAATATACCCATGTTTCCATTTCACCCCAACTTTTCAACACCAAAAAAATTCCAGGATAAGACTCATGAAATTGTTATGATCAGATTTTTCAATCGTGTGCGAAATGCTAGATTTGTTATTAAATTAAATTTTTCATGTTTATGAATCTCTAATTAATAATGAGAACTACCATCTGTTTGATGCTCGGGTAACTGATCAAGCACCAAAAATAGGGCACTATGATTGTGAAAATGAGTTTAGAAATCGAAGATTTGAATCATGAGAAATCGGATGCTACTAAGACGATTGAGGAATTGGTTGTGCTAATAAAATTATAAGGTAATTATTATTTTGTTATATTATCATTATTATTAATAATTTTATTTTTGGTTATATCGCTATTATTAGTTTTATTTTTTTGGTATGTGAGAATTTAGGAGAATTGTTATGAATTATTGGAGGTTTGATTATATTTTACTTAAGTATGTTAAATTGTTGTTTTTGGTTATATTATTATTATTATTATTAATTTGGTTATATTATTATTATTATTAATTTGATTGTTTTATTCTTAATAATTTTATTTTTGGTTATAACGTTATTATTAATTTTATTTTTTTGGTATGTGAAAACAAAGAATTCAGGAGAATTGTTATGAGTTATTAGAGGTTTGATTATATTTTACTTAAGTATGTTAAACTGAAGTTTTTGGTTATATTATTATCATTATTATTATTATTTTAGTTATATTATTATTATTAATTTGATTATATTGATAATAATTTTATATTTGGTTATAACATTATTATTAATTTTAATTTTTCTTTGAGCAAACTCTTTATTTTATACTAAATTCCAAACGGGTTTAAGATACATATTGTAAAAGGAAACAATTCAAACTTGTATCAAACTACATACTTGATACAAAATCGAATTAAACAACAAAATTAAATCAAACTCCCAATTGTTCTTACTATATTAATCATACAAAATTTAAAAACAACAATATCAATCGACAACATCGACCAATCATTCACATGTACACAATATTAACAAATCATAATATATGTGGTGATCGGTATGTGGATGTTATGTTTAATTAAACATAACATCCATATATTGATTACCACATTTCATTTCAAAACCACCATCCCCAACAATTTAAAACTTTTTAATACCACCATCATGTTTTAAGAAAATCTTGAAAACCGTTATTGGAGAAACGAAACCTCCCTGTCAGAACTGTACACCACGTCATCACCGACGTCTACCTAACCAATCACAACATCACACAATCATAATATATATAACTAAAAACAATAACATACATTAAATACAACCTAATTTGCCCTAATTTTATACAAATATTTATAATCGAATCCAATTTATAAATAACTACAAATTAAACACTAAGATAAAACTTAATTGCATAAATAGACCCTAAACCTAAAATCATTCACAAATGCATAAATTCCTAAATTGAACCCCATTTCAATTTCTCAAAATCTAATTCCTAAATTAAAACCAAATTAAATTAAAACCTTAAAATAAAAAAAATACTTGAATTAAAAGGCTAACATACCTTAATATATGATATTGACGGTGCTTCGACGACACTCCGGCGGTGCTCTGACGATGGCGATGACTCCGGCAGCGGCGGCGGATCCTCTCGCGAGCTCTAACCCTATTTTTGGGTGTGGGGTGGTGAAATGAGTCTGGCCGCTGAGGAGGGATCTTTATATAAAGTTTACCGACAGACACGAATCCATCGGTAAATCCACCTATAGCAAAATTCGGCGATGCTGACAGATAGTATTCCGTCGTTAATGGAAACTGGCATTGCCGATGAACACATTTATGTCGATAATTAATATCTAATTTATCTTATTTTTTTAAATATATGGCCTACGAACAATTTCCGTCGTCATATTTGGCGGGCGTTTTGTTGCCAATTTCCTGAGGACTTGCCGACGGACACATACACCGACGAAAGGTTTCCATCGAGAGTCCGTTGGTAATTCTTGTCATCGGGAAAACCATCGATAATGCCGTCCTTTTACCTTTGGGTGGCTGCCCATCGGTAATATCCATCGGCTTTTCCTTTTTTTTGTAGTGCTTACCCCACTATCACCCCCTACATTTACATCACCCCTCAAATATTAAAAATATTTTTATATTAAAACACTAAATAAATGAACTTACCTTTAGTTTGAGGATTATTAGCATGCCCTAGATCATTCCACATCGTTGAGTTACCCATGGCGGCGTCTGCAAGTAAAATCGAGTGATAAAGATTGTTCGGCAGCGCAATGGATTTTTGTAGCCCAAGTGATTTCCGGATTAGTGTTTGGAAGATAAGATATATTTGAAATTCAGTGTTTTACAAAGGTGAGAAATGGTCGAAATTCCGTGATTCAAAGGCTGCCCCTCAATATTAGTCGAGTTTATAAATGAGCTGAAAAATACTTATTTTAATCAAGTTGAAGGCCAAAACTATGTACCGTTGAATCAAAATATTTGATGGCTGAGATTGGCTCTCAGTTTTCATCTAAGGAAAGGTTCCCACATGAACATATATATATATATATATATGGAGAGAGAGAGAGAGAGAGAGAGAGAGAGAGAGAGAGAGAGAGAGAGAGAGAGAGAGAGAGAGAGAGTTGATTTCAGATGAGACTAGGTCCGTAAATGAGAAATGATAATGAATCATAACCATTATAATTAATCTAATCTAGTGGTTCTAAATTAATAAAATAAATTAAAACATTCTTCCAACTTAAATTAAAACTACGATCAGCCCCTTTCAGAATAACGATGAAAATTAAAAACCGGCTTCAAGATTTGGATGACCCTTTCTTGTTTGAATTTGTCTCATTTCAACAACCTTAGATTTCGGAGGCACCTTCCTATTCGAGTTTGCAGGCCCCTCACTTTTTTGATTTTCGCTCGTATGTCCGAGTTTCGATTTTGGAGGGCCTGCTTGATTTTGTCTAGTTTTTACGAGATATTTGTTGCACTACCATGGTTTCGATTGAATACAAATAAGGTATTATTCCTTTTAATTTATGGTAATTCATCCGATTTTCAGATATATTTGATTCAGGGAGTTTTCTCGATTCAGGGGTTGTTCCTTTGAAGTTTTTACACTTTGAGAATTATTAGGCTACTATTGTGTTGATTGATACATGGGAAAACTTATAAAGTTTTTATATATTATTGAGCTGAAGAGTTTTTATACATTTATGTTTCATTATATGCAGTTTAATGCATTAAATTGTGTACAGTATATCTATATATGGTTTAATATTTCTATACTCGTTGTCGTTTGATGTCGTTTTAGTTTATGTAAGTGTGATGTGATTTGGGCACAAGTAAGTATAAATATGTACACAGTAACGTGTTAACTTGTGCACGATAGTATATTAAAAAGATTGTATAAATGTTATGAGGTTTTAATTATTTTTCTATCGCGTTATTAGTGGTGTGTGTACTGTTTTGTGAACTGATTCAGCAGGGAATTTTATAGATGATGTTGAATATTCTTCCCACAATTTTGAGCCTATTCTACAAATTATGTTGATGACACCTAGCTCTACAAAATATTAGGTTCTGATATATGAAGATGCCATTAAACCTTATTTCAAAAGCTTGGATGAAGCTATATAGTTTTGCAAGTCTTATGCCAAGGTGGTTGGTTTTGATGTCTGTTCTAGAACAAAATAACATCGAATGATGGTGTAATTATTCGGTAGTATCTATTGTACTCAAAACAAGGATATAAGAATGACATTAAGAGAAACCCACATGGGGAAGAAAAATAAAAACCACGATGAGTGTATCCCTCATGTCAAAAAGAGTAACAACATTAATAGTCATTGAACGTAAAATTAGGCGTCCGTTAACAAATAGAGTTGGGTGCAAATCTAGGTTTATATTGTGATTGGATGGAGATTGCGGATACTTACTCTATTTGTTCAAAGAGAAACATCATCATCAATTGGATTCTAAAGAGTGCTTACCTTTCTTAAAAGAAAATCAAGCAATAAATGTTGGACATTAGAATTTTTGTGTTGAATTGAATAAGCAAAAACATTGGTCCAATGAAGTCTTTTAGATTGTACAAACATATTATTAGAGGTTACTAGAATATCGGTGCGACTACTGTTAATATCAAAAACTACAAAAAAGACTTGTTAGCATATATTTCAGGGGCTGATGCACAGTTGGCTATTGACAAATATTATAGAAGGCAAGAAATTAGTTCGTCATTCTAATTTGATTATGAACTTAATGACTGTGACCAGCTAAAGAGAATTTTCAAGGCTGATCCCATTTCTAGAAGAAACTTTGTAACTTTTGTCTAGTGGTGTCTTCTGATGCAACATACAGAACTAACATGTACATACTCATTTTTTTGAATATTTAAGTTTCAATATTTGCATAAATAATCAATTAACTAGAGTACAGTATATACAAAAAATATAGTTGAATTATCCTATACACCCTGTCGTTTGATGTCATTGTAATTGATGTAGGTTTAATGTGGTTGTGCACATTATGTTTCAATAATTGCACCAATATTACATTAAATAGTGCAGAATATGTCCAATATAGTTCAAATATCCTATGCGCGGTATTGTTTGATGTCATTTCAGAAATGTAGGTTTTAGGCTTGTGCACATTTATGTTTCAGCATGTGCACATTAATGCATTAAGTTTTGCACATTGAAATAATAAATTGTGTACATTGATTGTTACTTAATATTGGTATCATTTCTTCTGCTACATGTACAATATGGTGTTGCTCCTTTTATTGGGATTGACAACCACAAAAAATGTGTTACATTTGCATTTGTGTTAATATCTATTGAAGACGTAGATTCTTACGTATGTCCTCAAATAATTAAAAAAAAGTAATGGTGCACAAGCCACGATATATCATTACTGACCAAGATCCCTCAATTACAATTGCAAATATCAATGTGTTTAAGACTATAATACATCAATACTGTTTGTGGCACATTATGACGAATGTGAATGAAAAAGTTGGGCCTATTTTAAGTAGTTATGAAAATCTCAATAAAAGGCTTAAGCATATCGTTTGGAATGCATATATGAAGCCTAAGAAACTTGAAGAAAAATGGAATAATATTATGAAAGATTTTAATTTAGTAGATCAGAAGTGGTTTCGTGATTTACTCAAAATACATGAACACTAGATCCCTGCATTTTTTAGGAATGTTTTTATGAACTGATTACTGAGAACTACATTTATATCAAAAAGTGAGAATTACTAGTTTGGAAATTTTACAAATCAACAGGATAGTTTAGTCGAATTTTTCATGCATTTAAACACTGCTACCGATTTACATAGAAACACATCAAGTTTAAAAAGTGTGTGAGTCATATTTTGTTGACCTGAAGACGTCATTGGCTTTGGAGAAAAATGCACTCTCAGTGTACATAGAATCTATATTCATTGAGGTGCAAAATAAAATTTGTGTTGCGTGTTTTAGTTGTCGAGTTTTACGTGTCTGTGAAAATGATGGAAATGTTGAGTGCCACATTCAAGAAAATGGTAAGGTATTTACAGTAGTTCACAAATCTGATGGTAGGTGCTCTATGTGCTCTTGCAAAAACTTTAAAAGGTTTGGATGGCTTTGCAGTCACTGTTGTCTTTAAAAACTTGAATGGTCGAGGATTTCTTAGCGCTCTAAGAATCGTCTCCACAATAGTACGAAGTCGATTGTAGATGCGGTAAGTTGTCCCGAGTCGTGTCTCTCGAGGATGGATGTGGTCGTCTTTCGGTTTCTCAGTTGTTCTTATCGTCGGTTTTGATTAAACTAATTTGACCTAAGAAAGAGGTAGTCATTGTTCGGTTTTGAATTTTACAACTAAGATTTAAATTGAAATACAAGATTTAAAAATATTAAAACATTTAAAGGAAATTAAAGCTTATATTAAAAACTATCAATCTCAACTAATTAACTTATTTAAAACTTAATAATTTAAATTAGGGAAATGGAGGGAAAATTAAAGTCAAGCTTTATTTGAAAAAGTCAACATTAATTTAATAAAATTTAAAGTTCTAAAAGGAGGATTATATAAAGCTTCTAAAAACTTAAAGATTGATCTAACAACTTAACAACTTAAAAGCATAAGTTCAAAAGCTAGAAAGCTACAAAATGAAAATGAAAGTTTTGAAAATCAAAATAACAATGATCCAAGCATAACACAATATTAAAGGAAATACTTCAACATAAAACTATATAAATGAAAGAGTTTACCAAATGTATGTGATTACACAAAAGCTTGAAGGAGAAAAGCTTGAAATCCTGAATGATTCTTCACAAAAGAAACCTAGATCAAAGCTTGATCACTAACTAGCTAAGATCTATACTTAACTAATCTACCACTAATTACTAGAATTTATAGGAATTAAAAATGAGCAAATATGAAAGGGAAAGAGTTTCTGGTTTTGGAGGAGCTTCCTTGGGGAAGAAAGACCTCAGCTGCAAGTTGGTATGGTTGAAATGACGCCTGATTACTTATTTCTTCAAAATTTCTGCTTTTCAGTCGATCGACTGAAAAAAGCAGTCGATCGACTAGCAGTCGATCTTGAGGGGTCCAGTCGACCGACCGCAGTCGATCGGACAAGTAGGCAGTCGATCGACTGCCTCGTCCACAATGCCAAAAGTCCCTGGAATCCAGTCGATTTTTGCCGGTTCAGTCGATCGACTACAAAGTCAGTCGATCGACTGGATTCCAGCGCCCGGCTCGATTTCTCGTTCTTTTCGCGTCCGCCAGTTTATCGAACCTTGTCCGCTGCGCTTCCTTGCTTTGTCCGTCCATTCCCGAGTCGAGTATCAATGATCCCAAACGAGCGTGGGCCCCGCTTGGACGTCCTACGGCCAAGAAAAACAGAAAAAGTGAAAAACTATGAAAATTACTAATAAAACGTACAAAAACTAAGAAAATCTAGAAATACAAAAAACGGCCAACCCAACTCCTAAAGCAACAAAAAGCAAGCGAAAAACACGCAACGTGAAACAAAAACGGTAATGAAAATATGTACAAAAAGATGCAAATCATTGAACATGGACGTTCACCCATGAACATTGTTCTTTCTCGTTGGACTAAGAACGCAACTCTAAATCCTATGTTTCATATCAATGATGCCATTATTGAGCACTTCAAAAATTGATGAAAGAAAATTGCTACTTAACAAATTGTGATCTATTATACACTTTTGTGTGACGTTGGCAGAGACAGGCATGGAGTGCCTTGTTGAGTTTTCAAAGATTATCAATGATGGAGAAACTTACAGTTGAACAAGACGTTTCACCTATTACAAGTAAAAAAATAGAGAACTGAATCTTTTTGTGGAACTGCACCAGTTGAAATTGCTATTCATCCTCCTATGCAATCAAAAAACAAAGGGGGTGGAAAAAGAAAAAAGAGTGGCCAAGAAAAGACAACTGAAGAGAAGTGGAAGAAGAAAAAATAAAGGGTGTGCAAGACTTGTGGTGAAAGGGCAGGGCATAGTACAAGAACTTGCCCAAAGAGAAAATAGAAGATAATACACACTAATGATGTATGCACAATAGTCAATGACAAAAAATGCACAACTGTATTTTCTGTGTTTTTTCTCCACCTCTAAAAGTTTACTTGGTATAAGTTATGATTGTAATAATCACTTATTTGCGAAAAATTGTAACTTGCGGGCGATATGAGGAAGGAAGCAAAAATATGGAGCAATTGGCATATTTCAAGACCCTTAATATTATTTTCTTATTTTTATTACTCTTAATTTTGCAAACTAGTTTGTGCACAAGCAAGTATCATTTTCTAGACAATAATCCAATAAATTATGCACAATAGTGAAATAAATTATGCACGGTGATATTTCATGAATTCCTGTTTTAGGTGTTGGTCTTTTGGTACAAATTAATTGAACTATGATTTTTCCGTGATTTAGAATTAAGATCTTTTGGCATTTTGTATGTGTCTGGTTTTGCAGATTTTATTTTCTCATTGCTGGTTATTATGTGTGTAAATATATTTATGTGCACACATAAGTGTAAATATGTGCACAATAGTATAATAACTTGTGCATAAATGGGGTAGTAAAATAAAAATCTTTTCTGCATGTGTTGTAAAGAAGATTGGTTGACGGACCAATATAATAGAAGGTCAACTTTCTTCTAAAAAAGGTAGCATGAGAAAAGAATAATTTTAGAAAAAATATTGAAAATATCTCTATCCTTTTCGTACAACTCTCTAAAATCATACGATATCAATAATTCATAATTTGGGTCGGCGACAATCCAACCCGATTGTCGGGTCATAATGATATCATGCAACTAAACTTTCTTAATGTTTATCAACAATCATTAACCAACAATTTATAATTCTGTAATATCACGGACAACTTTTTTTGCACCATTACGATCAGATCATAATGATATACACCAGTGACACTTATGTTGTCGTGCATAGTACACCAAAGTTATGCACAATCATGCAGTAAGATCTACACAATAATGTAATAACATATGTAAACCCAAGAGCAACCTTCGAAATAAAAACTTGGAAACCTTAATATTTGTCTTTCCCTCACCAGAAATATTATTAAAAAAAATTAAAGATACAAAACACACCTTCTCTAAGTCGCAAACTTTTCTCTACTTAATAAGAAATCTATACCCCTACATAATAAGAAATCTATACCCCTAAACCATAAAAAAATAAAACCCTAAAAACCTTAAATATCTTGAACCCTAAATATACTGAACACTAATATACATTATTATTAGGGAAGTAAGGAGACAGAAACAACAATATAATTCTGATACACACTAAGTAAATACTTTAAATTAGTCTTACCAAAGTATTAACATATTCTCTCTATATTTTTTTCATTCATGAAATTTGACGCAACACTGTTAAGTATATCGAATTATTTGACCTTGGTTGAAAAACACATGATATAAGAGAAATCTTCAATGTGCACGGGGAAGAAAAACTGCAAAAAAGAAATATATATATATATATATATATATATATATATATATATATATTTAAAAACTAATTAAAAGTTATTGTAATTATATTGAATGTTGAATAATGTACCAGTTGTTATATTTTACTTCAAATGTTTTCATCCTTCTCAAATCTGCATCCAGGACTTGAGCAAACATCTGATTTTTTTTTCTTTGCTATCAGGACCAACAAAAAGTAGTTGCACATGTGAATTGACATAAGAATATTATGTACAATAAGAAATAAAAAGGATATAATATAAATTAAGTATTTCTAACCTTGTTTCAAGGGGCAATGCTTGCGAAAAATTTACTTGAAGACCCCCAATCTTTCAACTTTTCATTGTCATTAAAAAATCCCATAAATCCAATACACGACCATTCACTTGTTCACCTGCCTTTAAGCTTAGTAATGCATCTATTAAAACATAAGAAATTATTACTTTTGAAAAGAACCTCACTCCTGTATTTTATGAAAAAAGGAATCAAAGAAAATATGCAAAAAAGATAGATAATAATTGTATATATAGTAGTAAAAAAACTCATATAAATACTACTAAAAAGTATATAAACTTACTGCTCAACGTCGGCATTCTTCAAAATCCATTTTGCCACCATTTTCTGATTTCCATCCAACTTCTTCAATATATTTGTCCCCCTTATCTTGAATGGTGATTTTAATTTGCTAGAAACCTCTCTCCTTTCTGATAGTTCATCTTTTGGTGTTAATCGCTTAGATCGTCTCACTGGAACATATTCTGCAGCTGAAGGGGCATTAGTGACATTCTTGGTCTGCGTAATGTTCTCAGGTTGTACATCAATCGTTGAACCCCTGGGTTGTACATCAACATGCATACAAGGAACTTTTCTAGATTGACAACTATCATTTGCTTGATTAACACAATCTCGAGGGATTTTATTATCATCCTCGTCATCTTTAGAGATGTCTAAGCTATAATACGCATACCAGTTATGGTCTTTCGAAACTTATGCCTCCTTGCAATTGCTTCTAAAATCTCTTCAATAACATTGATAGTCTCAGTGGTCCAATTATCAAAAGTCTGTGAGGAATTGTGGGATCTCTCTTGTGCTTCGTTGATGCCCTCTCGTACTTTGTTGATGCTCTCTTGTGATTTGTCTATGCCCTCTTGTGTTTTGTCGATGCCCACGTGTTCTTCGTTGATGCCATGTTGTGTTTGGTTAACACGCTCGTTGCTTCGGTTGACGCACCCTTGTGTTTGTGAAATGCCAAGGAATGATTGCGCTGCATCTTGCATCTTCATAAATTCTTATCCTCCCATAACACTTGAGGGGTTCTTTGCACCATCTATAGTATCTCAAGTCCACTAGATATAATATCAAGTTCCTCAACAAAAACTTGTTTCAAAAATACTTATATTAAAGTGAAATATATATATAACACTTAGACACGCATGCATATTAGCCATAAAAAAGTGAATCAATTGCACATTAGTTCAGAAACACATATACACATGCATTAATTGCACATTAGTTCATAACCGCATGCACATTAGTTCACAAAACACATGCACATTATTTCGTACACACATGGGGGATTGGACATTAGTTCATACATTAATTGAACATTAGTTCACGCACACATGCACATTTGTTCATAAAGACATGCACAATCACATTATATACAAAACCATTAAAAAAATACATGTACAAACTCCTTGTTTCCAGCATCCTTGTTTCTAGTACTTCTATACCACTGCTCCTCGTGCATTAACTTTCCATGAACTTCCAGTGTTTCTTAATTTTTTGGCACCTCAAATTCTATTTCTTCATCCATAAAACCCCTCCCAAATGCACCAGCTTTCTCCGTAGCTTCTCTCTCTTTCAACAACATGTCATTCTATCATTTGTAAGTTGAAAGCTTCTTTTCATATTGCGCATAGATAACATAACTTTGTCCTCATAAAGCACCTACATATGAAAAAAAATAGTTAGAGTTTTTTTTTATTGAATACAGGGAAACATATTGACGCTGACGCGACAGAGAATTCGCGGGCAAGTGCATCGGCCAGGACTTTCTATAACGGTTCTGGAGTCAGCCGATCTAGATTATCGACGCGGGCGGACTGGGCGAGCGACGCAGGCAGAGCTCGGCAGGGCTGGCAGGTCTGGTCGTCAGGATACTATAACGGTTCTTTGACTGGCAGTTATGTTAGTTGCTTCCTGCTTTCTATAATGGTTTCTGGGCTCAATGCAATCGCACTGGGTATACCAGTGTCAGCATGGTACCCAGTGTCCGCATCACCCGGCAGCAGGCCTCGGCAGCGTCGTGGGCAGGCGCGCGTGGGTCGGTCGACCATGAGCAGCATCGACGCGACATAGAGCTTTCTATAACGGTTTATTCCAGCGATAACCCATCTAGAAAGTCCAGAATCGTCCTTTCTTTGCCAACTCGCTCGTTTTGTCTCTTATTTCCTTGTGCATCATCCTTAAATCTTCAACTCACCAATTTAGCACCTAATTACTGCAAAATAAGAGAAAAATACACAATTGGTGCTCGACCACTCTTAATAATAAATATGCGAGAAATAAATATATATAAGAATATTAAGCACATAAAAATATAAGAATTAAACCATTAAATAAAGCACAATTTCTCACCTATCACATATATAAAAAATAATTCACTTGTGTTAAAAACACTGACAGTCAAACACATGAGAGGTCCTGTGTTTTACTTTTTCTTGTTATCCTCCCAATACATATTTGTCCTCACCAAGCACTTGATCATATATTCACACCAATTCACATAATTAATCTTTGCTAAATCGTCAAGAAGATGCAATATATTAGTGTGAACTTTCCTATTGCAATGAACTTCAAACAAGCAGTTAGAGCAAAACGACAAAGTGTCTCTTGAACCAGCCGCTACCATCAACATATTCTTTCATCTTCACGACGAGGTTTGTTGGGGTTATCCCATATGAACTTGGCTCAAAAAAACCCTTTCATTCTTGATTAAGTTCTAACTGATTCCTTTTCTTCTTATTGATGATTGAAATTTTCCCACGGGGAAAGCCGAAAGCAGTGGATACATCAACTTCTTTAATGTGCAACTTTGACCCATTATATAACTTCAGTTTGCGATCGAGGTGGTTGAAATTCTTCACCAACAAGTACCCCATATTTGCTGGTATTGAAGTTATTGATAAAATCCGAAGTTATTAATAAAATCTAGAAGGTGACCAAATCCAATAATTGCAACACCTTTTCTATTCATTTAATGATGATAAAGCCCTTACAAAAACCCCAAGTGACGACCTATTATGAAAGACAACCTTGCAACCATCGTCGCGACTGGCAGACCATCATCACGTGCCAGTATAAGATCATCATCATCGGCTGCTTAAAACACAATTATAGAATAAAGTAAAAAAAAGAAAAAAGGAGATTAACAAAGGTGATAAGATAAGAATTAAATATAATTATTGAAAACCCAACGTACATTAATCATAAGCAGATCAAAAAAGTATAATATAGACTACAGTGTAATAATACCATATCTTGTTCTGTAGCTTTCACCTTGGTACACTTTTTTTTTTTTGCTTTTCTTTTTAGTTCAGTAGTATCAGTCTTCCTCTTCTTTGTGATTGCACCTGTGCATAATTTACTTTAATTACTTTCTAAAAAAACATTTAATACTACATATAAAAATTGTACTACAAAAATATAATCCATATATATATATAATCTTCACAGACATGTAACGCTAATAGAATGTGCATAATAACATACTAGATCTTACACATTACAATACATATATTTGCACTGCTTATACAAAACCCCTAAAAACTCTAACCCATGAACCCCTTCACATTAGTACAATCTATTTTGCACATTACTATTCATTTCTTTGCACTGCTACCATATACATCCTAAAACCCTGAACTCATTGAGTGCAGTGTATTTTGCACGTTATTGCAGCTTAGATTGCACATTATTATACATTTATTTGTACTTTCTACCATGTACATATCATCATTTCTTATGAAAACCAAGGGTGAGAATATCATCCAAAAAATAGAAATAAATCAAAAGAAAACAAATAATTCTAGTTTCTAAGTAACATACAAAGAAATACCTAAATTAAGTATCTTGTTTGTTTATTCTTATAATTTTGGCTACTTTCGTTGAATTCTCGAGAACCAATTTAATACTCTTCCCTGCAAACACGCAAAAGGAGTCCAATATCGAAGTTTTATCCTTCGTGTTAATGTCTTCCTTATTATTCATTCGCAATTCTACACGTTGTCTTGAATCCTGAGGACTTGACTCCCGAGGAGCAGAAGACTCAGGAACAGGAGTCTCCTTCGCGAAAATATCTGCCTTCTTCTTTGTTCACAATTCTACTTATTACCTTGAATCTTGAGAACTCGAATCCTGCGGATCAGAAGACCAAGGAACTTGAGTTGTGTCTTTCGTGACAATATATGCCTTCTTCTTACCTTTCCCTACAAATAAGCAAATAAAAAAGAAATAAGATTCCACGAAAATGTACACATTATAATGTAAAAGGAAAATCATACAAGGAAAATAACTGCATCACCATTATAATTGTACTTAATGCAAGATGCAATTTACGCAAATTAGACACACTAACCGTATCTATAAATTAACTTTAATAACAACAAATAGAAGAAGCCACGTGAGTAATCAAAGTTATGCTAAAATGCTAAAACTGTTAAATATATTATAAATATTTTGTAAATATCTTAGTAAAGATAGTTTGATAGCTTCCGTTTTTATAGTTAATGTATTTAGAATATTCCATATTCTTTCCTAGTTTAAAGCCTACTGTCAAGCCTTTTTATTAGGCATATACATTGTATATATACTGAGAAAATGAATGACAAAGGCAAGGAAGATCTTCCATATTCTTACATGGTACCAAAGAATTTTGTTTTCTGCTTGCCCTACCTCTGACCTCCCTCCTCGTTTGTTTTTTCTTCTTTCATGGCTTACAACAAATCCTCCTTTCATCCAGCCCTAGCCATATCGAATATATGAAATCATGTTTCCATTATCCTGGAAATGGAAAACGTTCAATATTCAACGTGGGCGGAACTCTTCAAGATTCACGCATGCGCAACCAAGGTGCTTGATCATATCATTCCTCCGGCAGTTGGCACGGCAACGGCTCCTTCTACCGCGGAAGAGAAGGAACTATGGTCTACTTTAGATGCCATGGTTCTTTCATGGATTTATGCTACCATATCTCATGATTTGATGCACACCATTATTGAACCCGACTCGACGGCTATGGCGTCTTGGGATAGGTTGCGCGATATCTTTCAAGATAATCAACACTCTCGTGCCGTTGCCTTGGAATAAGAATTCTCCAATACTTCTCTGGAGAATCTTCCCAATGTCTCTTCTTATTGTCAACGTCTCAGATCTCTCGCCGATCAATTGAAGAACGTCGGGTCTCCGGTATCCGACAGTAGAATGGTTTTACAATTAGTTAGGGGTCTTACACCACCCTACCGTGGAGTCGGTACGCTGATCCGTCAGAGCAATCTCCTTCCTCCTTTTTATAAGGCTCGATCTATGCTCACTCTTGAGGAGGCTGGAATGGTAAAAGAAACTACCACTGAACCGGCCATGATCGTCTCTTCCAATGATGATGGATCCACAACCTCCGACAAAAATGGCAACCCGGAGGCCAAGCATGGCCGGCGCAACTACGGGGGTGGTCGAAAAATACACCTTCTGGTGGTGGCCGGTAATCGTCCCGTGGCAGGGGCGGTGGTCAGGGACTGCCTTCTGGTACCTGTTTTTTCCCAGCAACAGCCACAACATCTGCCATGGGGATGGTCTCATCAGGCCTGGCCCATTCCGCCTTGCCCATACCCAACTCAAAATTGGGCCAGGTCCAATCCTCCTCAGCACTGCCAGGCCGGGGTCCTTGGCCCACGGCCGTATCCACCCCATCCGCAGGCCTACGTTCATTCAGCCCCATCGCCATTCTCACATGGCTCGTCTGGTTCGTATGCTCCTACCGAGATCGAGTCCGCAATGCACACCATGTCACTTCACCAACCTGGCCCGTCTTGGTATATGGACACCGGCGCTACATCTCACATGACTTCCTCTACCGGTAACCTCACGTCTTATTTTAATTTGAGCAATAGTTCTCATAATAATATTATTATCGGTAATGGTCACTCTATTCCAATTCTTGGTTATGGTCACACGAATATATCTTCCCCATGTCACCTTCTTTCTCTTAAAAATGTTCTTCATGCTCCCAAACTTATTAAAAATCTCATTTCGGTTAGAAAGTTTACAAAAGATAATTCCGTGTCTGTGGAGTTTGATCCTTTTGGGTTTTCTGTGAATGATTATCGGACGGGGTTTTCAATAATGAGATGTAATAGCCGTGGCGACCTTTATCCCCTATCCGGTTCTCTCAACAATCAAGTCTCATCTTCGACCTTTGTTGCCATCTCTCCTAAACTTTGGCATGATCGCTTGGGTCATCCGGGATCCCCTATCATAGATATGCTTTGGAAGAATAAAAATATTATTTTAATTCACTTTCTACGTCGAATATTTGTAATTCTTGTGCGCTTGGTAAACATATTAAGTTTCCATTTGTTTCTTCTTTCTCGAATACTACTACGCCATTGATATTTTACATAGTGATCTTTGGACCTCTCCAGTATTGAGTTCTTCGGGAGATCGTTATTATGTACTCTTTCTTGATGATTTTTCGAAATATTTATGGACTTTTCCTATTGGTCGAAAATCTAATGTGTATAATGTTTTTTTTGGCATTTAAAGCACATATTTCTACTCAATTTGAGCGTAATATTAAAAATATGCAATGTGATAATGGAAGAGAGTCTGATAATAATTTTTTTTGGGATTTCTGTAAAACTCATGGTATGTCACTCCGTCTATCTTGTCCACATACTTCTTCGCAAAATGGAAAAGCCGAACGGAAAATCCGAACCATAAATAATATGTCTCGTACTCTTCTTGCTCATGCATCTCTTCCTCCATCATTTTGGCATCATGCTCTCCAAATGGCCACCTATCTTCTTAATGTACTTCCAAGCAAATTGCTAGGAAATAAGTCTTCACTTGAGGTTCTTTACCAATGGGTCCCCTCTTATAATCATATCCGGGTTTTGGGGTGTTTGTGTTACCCCCCCCATGCCATCTACTACTATTAATAAATTACAACCGAGATCTACTCCTTGCGTTTTTCTTGGGTATCCATCCAACCATCGTGGCTACAAGTGTTATGATTTGTCTTCCCATAAAATTATTATTTGTCGCCATGTATTGTTTGATGAGCATGAGTTCCCTATCGCTCGTTCGCATACTCCTAAATCCCATACATATACGTTTCTTGACGAAGGTTTATCCTCGTATATCATTAATCATCTTCAACATCCTACTCAATCCTCTTCTGGCCCCATTACTGGACCCATACATCTACAGCCATATACCTCACCTACTGGGCACAACTCCTCCACTCCTGGCCCAGACCGCCTTCCTCTGGCCCAGTCCATGCAGCCGCAGCCCATCTTCTCCACTCCTGGCCCAGATCGCCAGCCTCTGGCCCAGTCCGTGCAGCCACAGCCCAACTCCTCCATTCCTGGCCCAGACTGACTGCCTCTGGCCCAGTCCAGTCGGACCCACTTCTCACCTATGCAGCCACAGCCAAACACCGCTGCTACTGGGCCAATACCCCCACTCGGCCCATCCCCTTCACCACTACCTCCTGACCATTTAGCCCATCCTACTCCACCTGCTCAGCCGCCTCCTACAACTCGGGTTGTGACCCGTAGCCACCACGACATATATAAGCCTAGACGTGTCCAGGCGGTTCGAACCGCCGGTTCGGTTTCGACGGAAACCTCGAACCGGAACCGAACTGTGAAACCGGACGGTTTGTGCCGGTTTGCAAACCGCCGGTTCACGGTTTGGTCCTGGTTCAGTTTGGCCGGTTTGGCCGGTTTTCACAGTTTTTTTTTTAATTTTCACTCAGTCGATCAGTTGAGAAGAAGTCGATCGACTGACAGTCGATCGACTAAGCGTCAGTCGATCGACTGCTTCGCCCAAAATTGCCAAACTCTCTATTCTCCAGTCGATTTGGAGAGAACTAGTCGATCGACTGATTGACCAGTCGATCGACTGGTCAAATAAAAAATATTTTGAAGTTAAAATAAAAAAAAAATTATAATAGAAGAGTTTTAATAAATTCATAAAAGAAAATTAAAAAGAAATTGGACTTGAACTATTTTCAAATATTTGAAGTGAAAATTTGAAATTTGAATTTCAAATAATTGAAGATAGTTTCCTACGTATCCCTTATCTTGGGAATCAAAGTCCACGTAGTTCTCACTTACCTTACTTACKTTACTTACCTTGAAATCGGAAGCGGTGGTGCGGGGGGTACCATACTCATCCATTTACCGACTCGTTGCTAGATCCCGTAGTATCATAATACGTCTCGCTCTCTTCATCTTCACTAAGAACGTTTTTTTATTTCCGTCGATCGGCGTTGACCCAATCATGCAATAACATTTGACACTCGAGATTGTGAGGTGTAAGTTTGGATCTCTGATCATCCAGCATGTACCCCCCTTCACTAAATGCTTGTTCGACTGAAATGGTTGATACGGGAACGACCAATATCTCCCTCGCAATGATGTTAACAACTGGATAAAGTGATTTCCTCGATGCCCACCAATTCAAAATATCAGACTCGCTATCGGTTTCATTTTCTCCCAACGTTCCATACTCAAAAGCCGTTGTTAGATAAGCTTCAAGTTCTCGATAAGGGTTAGAACCGAATGAATAACCCGAACGCCCCATTTGTGACTTTTCTTGTTTCAAGAAATCTTGAAATCCCTCAATTTCATCCTCGCCGTCACCACTTCTACTAGGATTACCACTTCTAGTAGAAGTTTGTCGCTCGGAGCTCATAGGAAGAGGACCATCAAAGTTTATACTATATTCTTTAAACATATCATATAAAGACTTTTTTACATTTTGAATAATAGTTTCAACGGAAGGATATTCATAGTTTTCAAACGGCAATAAAGCATCATAATAACTATTAAGATAAAATTCTAAACCACTTTCTCTATTATTAGGATCTAATAATGTAGCAACTAAAAATATACTTGGAATGCAATGAAAATACTTCAACCATTTTCGTTTCATAGAAATAACACATTCTTCCAATCGTTCATTTTTCATGCACTCCTTAAAGACGAATGCAATTTTAACACAATTTTCAACAACAAGGTGAGAAGTAGGATAATAAA
>BMAC01000082.1:752529-784777 GCA_014905375.1 Phtheirospermum japonicum | reverse complement strand
CGGTTGAACCGCCAGTTTACGGTTTGGGGTATGGGGAAACCGGAACTGGCCCGCCTTAATGATGGTTCCGGTTCCGGTTTAAACTGTGGTCAACAGTTTTCGCAACCGTTGATCGTCGGTTTAAACCGACGATTGGCCCGGTTCGCCCGAACCGGTGAACACGTCTATATAAGCTCAATCCAAAATATTCCATGCATTCAACAGTTGAGAGGTCTCCTTTGCCTCGCACTCCGATTGAATCCCTTCGTGATCCTAATTGGAAAATGGCCATGAATGATGAATATGATGCTCTTATTAAAAATAAGACATCGGAGTTGGTGCCCCGTCCTTCGCATGTTAAAGTGATTCGTTCTATGTGGATCTTCACTCATAAAGTCAAGTCTAATGGCGTTTTTTAGAGGCATAAAGCCCGTCTTGTAGGTAATGGAAAAACACAACAGATTGGCATTGATTGTGGTGAGACTTTTAGTCCCGTAGTGAAGCCGGCTATGATCCGCACGGTTCTTAGTCTCTCTCTTTCGCGAGCATGGCCCATACATCAAGTAGATGTCAAAAATGCGTTTCTTCATGGAGAGTTACAGGAAACTATTTTTATGCATCAACCATTGGGTTACAGGGAACGTGATCATCCCGATTATGTTTGTCTCTTACGTAAATCCTTGTATGGTCTCAAACAGGCACCCCGAGCGTGGTACAAACGGTTTGCTGATTATGTTTTATGTATTGGGTTCATTAATAGCACATGTGATAACTCATTATTTATTTTTCGCAAAGGGTCCGAGATGGCTTATATTTTATTGTATGTTGATGACATTATTCTCACCGCTTCTTCTGATGTTCTGCGATGTTCTATAATGGAGTTACTTAGCTCTGAACTTGCTATGAAGGATCTTGGGCCTTTGAATTACTTTCTTGGTATTGCGGTAACTAGACATAAGGATGGTATGTTCCTTTCACAATGCAAGTATGCCGAGGGAATAACTGAGCGTGCTGGGATGGCTTCGTGTAAGCCCTCTAATACTCCGGTTGATACCAAATCCAGGGTTAGTGCTACCTCTAGTGCTGATGATCCCGTTCTATATCGGAGTCTTGCAGGGGCTCTACAATATCTTACTTTTACACGGCCCGATATCTCTTATGCCGTGCAACAAATTTGTCTTCACATGCATGATCCGCGCGTTGATCATATGTCAGCTCTAAAAAGGATTATTCGCTATGTTCATGGAACTTTGGAATTTGGTCTTCATTTATATTCCTCTTCTATTTCTACTCTGGTCTCATACACTGATGCAGATTGGGGTGGGTGCCCTGACACGAGACAATCCACTTCCGGATACTGTGTATTCTTGGGTGATAACTTGATCTCTTGGTCGTCCAAACGCCAATTGACTTTATCTCGTTCGAGTGCCGAGGCCGAGTATCGTGGTGTGGCAAATGTGGTCTCCGAATCCTGTTGGATTCGAAACTTACTCTTGGAGTTACATTGTCCAGTTCAAAAAGCTACCCATGTGTATTGCGACAATGTCAGTGCTATTTACTTATCCGGGAATCCCGTTCAACATCACCGAACAAAACATATTGAAATGGATATCCATTTTGTCCGTGAAAAAGTTGCCCGAGGCCAAGTACGAGTTTTTCATGTGCCATCACGATATCAGATAGCGGACATTTTTARCAAAGGACTTCCGCTAATTTTATTTGAAGATTTTCGGGGCAGTCTCAGCGTTCGAAGACCTCCCGCTACGACTGCGGGTGTGTGTTAAATATATTATAAATATTTTGTAAATATCTTAGTAAAGATAGTTTGAAGCTTCCGTTTTTATAGTTAATGTATTTAGAATATTCCGTATTCTTTCCTAGTTTAAAGCCTACTGTCCAGCCTTTTGACTAGACATATACATTGTATATATACTGAGAAAATGAATGAGAAAGGCAAGGAAGATTTTCCATATTCTTACAAAAACAATCAAAAAATGAAATCCATCAACTCAACTCATGAATACCAAGACATATACTCCAACACCCATATGCCACATTACATTGGTTCGCGAAAATTTAAATGAATTCAACGATAAAAGGATTCGAGAAAAATACATTGTAACTCACGAAAAAAAAATCAAAAACAAAGGGAAAATGTACCAGCATTCTTGTTATGCGTATTATTCTTTTTTCGTCTGAGAATCCTGAGGAGTTTGTCCCATCATATGCTCAGAAGTTCTCGATAAATTGTTTGTATACTCTTAGGTTTTAGATTTTTAAAGTAGAGGAGGGCTTTAGATAAATTGTGCGTATAATCTAGGGGTTTAGATTTTTGAAGATAGAGCTAAATTGTACAAGAGAATTTCGGAAGCCGGTGAGAATTTTGGAAGCCAGAGAGGATTTTGGAAATTTTAGCATTTGTGCGTGAAGAGGGGCCAAGACGAAGATAAATGAGAATGTCACAGAATTACTGAAACACTCCCGAGTAAATTAAAAAATATATATTAAAATTAGTGGTTATGATTCATTTTTCAGCTAAAGATCTATTTTCACACGATCTTATATATTAAATTCTCATCAACACCAATTTCTCCATCTATCTCATCCCTAGCTCTTGTAAATCATAAGGCTCTACCTATGCATTACCGAATACCAGTCCGTATTAAGTTTCAAAAATCAAATACTTATCAACAATTTATTATACCTAACCTATATATTATTAACACACAAAATAAATAAAAATCACTATTCATAGAATTGTAAGTATCTAATATTCTAACTACGGGTTCAAAATAATGCTCAAAGTGACATTCTTCGCAAGAAGCCAATTTTTACAGTCCGATGTTTTAAGTGTATAGTAAAAATCGAACCTCACTCCACCATTATCAAGCACCCACCAGACTGAAAGTAAGAATAGTTTCCTTACAAGGTATAAAAGAGCAAATCCTGATGAGAAGAAAAAATGACCATTTACTAAAATTCGGATATGATTGAAACCCACTAGCCATATTTTTCTTGGCAAATATCACATGAGATTCGTTGATGACCTGATTAATGAAAAAAGTAATATCGGCTTGGTCAATAAGAAGATCCTTAAATTTGTTTGATATGGTCCCATATTTGGCTCTTTTAAGTCAAGATTTAACTAATCAATATCCACACACTTTTATAATAAATTAATAGATTAATAAATAAGAAAGGGCATCTTAGTCAATCAAGATTGTGGACAAAAGGGAGGAATATGGACACGCTTTGCTTTAATTAGTTTAAAGATCACACACAAAAGGTTTATTGGATTATTCTTATGAGTTTTTTTTTCTCCATGCATTGATTTTATTGGCTAAGCCAAATGTTGAGTCAATCACTTTTATAAAGAAAATATCATGTAAGAAATTTGCACGCTTCTTGCAAGGAGCTCAAGATCTTATCTTTATATAATAATTGCAAATTTTGTTCATCAATACTTTTTTTTTCTTTTCAAATTTCATTTTGCATCAGTCACTTTCATCCTTTTTAATTAGTTGATTTGTTCCGAAGGTCTTAGGACCCCCCGATCCCCACAGAATGGGACCATTTTGAATATATTCAAAGTATTAAAGGAATTTTGAGAAAAATAATAAAAAAGGATAGAGATTTTTTTTTTTTTCCAACTCCCATCATTTTTTAAACAAATAATTGAAGATTTGTGAAAAAAAGAGAAACTAGAACAAACTGCTACTACTAAAATGTACTCCACACTTTTTAAAATAAGTGTCGTTTTAGAAACTCGATAGTATTACAAATTAAGTGTCGTTTTATAATTTTTTACCATTTTATTTCAATTTTTCCCCCGCTTATTTTAAGAAATATAAATAAATTTATAATAATAGAATAACTAAAGGAAAAGAATGGAAGTAATTAAATGAGAATATTATTAATTGATCGAGAATGTATTAGTCAAATATTATATTCTTTAATTTTGAACAAAAACTCTAAAACGACACTTATTAAGAAACGGAGGGAGTACTATTTACATCAGCTATATAATAATCAATGTTAAAAGGCGGTGGTAAAATGTTTGTTTTTTTCCCTTTTTTTTGGTTTAAATGCTTGCATTAGTTGTTAAAACCGTCTAAAAGTGGGAAAACTCAATAATTAATATATATATTTACTAATATAAAAAAATTGATATAGTTTTTGCATAAATAAAAAATATATAAGAACGTCAGTGGTAATGCCGTCTCAAAAGTGGGACATCACTGCCACCAGCGTTAAGGATCATTTTGCAAAACGGGAAAATATTTAAGAAAAATCTGGAAAAAAAAACGAGACGCCAGTGGCAGTGGCGTACCGGGACCAAAATACAAAAAAGAAATAAGAAGAAAATAATATAAAAGCGGGACGCCAGTGGCAATGACAAAAAAAGAAAAAAAATCATTACGGGACGCCAGTGACAGTGACGTCCCGGGTTAATTGCAATAAAAAAAGGACAGTGACGTCCTCACCATTTAAAAAAAACAAAAGAGACTTCCGAGAAAAAATATTTTTGTGAAAAAAATAAAATTCAATTATTTAATTTAGGTTTTATATTACATAGTTAATTTATATTTCAAAATGTTAGGGTTTACATAAATTTTATTTTTTTCCCAAAATAAATTTTGTTCGGAAAACTCTTTTTTTTTAATGGCTGAAATGCCATGTCCGTAGTTTTTATTGCAATTTAACCCGTGACACCACTCCTGTTGGCGTCCCACAATGAGTTTTTTTTTATTTTTATTTTTTGCATTGGTCTCGGGACGCCCACTGCCACTGTTGTCCCGTTTTGGCTTTTTTTTTTTTTTTCTTTTTTGGCATTTTGGTCCCGGGACTCCACTGCCACTGGCGTCCCGTTTTGATTTTTTTTTTTCAAGTATTTTCTCATTTTGCAAAATGAGCTGGAATATCGATGGCAGTGACGTCCCACTTTTGAGACGCAATTAGACTAACTCAAACAAACTCCTTATCAAACTACACAAATCTCACTCCCTAAAATAATTTTCTCTATTTTCTCAAACTCTCTATCTCATTTTACTTTATCAGATTCCTTACTTATGACAACTCTCTATTTTAAGGACTTCCTGTTCCAATTTTACTCAAACAAACTCCCTATTTGTAAACATTTTATCATATATGTTATTAAAATAATAGGGGCCAATTTAAATAAAGTAAAAGAAAATAATAGGGAGTCAAAGTTGCACCCTACTTGTAGAGAGTTCAAGTAATAAAAAGAGGAGCTCTTATTTTAAGAAAACCTTGTAGGAAGTCTATTGGAACTATATTACTGCATTTACCTTCTTAAAATAGTAAAAAAATCATAATGGGGAAGGTGTTTGAGATAGTCTTACCACTAGCGTTCCTATATATATTTTTTAAATTTATGATCAAACTATTCCAATTTTTCAATATTAATAAAAATATATATTAATTATTTAGACAGACCCTATAAATCGGTAATATAAATAATCGATGTGAAAAAAGACAGTAACACTTAGGGGTGAGCAGAAATAATGGGTACTCGGTCCCTAAGCAGAAATAATGGGTACCCGATCCCGAACCCAGAACCGCATGGGACCCGCCGGGTCCAGCCCCGGAACCGGACCCGCCGGTCCCGGTTCTGGTTCCAAATTTTTGGAATCGGTTACGACCGGTTTCGGTTCTGGGTCCACACTTTTGAGACCCGGTACCCATCGGGTACCCGGTGGGACCGCTTTCGGGATTGGGTACCCGTTGGTACCAGTTCTTGAACCGAGTGCCCGGTATCAAGTATTTAATATAGTAATTAATTAATTTATTCTTTTTTAAATAGTTATATATTTATGGTATCTGTTTTTTGTCTTAACATATAGTAATTCTTGAACAGTTTCTTGAGAAAATATAATTTTTAATTATCTATTATCAGTCATGTTTAATTGTTGTTTTATTATAAATATTAATTTAATTATTATAATTATATTTTATCTATATAATTAATTATGCATTAAGATTTTATTTTTTAAATAATAAACTCAAACAAGTACCGGGTACACGGTTTTGAAATCGGTTCCCACCGGATTCGGGATCGGTTCCAAAAACTTTGGACTCACCTAATATTAGTTTTGGGACCGATTCTCTTTTCTTGAACCCAATTTTGATCGGTTTCAATTCCAATTCTAAGAAAATTGATCGGGTTACCCGATTCCGCTCACCCCTAATAACACTAAGTGCTCACGTTAGAACCGTAGCCAAACAACAACTTTTTAAGGATTTAAAGCTAGTATTACTTTTTACTTAGTGTGCGCACTAGAATGATAATAACAATATATTTTAATTAAGAGAAGAAAGTCAAATGTCAGTATTCCCATTTAAACATTGTATAGCTTTGAAAAAAAAATTGCATATAGATTTATGTTTAACAAAAATACATATATAAATCTCGGGCTCCATCTACATCAATTAATCTAATATAAACATTAAAATGACTAAGCAGGGGTAAGAAGGCTAGAGTATCCCTAAGATCAAGATAATGTATAAAACACAAAACATATAAATTTAATTTCTAAGTGAAAAATATACATCATATATCACATTTTATTTGTGGTGATTGATAATTTCAAGCAAATTAATAATAATAATTAATATTATAATTATAGTTATTAAATGATCATTATGTCATTTTATTTAAAAAGTAAAACATATGAATTAACAATGTAAGGGGAGAATTTGTAAAATGACATTTAATTTATTTTGTTAATATGAAAAATAATTTTAATTCTATCTTGGTAATACGGAGAATAAAATGATATATATATATATATATATAAATGTAACAAATGAAAAGAGACGTACCAATAATCAAAATTAATGACAATGTATAGGGCTATTTTGGTCAACGAATGTCATCTGACTTTATCCATTGGTACACGTATAATAATGGGTGGGATGAGTGTAGGGTTTTGCACATTTAATTTTGATTAAATTAATTTCTTAATGAATCTTGAATTTCCTACCCACATTTGTCAACGATTCACAAAATATATTTGAATCATACACAATGTTGACTATTCTTAAAAAGATTTTCCACACCACACATTTTAATCATATTAGATTCGCACGTGAAGTTCAACGTTAGATAATTGTGCGGGTAGATCGTTCACTTTATATTGTACAAAATCTTGATTATTCCCAACAAACTTCTCTTTATCAAACATTTTAATTATATCCAAATTACATATGAAGTTGATAGTCGACAATTTGTCAAACTCAAATTCAAATTCAAATGCATCGAAGATCTACCTCAGATTCTAATGTTACAAAGATCTCAAATCGATTTTTCTTAAGTCAAATGCAATATAATTATTGATACACACTAAATAACTTTAATAACGAATCAATATATATATATATAGAGAGAGAAAAGTGGTACTGGACTTCTAAATATACGTGAAATCAATATATACACACAAAAAATATATAAAAATATTAAATGCCCTATTTAAATTTATACCAATTGAGGGGAGAAAAAATGTTCAACAAACACAGAACTAGCATGTGAAACTATCCGTACTTTATAATGTAGTTGAAAGTTGAAACACATATTTTTAGATTCGTTTTGAATTGGTGTATTATTCTCATTATATTCCCGAGTCCATTGCTATAAGATCAATTAAAATCGTACACATGATAGAACTTTTTGTATTGACATTATTGTATGTTGAACCTTCAATAGTTTAATAACAAATCAATAATAATTCGTATAATCCTCAACATAGAACCTACTATACATTTATATACCAAATTATTCCAAATCATGTTAGAAAAATCGACCCCAAACATTGAAAAATAAATAAATAATGAAGTACCACAATCTAGCGGCTCACACGGCGGATTTGTTTGCCAGTCCTATTGTCGGCCTCATGATGGAACCTAAACATTTAGGGCTCAACACGTGGCAGACAAGAAAAGTAGGGGTCCCAAATACTATTTGTACAAACTCTGAAAGTAGAAACTTTGGACTGTCATTTGCACGAGAGATAAATATAAACTTTAGGTAATTACACACCACCCCACTATTTACTCTTCATTGATAACTGCGGGTGTGAATGAGACGAATGTAGATGAATGTGCTATTGTTCAAATTTATTTGGAAGTTATTGTATTTCAATTATTATATTTGAGAGTGTTTGATTTTTATTTGAGTGGAGTTCGAACAAATTATAATTGAATTCGAGCGTGAATTAAATTTGAATTAGAGCAGTTGATTTTTACCAATGTAATTAAATGTCAAAAAGTGTTTAAAATTATTCTAAAATTCTGATGAACTGAGGTCAAATGAATTTTCAACGAGTCAACTCTAATCGACTATCGAGTAAATTGGTTTGATTTTCAGCCTAGTAACTACACAATAGTACAATCCGATCACAATTTGACGTGATTAAAAATAAAATAAATTGACATGAGACAAAAAATACACTAAATCACAAAATTTTAAAATATAATAAAAAATACAATTATTGCAATTAAATATAATTCAATTATACAATATATAATAATCTTGACACGAACACGGTCACGATCTGCCATCCTCTTTTTCTCAATACTACAAAAGGCTCGGCTAAACTTCGTCAAATGACTCAACTTGTGTCAAATTAAACTTTACCATCTCTTGTGTGTGTAACATGCACTATTTTTCTATCGTGTTTTATCTATATTTTTTATTTCTTATTAAACTCAACTATCTTATTATATTAGTTTTAAATCTAATTGCACAAGTTCGTTATCAAATAGAGTATTTAAAGTAATATCTTAGTTTCACATATTTTAAAAACTATATTTTATAGAAAGAACAGAAAGTATTTTAAAAAGAATAATTACATATTATAATAATTACTTACTTATTGATACACAATAACTAAAATAATATAAAAAATAAAAATATATTTTGTCAACTAAACTTCACCTCGACACACATAAACAAGTAAATTTCGACCTCACCGTCTCAACAAACCCTCGTCTTTTAGAACCCACCTTTTACCCCCACACGACAGATTCATAAATTCCAGATTTTACATCACAAGTCAAGGGACCACAAAAGATTTGTATATTTTCAAATGACCCCACTGTGATTTACAAAATATTTGCTAGTGGGTCCCTGCACATGTATCTTTCTTTATTTCTTGTCTCCATCAATATTATTGCATAAGATTGCTCAGAGATTGATTCCCAACTTCCATATCCAATCCTCTATTCACGCTCTGTCTCATTGTATGCCCACAACTCTAACAGGAAAAGGAATATTACAAAAAATAAAAATAAAATAATTATTTTGTACAAGACTTATAAGGAATATAACAAAAAATAATAAAAAGACACATATATAATTATTTTGTAAGACTTTTATACAAAAAATATAGACATTCTTTGTCAAGAATTAAATTAATTAATTACCTCTGCACAATTAATAATTATGTGTAGCAATTTCGGTTCATCAGGCCTCATTGTTGTCACTGATAATTTATTACCACTCGATCTACACTCTTTTTTTATTTTCTTCTATAAATTATTCAAAATTATAGTAAATTTGAAAAGATACGACTGTACCTGTGCAAATTAAAACTCATCTAAAAAAGCAGCAAAAATCACTAATGCTCATTATTAATGCTGGTTGAGTTTGATATATTATTGGCAATTAGTTCCTCATGTTCTATTAAATTATGTCCCCACTAATATTCAAGAGAAATATTGATTTTCATGGACCCTCTTTTAACTGAAATTCTCTAATTTGCTAGAGTGTGGATTTCATAGCTATGCAAAGTCTTAGTGTGTTTTTTATAGCAAAATAATGGTAATATATGGGTGTGTGCACATATATAATAATAGGAATAGTAATTATCAATAATTACACAAAACTAATTAATCTACTCCACAATAATAATATTAATACGATAAAGACCTACAGTACGGGTATGTAACCCACAAGTGGTTCAAACATAAGTGCAAGGACCTCACAGTCAAAAAGGTCTCAATTTCCACTCCAATTTGGTGGTCCTATTTTAATTTTTCCTTTATTTCTACAATATATTTCTTTTTTTCATTTTCTTAATTTTATGTCCCATAGGTATTGACAAAGCATAGAAATTAATCAAATCATTTATTTAATTCTACAATTTTTCCTCTTCTCTTATTTTCTTTCTTTTACTTCTTTCCACAAGTAATTAAACAAAACATGAAAATTATTCAAGGGCAATTTACTTTTTATTTATTCATTTATTTTGGTGATGGAATTGATAAGGTGACAATGTGGAAAGTGTGGAGCTATATATTTGGTTTTGGCCAATCACTATTAGGTAGTTGTGATTTGTGCAATCTCACCCATTATTGGTGGGGCAAATGAAGTGCTGTGATCAATTAAAGTGCTATTTAAGAATTAATTAATTTAAAAGAGCTAAAAGTGTGTAAATTAGGTCAATGTAGGTATACATACATATACACACACATCCATATATCAAAGCAATACCTTAATTTGGTAGACAATCACTTTTCATAGTCCTGAACTGGGATCTCTCCAAATCAAAACACGATTCTATTTTTTTTTTTTTTACTTAAAGACAAAATCAACACAAACATCTCCCTCGAATTTTCTTGAAAATGAATATTAAGATCCATTTGGATTTACGTATCAACCTTAAAATCACATTCTTATTTTCTTTTATCATATTTTTAACACCACAATCTCTTGTTTACGTGTCTAACACGCATTGAGCACTTTATTTGTCAAATGAAATCAAATCAAACAAAATAATATTATTAATTTTAAAAAGAAATAAATATTATTAATGTAACAAATTTGAAATGTGTTTACATTTATAAAAATTTAATTTTAAGTAGAAAAAAATAGTGGGACCCACAAGTGGAGAATGAGAGCATTGAGTAGTTGTACCCAACAGGTTGTCAAAAAGAGAATCTAGTGAGAAAGATCACTCATCATCATCATCTATTTGTTGTGTGACACTGTGTGTGATTTTGTTGTAATACACTAGTATAACACTACACACAATATACATGTATAAAACATTTTTTCTGCTCACGCAGATTTTGCTTCTCAACTACTCAATAAATTAAAACCTTATAAGGTCTCACAACTCTTCATTACACCACCACCCAACCCAACCCATCCAAACACGCATTACACACTTTTTCACACACTTGGTCACAACCAAGAACAAATTATTGAATTTCCTAAAACTCCCACAAATTAAAATACATAGATATATAATTCTTGGATTTATATTGGTGGGTTTGATATGGATTTAGATTCATCATCAGCAGCAGCAGCTGAGAATAATCATAATAATGATAAGTGCACAAGTGATCATGTTGATCAAGAGCATGAAGAAAAGCATGTTTTTCATGTATTGGCTGTGGATGATAGTAATATTGATAGAAAGCTCTTGGAGAGGCTCCTCACTGTTTCTTCATACCAAGGTATATATATATTTTGCGCATTAAAATAATTAAAAAAAAAAATCCAGCTCAAATGAGAGTACAATTTTTTTTTTTTTTTGTATATATTTTTTTTAAATTTTAAAACACTAGGACATTATTTTATTATAATTAGGTTAGGCCTGAGATAAATTCTGTAATCAACCTGAAAATAATTAAACCCGGAAAATTATAATATCAAAATGGGGTGTGAACTAGTGAATTTTGGAACAAGAAAAAAATATTTTCTCACTTAATGGGGATGTATAGTAGGTTTTGTTAATATATATGTGACTTTTTTGAATAATCTTGGGAATAATTAGCATAAAATAATGATTTATGCAGTTACATGTGTGGAGTCTGGAGATAAGGCTCTAGAATATCTGGGCTTGCTAGAATATGAAAGATCATCAACAACAATTTCCTGTGAATCTTCAATAAAGTCATCTCACCAAGAGGTAAGAAAATTAACTGTATTTTAATTAATATATTATTAGTATATATGTTTCTCGTATATTCCATATTTCAACTGTTCAATTTATGTATCTAATATATTAAGCCAAGATCTATTCAAGAAAAAAAAATTGTAAAAAAAAAAGAGGAGAGACAATTTTAGAGGAGCAAGACTGCATTATTATTATTTGGAAATATATAAAATTGAGATTTGAGATAATTAAGCTAGCATATTTTTGGTGTTGCATGGTGTTGGTTTGGTCAGTATTAATTCCAAATATAGCAATTACTTTATCATGGGAAGCTTTAGAAGGAAATGTTTAAACGTACGAAGAGCTTAGTAATTTTGCAAGAACATTTAAATTAGCTTCAAAAACTGTGGTGCTCACTACTGAAATGGCAGAGATCAACGTACCAAAAGTTGTGTCCATGATTGAAGGGTTAAAAATGCGCACAGTTAACGTACCGAAAGGTCTAAAAGTAGTAAAAGTTAAAGTTGGTAAAAACTTCCAGCTTTCAAGCCTAAAAGCTGTCCCATTTTGTTTTTTCTTCCAAATAATAAAAATTAAATATAAATAAAAAATAACTGCTGCAGTAATTTTTCTGTTTGACATTTGAGTATTTGACTTACTCATCAGTCATTGAAAACGTAACTAGCTTAAATTAATAAGTCTGTTTCTATTAATTCAGCTTCTAATAGTAAAATGAATTAATTTTTTGGACAAAAAGCTGGGAATCACTTTTTTTTTCCTTGACGAGTTTGCAAATACTCCCACTATTACTAATATTAGATTATTAACTTATTTGCAGGTATCAAAAGTTAATCTGATCATGACAGATTACAGCATGCCAGGAATCAGTGGTTACGATTTGCTAAAAAGAATCAAGGTAATTATATAATTAATTACTCTCTCCCAAACAGGACCTTATATTTCATCAGTTTGTTTTTTTCCCCTTCTAAAAAATGGACATATATACATTTAATTTTCTGCAGGATTCATCTTGGAAAGATGTTCCAGTTGTAGTTATGTCATCCGAGAATGTGCCTTCAAGAATCAACATGTATGTGCACTTTCTCTCTTTTGGTCCCATTAAACATTATTTCCTAATTAATGATTATATATATATTTTTATTTATTTTCTTCTTCTACTATATTATAAAGAAAAATCGAACATTTAGACGATGGATGTTACACGCAGGGGCAGCCGACCAATTACCCCTATCCCGATAAAACAAAATTAAAAAAATATATACGACCAATTAAAAATATTGGATATATAATTAGTTAATTAATTAATTAATTGACTGATCATTGTAAAATAATTAACAGGTGCTTAGAAGGAGGAGCAGAGGAGTTTCTATTGAAACCCGTGAAACTGTCCGATTTAAGTAAACTTCAATCCCACATTCTTAAATATACAATCAGCCATGATCATATTCATGAAGATGACCATCATGAAATTACTGCTACTGCTACTACTACTACTGTTACTACTACTATTGTTGATGATGAAACTAATTCGACCAACTGCAAAGATGGAAAAACGACTAATGACGTCATTAACAGAGACGAAAACGAAAGTGATAAGAACTGCAGCAATGCTAACAAGAGGAAGGCAACATTGGCAACAATATCATCGGATTTGTCAAGGCCCCGTGTCCAAGAGTTGTCTGTTTCTTAGATATTAATATACATACTAGTGTTTTTATTTTTTGAGTTTTTATTTTTATTTTTTTTAAAAAATTTGTGTATTTGTATGTTTTACTTGATGGATGCACATTAATTAATGACAAGTGCAACTAAGAGTAATGTCAGTAATAGTATGTATAACAGAATTTTTAATGGAGTTTCATGAGAGTATTATATTTCATTCACATCTGTGTTTTCTTTGGGTATTCTATGTGGACTAAAATTTTAATGGTTTCTAATTAGTCTTTTATTGTTGGAGACTAAATGATTAATAAAAAATGTTTAGAGAATTTAGAAAAAATTTTATTGTAACATGTCAAGTCATGTTTAATTAGTGTGAATTATTTTATTATTTTACTATATTATTATAAATTAAATAACAATTTATTTGTAAATATGAGTAAATAAGTAATGATTAGTATTTTTATAGGAAAACTAGTGTGAAAATCCGCGTATTACGCGGGCACTTCAAGTAATTACACAAAAAATAATAAATTTTATCAATTATTAAATACCGAATAAAGCAAGTAAATAAATTGTACGAAAAATAAGATTTATTTCTCATTTTAAATTCTGAAAGACTTTCTTATAAACTACATTACATGTATTGTTGACAATGATGTCATCTTCGTTGCAGCAAATATCTTCAACCGACTCTTAACTCGAGATATCGCAACATAAACTTGACCGTGACTGAAAACTAATCTTGGCAAATATAACCCAACATTGGAAAGAGTTTGCCCCTCACTCTTGTTTATAATCATTGCGAAACATACAAATAGTGGAAATTGTCTTCTTTGGAATTTGAAAGGCACCCTATCAGAGGGACTCAACGTCATACGTGGAATATATACCTTGGTCCCAATATTGTTGCCTGATAAAACCCTTGCTTCAATAATATGATCTCCAAGTTGTGTAACAACCAACCTCGTACCATTGCATAAACCTGCTGCTTGGTCCATGTTTCGAATCAACATAATCGGGACACCAATTTTCAACTTTAAAATATGATTAGGTATCCCTGAGCACTTTATTGAATTAAGAACGTCGGTTGATTACACTTGATGCTGAGCCTCCCCGTTGACATATGTTTTGCAAATCGTATCAGAGCTAAGATATTGTCTTTCATCACCTTGAAGTATCGACATCACATAATCATTAACTGTTTCAACAATGCTATTAGTGGGTGCAAGAATAGCTCTTTCCTCAAAGAAGGAGTCACTGCCAAAGTTTTATAAAATAGATGGATACGCGCTCTCGACAATAGCGGCAACATGATCACTCATGGTTCTTAAAAGTATATCTTCCGGTATATCGATCAAAGTCACACCATCCACCTCAGAGCCAATGTCACCATCACCAATTTTCAGTATCCACTCTGAGAACTCTTGGTTATCTTGTGCAACAGAAGCGGTCAATGATTGTCCAATAGTTGATCTCATATTCTTCGTCAATCTCAAGATTTTATAATGTTCCCATAATCGAGATGAGCATATACTTGTATAAACAATATCTTCTCGACTGCCCTTTGGAACAATCGGAAGAACTTGTCTGAAACCTCCACCCAGAACTACAACCTTACCTCCAAATGGTAGGTTCTTTCTTTCCTCAGGTTACCTCCAAATGGTAGATTCTTTCTTTTCTCGACTGCCCTTTGGAACAACTGGAAGAACTTGTCTGAAACCTCCACCCAGAACTACAACTTTACCTCCAAATGGTAGGTTCTTTCTTTCCTGAGGTGCAATAAATATTAAACTCTTATGCAAAGCTTCTAAACAAAATCTACTCATCATTGGGGCCTCATCCCAAATGATTAGTTTTGTCATGAGAGCAGCTAATTCAGTACCAGGAGTAATTGAACACATTGAATCTTCCGTTATAGTCAGAGGTATACCGAACCTTTGAAATAAATAAATGTCGGATTGGATGGTGGATAAATAAGCTCAAATTTACAACGGTTGCCTTCGGATAAATTAGCACGTCGTATAAATTCATCAACTCTACCACTCATGATTATTGAAGAATCATTCTTTACTACTTCAACGTTGAAATCAATGAAACCAAAATTAAGAGTTGCTTGTTTTAAAGTCGTCATATTAGTATCATGAATATTTTTCACCCAAAAACTCATTGGAATAGGCTGCAAAAAATACATACAACTATATTATATGAGAAATAACAATCGTTATAATTGACGTTAAATATTTATATATTATAAAATATTAGAACTCACCAAAAAAGAAGACTCAATGTGAGTCTTTTTAATTGATTTATGAAAATAAGGAAAAGATGGATCCTCGTAATCTGAATTAATCTCTTCATATCGCGCCACATTGATAAATTTCTTCTCAACACCAGAGGTTGCGAAAATATTAACATCCACTATCAAGCCACCACGATAAGTAATGATAAATTGGTCGCCTAGTTCAACATTGTTATTGATGCAAAAAGTTTCCAAACAGTATGTAAAACAAACCCCATCCTCGCAACTATTCATCTCTACTGGCCAAGAATGCCCATGCCAATTACGAAAATCAAAATAAACGGGTATTGCATCCTCAAGATAGGCCGAAAACATATTAGGAACGGACTGCAAAAATTAAGCCATAAATTTAGTTATTATGAAATTTATTGAATATTATCATACATAATAAGATTATCAAAGCATGTTTACTCATATATATATATATATATATATATATATATATATATATATATATATATATATATATTTGAACATAAATTATACTAACCAAAATTGATGGAGCGGAGTATTTCACGATAAATGGTTTATTTCATGGAACAGAAAATTTCTGAATAATTATTTTTAAAAGTTTAAAAAATGACTTAATATATCAACAAATAAATAATTATTTATAGGATATGAGAATTTTCAAATATACCAACATGTGTTCGTCGGAATACTGAATACAAATCCTTGTATTGATCGCATCACTTGGTTGCTTGTCCGTTGGGGAAGAAATCGAATTTTATACTGTTGAATATTATTATTATGTGATAATTATAAGGATGGAGTGTGTATGATTAACTATTTATAATTAAACCTAAGTTGAAAATCCATATTTAATTATATTTTTATAATATTATATTACTGCGAATCACATTACAAGAAATATTCATCAAAACTTATATGGAAAGATTATATGCTTTCAATTATTTTGTTACTATATTAATTTTTCCGAATGACCTTGCTCCCATATATAAATTGATAGCAGAATATAACTGATTTTGATATATATTTTAATTGCAAGATAACTCATTAACTAAATACTAATAATAAAGAATTTAATCATTATTGGAAAACTCTAAAATATAATCATATTTTTTTGAAGATTAGATTGATGATTTCCTGATTTGTATTACCATTTTTACATAAAACTCATGAAAATATAAATCATTCCCATATATATATGTTGATTGAAAGATATAATATAATTAATACATAATAATAAATTAGTGTATTTCAATAGATATACCATTTATGAGCACCACAATCATTAGTATTAATATATCGTACTCAAATATTGTCCATTATTACCGATATCATATTGATGATATCTTAATATATATTACCATTTTTACCTTCGTGCTCATTCAAAAATATTAATAATTAATTTCATATTAACATAACTATTGGGTATGAAATATTTTCAAATTGATTTATTAATATATGGTATCATGTAATCAGAATCAATAGTTATAAACACGAAGAAGATTTCGATTTTCACTCATGTATTAATAACTAAAATTGATCAATATTACCATCATTTAAAATAGCCAATTTCCATGAATTGATTACAACGTAAAATTAGAATGGTAGAATATTTCAATTACTACAAAATTATAATATACAAACTAACATTTTGTTTTATATCAATATATGAAAGCAAAAAAAAAAAAAAAAATTGGATAAATAATAGGGATGTGATGAGATCACATTTGCATATCTACAGTAATTAATTATCCAATAAAAACTCCAAAGATTAAAGTCGCAGAATGTTTTCTGGAGTATTATATCAAGACCAAAACATGAACAACCAGAAACAATAACAAAGATGAGATCATACAGTATCTCCAATCCTTTATCATCCAAAAACACATGAAAAATAATTTCTAATGCAAAATAAGTTGGAAAACTATTCCCGGAACTTGAAGTAGCCTGAATTCAACATCCGAATCTTGTTGAAGATGAAAATAAGATATAAATTCTCTACAATCATTCTGAAGATAGACACGGTCACCTTCGGGTTTCACTTGAACCACCCATTGATTCATATCATTTCTTATGAAGGCCTGATTTTCAGTCTGTCTATTCGAACCAAGAATCGTTGATCGCCAGAAATTTCGTGGAATAATCTAACAACAGGTAAATCATGTTATCAATAATACGTTTTCATACAAACAAACCTGTCATAAATTTGGAAAAAAGCTATAAGTCATAAATACTCACAATTCGTCCGCGTTCAATATTTGTTCGGGTCAATTTCACACGAAAAAATTCAGCATCGATGTCTGTACTATCACGATTAATTCCACAGATTTGAAATCTCTCAGTCAGTGAAAGATCTATGATCATAACATCAATAAAATCCTTTTCAATGTTTCGAAAGAATAATAACCATCCGAACTCAATGTTGTTGTCAAATAAAAATCTTATCCAGCCATGTTGGAATGAAACCTAAATAGCACCACAATTTTATTAATATAATTTCAATACAGACAAATAATCATTTAAAAGAAAACTGAAATAGAAAAATATAATATAATTAGACCTTTGAACCGTTGATGACCAGTTCGACATGCCAAATACTCCCGCGGGCATTTCTCAGAGTATACACAGTAGCACCCCTCCGAATCATCGAAGGTGCAACCATCGGAGGGATAAACTGCAATGAATGCACATAAATAATCCCTTTTCATATTAAAAATTATTAATGGAGATACATAGGAAACAGTTCACCATAGACAAACATAATCACGGATATGTTAAAATTAACATAAACTCAGCATCAAAGAACTTTAAAAAGTAGTTGAATTTCCAGGCACAATTATGGAATGTAAACACGCAATCAAATTAGTTCGAACATGCAAATTGAACTGATAAACAACTATTTATTTACAGATCAAATAAATATCTCAAGATATTTCAAATAACTCTAGATATGAAATTTTATTAAAAAAGTATTATGTAAGTTCATATCCATATCAATAAAAAAAGAGCTTTGTTCAATCAAAATTGAATCGAGAAGTGAACACCAAAAAAAAAAATCTACAGATCGAATAAATACCCCAAGATATTTCAAATAATTTCAGATCTGAAATTTTATTAAAAAGGTATTAGTAAATTCATATCCATATAAATAAAAAAACTGCTTTGTACAATTAAAATAGAATCGTGAAGCGAACAACAAAAACAATTAAAATCTTTTAATCAAAATAAAATCTGAATTTTTTTTTTCATAAACTCATAACCACAGATCGAACACCATATCTCCAGATAAATCGAATATTTCCAGAAATAAAATATATTAAAAAAAATATTCATTGTTTACCTGTCTTCATCATCGATCTACGACAAAAACGTATTAATTAAAAAAAACTATTAGAATATTTCATAGAACTAAAAATTTTTAGCCAAAATCCAGATTTGAGTTATTCGGATACTTTTACCTGTGTTAATTACCCAAAAAAAATCATTTTTTTTATTAAAACATAATAAAAGTATCCGAATATCTCAAGAACCAACAAATATTCCAGATCTGATGAATAATTATTAAAAAAATCGTGCTGTTTTAAAATTAATGAATTGGGTTTGGAAAAAAATAATACAGAACCAACAAAATCGAAAAAACACATACCAATTGCTTTTTGTAATTTCCCAACATAACCTTCATAAAGGTTGAGGTTAACATGGAGGAAGGTGACATAATTTAAGAGAAGAAAAAAAAAGAAGTAGTTGCTTTGAGGGATGCGACCGATGAAAAAAATAATTGTGAGGAATAGTACTGGAAAAAGAAAAGGAGACGAAATAAGAAGAAGAAAAAGAGGAGAAGAAAAAAGGGATACACGGACTGCTGCGTGAAAAAAAGTGGGCTACAAATTTAACAAAAAAAATAAACTTGTTATTTTTAGGGGGTCAAATTTTGGCCTCATCCCAAAATAAACCCCCTATGAACCACAACACGACACGTCATTTTTGGCTTATTGATTGGTCCACCTCGGTCCCGAATTACTCTCATTGCAACAACTCATCATTAATAGTTAACACTATTAACAAAATGGAGGATGTATTTTCCTTTTATAAAGAGCACAAACAACGAATTTTATATTCTTATTAAATTTTTTTTACACTCGTGCGATGTACGGGACAAAAAGTTAAAATATAAAAATACAAATTATATTAATATTACTTTTATTATTATTTACTATGTGAAAATATAAATAAATAGAGAGATAGAGATGAAGACAAATAACTAAAAAATCCACACTACATAAATTATAAATCAAATCCACACTACATACATGAACGTTAAGATTATACGTTACTGAATACTTCTTTGTACACTACATTATTTGTCATATTTGATCCCGAATCGTCATTACCACAAACTAATATCTTCAACCCCTTTCGATGGGTGACACGTGATATGACAACATATAACTGACCATGACTGAACATGTGATTCTGCAAATAAAGGCCGACGTTCGAAAGTGATTGACTCTGACTCTTGTTTATCGTTATCGCATATGAAATTACCTTCGTTGAAACTTTAACGGTATCCTAACGTCACAAGGCGTTAGACTCATTCGGGGAAGCAACACCTTTTCGTCCGCCTTTGCACCGGTTAGAATTTTACATTCAAGGACGGGCGTGGAAAGTCTTGTAACAACCAATCTCGCACCGTTACACAACCCCATTGAGTGGTATATGTTCCTCAATAATATAACAAGAGTCCCCACCTTCAGATGCAATTCATGATTGGGCACCCAGAACACTTTATACCATTCAATAATTCAGGCGTGTGCAAATCACTCAAGAAGTCATTCCCACCGTCGGATTTGCAGGCACTGTCCAAACTTAGGTAGGTGTACGCCTCAATCGAATTCAAAGTGTTCATGTACTCGTTGATAGAGTCCACAACATCCAGAGTCAGGGCTAATATGGTCTTATCCTTTAATAACATCGGGTCATCAATAGAGTCTCTAAACATCGAATATGTATCCTCAACAATAGCTGCAATGGGGTCGCCCGAATATCGGAGGAGGATCATCTGGAATTGCAGCACAACTGTCATTCGATCCTTCTATCTTTCCATATCTAATGCTGGCAATCCAATCGGAGAACTCCTCCAACTCAGCACGTTCTTGTCTGTCATCGAGACTCTGGAGCCTCATGTTTTGAGTTAGCCTCAACACAGTGCAGTGCCTCCACATGCTGGACGCATTGATAACCGCATCCACTATTTCCCGTCGGCTACTCTTAGGGACAACAAGCATGATCTGGAAAAAGTCTCCACCAAACACAACATTCTATCCACCAAATAGCCTGTGCCTGTTGGCCAAATCGATATCCTCCATTATATCCTGCAAGCTCTTCTCAACAGTCTCAAACCAATATTTGTGCATCATTGGAGCCTCGTCCCATATTATGAATTTTTAATGAATCACCAATTACGCAAGCGGGGTGCTTTCTTAATTAATATTATAATCCGACCCTTTGTGCTGATTCAGGGGGATACCGAATCGGGAGTGAGTGGTCCTTCCACCAGGCAAAATTAGAGATGTTATGTCGCTCGATGCTACATTCAGCACGATATGACCCTCAGACCTCAACCTAGCGGATAAAGTTCTCCACAAGTGCTTTTGCCCGTACCTCCATAGCCATACACGAAGAACATGGCACCACCATCGGACTCGACCCCACCTATTATCATGGAGTACACACCTTTTGCTCACTCATCATTTTTTAGAGAAGCTCGGCATGCTCAGTGAACAATGCCTTACGATCATAGTTCAAATCATCCTGGATCAATCTACTGTGACCAACACCACTACCATCGGTCTCCGGAAATGGCATGGAATCATAATCGCGTAGGCTCTTACCTTGACATTTCAGTAATTTCTCAATCTCTACCAAAGCTAAATCCTTTATCTGAGACTCACTCAAATTCAGTCCTGCCAAATAATAATACACATTTCGGTTATAGAACACATAAACACAATAACCATAACTAATATAGTAGATTCAATAAATTATAATCACAATTCATTCCACACAACCACGTGCATTTACCTGGATTTTTAACGAGCAAACATTGCATGTAGAGAATATATTCCGAAAGAAACCTCCAACTCTAATCCCACATATCCTCGGGCCTAGCAAGAGTATCAGCCAACAACAACGACACAAAAAGACACCTGAGAGAGTGAGCGGAGGCCTACTCACTTGCTTTGGCGATGCCATCAATGTAATCCCTATCGTCTTCTAACAAATCCCGTGCATAACATGCTTCACGGTACGACACATGCTTAACACCATCGTGCTTCTTATAGTTTGCGTGGGAAATAGCTCCACGGACAACAGTAAGCAAGCACCTCAGGTAGTAATTGTCCCCAAAGCCAGGGGGAACGTAATATAACCTACCAACACATGGAATGCATTGCCTGAGCTTCCACTTCCTTGCATACCTGTCCCATACAAACTCAGAGGGTGCCTCTGCATATGTCAGAAGTCTTGCCTGAGGATATACTCGGTTCTACCCATTCAAGGAACATGCTTTCCTTGACTATTTTTTTTATTCAGGACATCCTCTATATCTTCGTCCTCTTCATAAACAATGCTCTATTCGTTCTCCAGATGGAAGATCAGACGTGTGACCGGAGGGTACTTATACTGTAGTTCGAAGACCAACAACCTTCATGTCGCCTCACACGAAGAAACACACCTGCAGTCGTAGTACATGTTCACTTTGTCAATGGGTTTATCAGATTCACCATAGTTAGTGCTCTAATAGAAAGCAGCGGACACACGATCGTGACCCTTGTTGACATAATTGAACATATACTTGATAGGCCTTGATTGGTTTCACCATTCCACATTGATGTAGGCACCGTATTTCATCAACAGTCGACAATTATGAGGGACAACATATCTGTTGTCCAGAGGGACACCACCCTTTTCGAGCGTCTCCCCATTATCTCTACGTCTGTAACTGTTAGAAGAGTTTTTCGTGGTGTTGAAATAAATCAACGGGTTCATGGCTTGGTATTATTGGAGATCGATTCAATTGCAAGTTTCAAGGTGTTTCGAGCTTTAAAAATAAAAGGAAAATAAAAATAAAAATAAAGCAATTAACCTATGTAATCTAAACTAGAAATTGAAATAGCATATTGGTCGGATGCCTCGGTCGGATGCCTCGGTCGTATGCCTTAATTGAAAATGCAACCAATTAATGAAAATAAGCAAGAAAATGCAAAGTTTCACCAAGTACAAGCATGCATGCACAAGGTACAACTATGCATAAAATCCTAAATAATGAAAATTACCAAGAATTGAAAGCATGAATGGATAAAGCAATGAAAATGGACAGGAAAGTTTAAAACTTTATGAAAAATAACAAGCAACAAAGAGTAGATCTAAGATTTAACCTAAAACTATGCATGAAAATAAAAATCAAAATAAAGCATATGAAAAACTCGAAATCAAGACGATCCAAGAGCCGATCTATGATCTAGATGTGTCACTCATCTAGATTTCATAGCCAATTCATAAGTTTCATCATGAATTCAAGGTGCTAAGACAAAAGGCATAACATGAAGAAAAATGCATGAAACATATGGAATTACGTGAAATTAAACGATCTAGGCCTCAATCTATGATCTAATTGTGTCACTCAACTAGATTCCATGGATGATTCACAAGATCAAGCACAAATTCGACTACCTAAGGCAAAAAGCATAAAAAAAATGAAGAACAAAGCATGAAATTAAAAGAAAGCTTACTAGAATTAAATGGAGAACCCAAAAGCTTGATTGAAATTGCAAGGAATTAATAATTCAAGGGAGTACTTGAATCCTTCTTGAGCTTACAAACCCAAGGCAAAGCTTGAAAATTAAATCTAGAGAGAGAAATTAAGTCCCAAACCCAAGCTTGGGTTGGGAGAAGGTGTTTTACAAAATGAAAGAGAGGTTTTATTTATACAAGTTAATTAGGGGTAAATCGGTCCATTATGCCATATGAGCTTGGATTTTTATATATTGACCAAATTTGACCCAAAATGGTCAAAATAGACAATTACGGTCGAGTTTGGCTCGATTGGCTCGGCAAAATTACAGTGTGGCTCATAGCTGGGCGAGCTAGCTCGGTCACTGTCGGTAGTCCTCGGCGGGCACGTGCGYTCATGGCCGAGCGTTCTCGGCAGCGTGCAGGCAGGCGCGCGCAGATGTGCACGGGACTCGATAGGCATGCGCGCAGTCGATCGACTGCCCTCGACAGGACGGGCGTGGATGGACAATCTCTGAAGTGCAGTCGACCCAGCCCTTAGCATTCGATCGACAGCGCTCGGCAGTCGACTCAACTGCTGGGCAATCGATCGACTGCGCTCGGCGTTCTCGGCAGCTGGCGAGCGCAGGTCCTCGGCAGGCATGTGCGGGCGTGGCCGGCTGCGCTCGGCAGCTCTCAGACAACATCGGCAGGATCACTCGGCAGCTGCGCGCGGGAGCGCTCGGTTCGGGCCGACTCAGTTCGATTTTCAGGCCTCGATGCCTTCACCTATAAAATGTGAATTTAAAACATAAAAAACCATGATTTACCACAAACCTCAAGCTAACCGGACCATTTAACCAAATTAAATATAAAATTAATCAAGAAACACGAAAAATAATAAAACGAGAAAATAAACAAAAAACCTAACGAAACTCGATTAAAAACTACTAAAATCAACATAAAATCCTAATTAAAAACACAAGGAAAATTGCAAAAATTACATGCAAAACAGTAACGCGAATAACCCTCACCGTCAATCAACGTAGCCTCCACGTACCATTTCGAGAAATGCTTCGTGCACCGGCCCTCAACCATGCACGGGGAGTTTTTCTTTATAATACTGCACGGTCCGTGCATCATATTTTCTTTCATGGCTTCATAATACATGGGGTCGGATGCCTCATCAGGTATTATAGCAACCCACACTTCTGAAATTCTACAGTGTACACAACTGCAAATATCTTTTTAAAATAAATACATCTTATTTGGATGGTTTAAATAGCAACACAGACATATATTATAGAACACTACACCACTCGACACATCGTATTAGATTAAGGTAATCTTCTACTCCCCTTCAACAGCCTGCCCAAATATTTGATTCTGGTAAAGATCTTCTATCATATCATCCAACTTCGCCTTAAAATTTTTGTAGATGATGTCTGGCCTATCCTCGGTTCTAAGACCACGTGCATCTAAGAAACGAACAATCTTGGGGCAACATGGATTGCACGTGAATGTTATGAACAAATCAAGATAACCGAATTTGCAACATATGGTCATCGCATCTTGATAGTTTTGTATCATGAAACGGTCTCCACCGGTAAAAGAAGAGGGCAATATAATACGCTTGCCCCGGACATACGGATCAACATCACCACGCATGACATCATCAGCCAAACCTTTGTAGATATCACATCAAAGTTTCTTCTAATTAAATTGAATATACTTTAATCGAGCTGTCTGAACCATGGTATACGCATCCACGAAAAATTGCTGAAATAATCATCGGGACGAAAGAATAGTAGAGGGCTCGTCCTCCTTATCTTGAAGTCTAAATGCTAAGTATTCACAGACACTGATATATTTCCATCCCTTCTCAGTTTTCTTCTTTCTCTCGATAAATGAAATATTCTTTGTGTAACCATCCTTCCCATAAGTTAACAACAAAGGATACTGCAAGGCCATATACGATGCATTCCGCTCATTTATCTTGCGCAAAGAACCACTCCGAGATTCAACCACTATGTCCTTATCCCCCAAAGCTGCATCAAATTCACCAACAACCAACATGGAAACTTCATTACAAGTGGGTAGATTACGTGTACATTCATCCCTTTTTGCCAATAAGATGCCCCCGAACATCAGTATGATCACACTTTTGCATTTTATTATTTGTCATTCTAAATATCTTCACAAGTTCATATTGGTCGTCCAATATTTGCTTCAGCCCATCAACAATCTCTTCACGTAGTTATTAGTCAATCCTACTTGCTACATCACAACACAGTTGACACAAAAGAAGTTCCATTAAATATAAACCATGTTGTAAATAATAGCAAGACTTTCATAATTATAAATATTATAATCATTTTTCACACAACAAACCTCACTGAATTCATCTGGTGGGAAACTTCATGTTCTGTATCTTATACGTAAAGCTGTGCAAACTTAGGGGTTCCACCATTTCTGGCAATAGACCACCAATCAGGTGGTAGTTCTAACAGTGAATTCTGAACTTAAAACATAACGTAATATTATATGATCTAATTTTATCCTGAAAGTGTTTGCTTCTACTGTTGGTTCCATGCAACAAGTCATGGAGAAACACAGGCGGTTCCATCAATTGGGGGTGGTCAATGATGCAGCGACTACAACACCCATTGTAGTCTGGACCCGTTGGGTTATTCTGGGAGCTCGACCTCTCCTCGTACCAAAACATGGCACCACAAGCTCGCATCTCCATTATCCCAATAGTTTGCAAATTAATAAACAATCCATATTGCAAGATTGATATTAATAACGATGGGAATACTCCTGGGTGTAATATCAAAAGCACACTTAAACAAATATGTACCCGATGGCAGTGGGTTATTGCTGATTGGGTCATTCGTGAGATCAATTACATTGCTCGAGCTACCGGTCCCTCTATCGATATTCTTCCTACGCGCATAGGGTCATCTATTAATTGGAGCTGCAGTTTAAAATAGAAAATGCTCTTGGTAACAATAATTTTGATAAAATCTAACTAAAAACGATTGTCGATATCCATGACTGCCCCATCAGGAAGATTTAAAACAACATTCTTCCTTCGTGTATAAGGTCTTCTCTTGACCGGGGCTGTAGCTGAAATAATACAAATCAATAGATCAATTTTAACTACGATACTTAAAAATCAATTCAAAAAGTATGTTTTGTTTTTTAGTCTTGAAAATTAACTGACTGACGCTTAAAGTAGACGATATTTGGTTGACATATGCGAGATTGTCAATATTCAGAACTAAATTCCTCATGAAAGTACTATCATCAACAATTATACTATACACCGGATCATCAATGGTGAGGTCAACAAATACTCTTGAATTAGAACTACCACAACTATTTGTTTGAATGTTCATTGTGGGGTCCAGAAAACCGCCTCGATGAATAACTACAGTTTTTATAAGCCAAAAACATACACGTCAGATTTACCAATTTTAGCCTAAATTATTTTAATTCAACATTGGAGTTGAATTAAGAAATATACCATTAGTGACGTCACTTAGAGCCGACCTTTGAAAAGGTGAAATTTAATTGCCAGTCTTATGTCTTTTCGACTCGATAGTTACATTCTCATTTGGTATCGGGGAGCCTATAAGAATTGATGCTAAGACATTAGTTCAGATAAATAAAATAAGGCAAACATTGATTTTCAGCGTACATTAACATAACAACATATAAATCATGGAAACTAATGTGTTAAATTATATACAATCGTGCGAGCAATTTAGCCTCAAATCCATTAAATGAGGAGTATTTTCACTTGCGCTCACACTTGATAGCACTCTTGAGGTCACGCACGGGCATGTATTCTCAGACATATTCATACTGCCTGTGACAATCAGACAGTTAAAGAACAAATCATAAATATTTAAATAAATAAAATCATAAATATTGAATAGTAGGAATTTAACAAACACAACATAAACACATAAATAAATGAATAAAGAAATTAAATTAAATTAATGAACATAAATGATCCTTGAACTTATAATTTCAAATTTATATATTACCGAATATATTTTAGAAGTTGATTTTTGTTCTAAAAAAAATAATATAATAATCTAACTCTCTAGGTTATTATATATATATAGAAAACAAATACAACAATGACCGAGTTTGAAATAGTTACATTGATTTAATACTAACGTAATTCTTTTTTAAAAAAGATTAAATAATCTTCTGACCTAACACAATTACACATAATTCAATCATAAAAAATGAATAAAGCAAATAGAATTAATCTACGTGAATGAAAATTGACATAAAATTATAAAATCTATGAATTACCATATGCAGGTTTTAATTAAACACAATATATTTAATAATATTACCAAATAACACATTTAAATTAACGTAATATTAGAATAAGATATCATTCTAATATCTTACTTCAATTCAAAATTCGATCAACACAAAATATTATGCAAAATATTTATTAAATTAAATAAATATTTACTCACCTACTTAAATATACACAATTACAACTAAATCATATTGATAATTCATTAAATAACAATATATTTGATAAAAAAAATCTTATTAAAATTATATATAAATATATTCAATTTAATAAATATTTACTCACCTAATTAAACCTACAAAATTACAAATAAATCATATTGATAATTCATTGAATAATAATATATTTGATAAAAAGATCTTATTAATAGTTATATATAAATATATATTCAATTAAATAAATATATACTCACCTACTTAAATCTAAAAAATTACAACTAAATCATATTCATAATTCATTGAATTTAACATATTAGTATCTTATTAATATTATATATAAATATATATGTGATTTAACTCACCTACTTAAATCTAAACAATTACAACTAAAAAACAAATACAAATTTCATTGAATAATAACATATTTGAAGCAAAATAATCTGACAATATTGTAATAAATCTCTAAAATCACAAACAATACGAAATAAATTTATTATTAATAAAATCAGAAGATTAAATTAAATTAATCTACAGTAATAGAGATTGATGCCAAATTACATTCAAATCTACAAACAAAATTAAATTAATCTACGTGCATGGAATTCGAGATAAAATACTGAAATATATACATTAACGCATTATAGATTTATTTTAAAGACAGTCGTTAAAATTTTAAAAACATCATAATCTAATTTTAAAATAAATAAAAATAATAAAAATATTTGATAATAGAATTAATAATTCTACACATTTAAATGATTAAATCCAACCCAAACAATAATTTAATTTGAGTCCAATATGAATTCGGAGAAGCCCAATATTATGAGTCCAATTTGAATTCAGATAAGCCCAATATTAAATCCGGATCCAAACCTATAAACCAACTCCACACAATTGGACGGTCAGAATTTAATAGAAATAATCCAACGGTCATGAACACACCTCAACCTATAACCCTAGGTATAAATATCGTCTAACCCTAAAAAATCGGCCCCCCAACTTCATTTCAACCCTATCTGCTCTGCCGCTCATCCCTAGAAACCCACAATTTCCCAAACTTATTACATAATCTCCATTACCAAATCCACCATCTTAACATATGCTTTTTTATTTCTTATATCTCGGTTGGTTGAAATTAAACAACCTATATAGTGAGATTTTCATGATAAAAATTGGAACCTACCACAAACCCTTTAGATCTATGAACTCCGAAAATAAATTATGGCATATTTAAAAGTTGCAGGGATTTCTGATCAGGTATAGGTTCTTGAACTGTTTTTAATCTTACAAATATTATTTATGGTTCACTTTTTATCGATCTTGAACAAAATCAGTCTATTGTTATTGAGCTTTTCAAAAAAAAATTCTTCGATCTGGATCAAAATCAGTCTATCGTGTTAGTGATTCAGACTTTTATGCACCCCTTTTTATTTTATTTTTAAAATATTCAAGCCTGCTCGCAAGAGTATGAGGACACTTGTAGGGCAGTAAGCTGACTCGAGTCTATTCTCAAATAACAACCAATCGGAATCTCAATGTTTGTTTTGATCATAAATATGCATAATTGTGTGGGTTGTTGTTGTTGTTGTTGTTGTTGTTGTTGCTGTTATTGTTTATAACTAAGATTTGAAAAGCAAATAATAATTAAAACTAATTAACTTGAATTATTAAACTAACTAGAATTTGAAAAGCATATTCAACTAAGAGCAATGAACTAGATTAAACTAAAGCAAATATGAGCATGAACTTTAACTAAGAAGCATGAACAAATTCCTATTGTAATAACGAGTAAAATAGCATGAACGAAATTAAACACCCTAAACTAAGCATAAGCGAAAATACTAAGCATGAATTCATCAAAAAACTAAAAGTAACAAGATCACTAAACATGCTAATCACAAATCCAAATCTAAACATCAACAATCCACACAAAAGCAATAACTAACATGAACGAATTAAATAACTTCAACGTAATTAAATCACCAATAACCAAGCATGAATTAAATAAGATAGATTAAAATGAAATATTATGAACTTAATTATCCAAGTATCCAAAGTTTCACGCATCAACAATACGAATTCCGGAAGCTAGAGAACAATTGTCTAAAAACATGAATAAAGTAACAATTAACTAGAAAGTAATAAAAGGTTTAGAAAACTTATTTGAACTAGTGAAGTATAGTTTTTCGTGGTTTTGAAAGTATAAGGTTCATTTGGCTCGGTATTACCGGAATTCAATTCAATTGTAAGTTTCAAGGTGTTTCAAGTTTTGAAAAGTAAAGGAAAATGAAAATAAAGCAATTAAACTAGCTAAACTATTCTAGGAATTGAAATTGTAAGTTGGTCGGATGCCTTGATCGTGTGCCATCAATGGAAACGCAAAGCAAATAATGAAAGTAGGCAAAAACAAGCATGTTTCACCAAGTACAAGCATGTATGCACAAGGTACAACTAAGCTTGCATGTACATAAAAACCTGAATAATGCAAATTTTCAAAAATTGAAAGCACAACTAGCAAGAGCAATAATAGTTAACGTCAAAGTTTAAAACCTTATGTGAAATAACAAGCATCAAGAAAAACTTAAAACCTAAATAATCCAAGACCCGATCTATGATCTAGATGTGTCACACATCTAGATTCCATGGGCAAATCATAAGATTCAACAAGTAATCAAGGAGCTAAGGCAAAAAGCATAAAATTGAAGAACAAGCTTGAAATTAAAAAGAAAGCCTACTATAATGAAAGGGAGAATCCAATATCTTGAATTACAATCAAAAGTAACAATCCAAAGGAGTATTTGGATTCTTCTTAGGCTTACAAACCCAGAGCAAAGCTTGAAAATTAAATCTAAACCTAAGAGAGAGAAAGTAGATCTAGAAATTGAAGGGAAATTAAGCCCAATACTCGTGCAAGAGTTGGGTGTTGGATGGATGCCTCCTCAAGTCAAGATTTAGGGTTTATATACTTATTAGTAGGGGCAAGATCGTCAATTCGTGCTAATTCCAAGACTCCCAGTCGATCGACTGCCTGTCGATCGACTACTGTAAGTCGATAGACTGTCCTTAGTTGATCGACTGTCATGCCAATTTTGGTGAGGCTACTGTTCCGCAGTCGATTTTGGGGCTTGCAGTCTATCCTCTTAGAGTGCAGTCGATCGACTGCAGACTGTCCGGGCAGTCGGTCGGCAGTCGATCCAGCTTAATTTCCTCGTTTTGGCATAGGTTTTTGAGCTTCAAGGCCTCGACTCGATCCTCAGCCTCTTAGAGCAAATCCAATTCCTCGAGCCACCTACAACATAAGAATTTTTAATTCAAAAACCCACTAATCGATTGAAAACGTACATACCAAGATTTAATCCTAAAAATGAGAAAGTGACCGAAAACCCTAATGAAAATGACTCGAAACTACTAGAAATGATGTTAAACTCTAATTTGAAGTACGAGAAAAACACAACAATTACATGTAAAACAACTACCCCACACTTATTGGTTTGTTTGTCCTCGAACAACGAAAAGAATCGAGAGTGTACATGCAATGAACATTATGTAAAAAGAAAAATCATTGTGCTTATCTTTATTTATATGTCGGTGGTATCAACATAGATTCGCTATCATCAAGCATTGCTCGTATTACTCTTTCTCAAATGCAAGCCAAATTGATGACGTTCTCTCCAAGGAAATCTGAGAGTGTTCGCTCAATACGCTCAAGAGTATATAGGACGTGTTTACGCTCAAGTCGGTCAATGCATGCACCTCGTCAAGATTTTACAAATCGGACGCTCAAAATTACTCGTAGTACATGACCAAACAAGAATCAAAAGAGGTCTTTATTATGGGTTGTAATGTTGGCTCTTTGGTAAGGTATGTAATATTTGGATATAGTGGCTAACACACGGTCAAACGTGATCAATAACACACCAAACCCTAACTTCTAAAACCCGAAGCTTATAATCGCTTCACCTTCCCCAATTCACCAAACTCTCATTCGAAACCCTTTTGTTCACTTATTTTCCTGACTTTTATTTCACAACACTTAGAAGCTTTTTGAATTTGCTTCTTTTCACTAAACTTAGCCTTTAAATTAGGCTTTACACATGGACGCATGCTATATCATTTCTCGTGATTTGTGTTGGAGGTTCTTTTT
>BMAC01000082.1:726278-752046 GCA_014905375.1 Phtheirospermum japonicum | reverse complement strand
ATATATATATATATAGGCGTGTTTTGGACGAAGCACAAAAATTCAACTCCTTACACAAGAGGGCATAAACATGCAAAAACTCGACAAGTAAACTATTCAAACTTATAATTATGTGGAGTTGTTCAAAAATATAATAATGACACAAAAACGACATAAAAATGACTCAACCATATAATAGCACGAATAGTAAGCGTCACTTCGCCAAGGCTCGAGTTAAGAACAACAAAACATGCTTGATAAAAACCCGGACCCTAACCACCTACCCACCCCACATTTAAACCATGCAATGCCCTCATTTCATCTTAATGAAAGTCAAGTAAAAGGGGAATGAATAGAAACTTCCTCAACTGAGCGAGTTTGGGTCGAGCTCGGTGGGGTCCACTTAAAAATCAAGCAATCCAAGCAAAAATCGAGCATAGCTAGTGTTTCCCGACTTTATGAACGCTACCAAGCCATCAATTCGCCCAAGGTTGGAGTCGGAAAATGAGATATATACAAGAAAAGTCACACGAAATTAAAACTCAAGAAATCATGTACATGAATCATGACAAAGTAAATTCAAAGATTAGATCGAATCAAAAAACAAAATAATAATTTTTTCTTTTTAGATTTTCAAATGTTTTTAGATTTTTCAAGAGATAGATTAGAAATAAAGAACATAATCGAATCAAAATAATACAAACCAAAATAAAGTGAAAGTCTTATGAAAACAAAACAACCAAATAAATACAAGAGGGATAAGAAAATCAATGACGTCTCCGACATCGGGGTTGGAGGTTCGCTTCCTCGTCCTCTTCCTCTTCCTCCTCGGTGTTGTTGTCCTCTCCTTCCTCATAAATAGAGAAGTCATCCATGAAGACTTCAAGGAACCTGTCGATCATATCGAGTCGATCAAATCGTGCAAACACTTGGCATTGGAACTCATGCCAACCCATGTCGGAACCTGGGCTGGTGATCGGGCCTCCGAATTGCGGGATTGTCGCATGGCTCGTGCTTTCATCGAACGGCGTGCCCAAACCGGTGTTCGGGGCTTCGTCGGCCTCGACTCCCTCATTGTGCCACCGATTATATTCGTCGTCCTCCTCTTGTTCTTGGCCACGGCGGTGGGGGCGTTGGGGGTTCGTCGGGATCTTTGGCAATTTCAATAACTCGATCGCATCGATCCTCTTCATATTGGCCGCCTCGGGATCGAACCCAAAATTATGGGCTAGCAACGTTATCATGGGCCCCATTTTGACCCGGGCTACACTCCTGCCTCTCGTTTTCGTAACTTCATGAATCTCGGCACGGATATAAGGATAGTACGGAAGTTGACGCCAATTGACCAAGCACCAAAGCGCGTAGACCTGGTGTTGGGTGAGGTTTGTGCTCTCGTGCTTGCCCATCACGACGTGGGCGAAAAACTTGAACACGCCCAATAGTGCCAAGTCGGTGATGGCCGAGGCTTGATATCGAGAAGTAACTCCCCGCCCGTGATCAATGCCCAAAATTGCATCGGGGCAAACTCCCTTGGCCGCTCGTCCAACAACTCCTCGCAATTAAACATGAGGACCGCTTGGAGTACCTCATGGGTGATCCGATGTTCCCCCCCTCCGAGACAAATGGTGAATTCCCAGCACTCGCAGGCCCAGTAGGTGGAGAAGAATTCGAGCATCAACTCTCGGTAGGCCGGTTCTCGGAGGGATGCAAACTATTGGGCGCCCAACGCATCAATGAAATTGAGCACCCATGTCCCGAACCCTTGATGATCCCCATTTCCCACCTACTCGTCGAGGCGCGCGAGGGTGATGTAACGCGGAACGGCGAAGTTCCGTTGGAAGAGGTTTAGAAAAAGTTCCCCCTCGGCCTCGGAATAAATAGGAAAGGGGGCGGCGTAGTTGCCGGCAAGGTTGGGATAGGGGGCAACGTCGTCGGAATAGTCGGCCATGGAAACGGGGTTAGGAATACATGAAAAGAATGAGGTATGTGTTTTAAGAACTTCAAGAATCAACACAAATGCTCAAAATGGAAAAACGAGGGGAAATCAAATTAGAACGTTCATTGAGGCATTTCCTCGAACACTTGGTAGGCACAAGTTCAAAACAAGGAATTTGAAAGAAATTTGAAACGCAAGTACCCCCAAACTCAACCAATCAATCAATCAACGATTCAAGATGTCGGTTCTAGCGAATTACCTCAAGGAATTTCTCGGATTAGGAATCAAAAGCCGAAGTGCAAAACCCCCTAAATTACTTGTGTTCAAGATGGAAAGGAAAAAGAAGAATTCCCACATAAATAACTCTGTTCGATCGACTATACCTCTTCTCTCCTTCTCTCTTTCATTTTTTTGTTTTTCTTTTTTTTTTGAGTTGATGGTTGTTTTTTTCGCAGTCGAAAGTGGGAAGTGGGAGGCGGATTGACTGGCATTTTATAGCTAATCCGCTGGGCTGCGCAAGTGGGGCAGTCGATCGACTGCTCTTCAGTCGATCGAATGCTCCTTGAAAAGCTTGAGCTACTGTCCTCCAGTTGATTCGGGGGGTTGCAGTCGATTGTGGCAGTCGATCGACTGCTCACAGTCAAATTGACTGGATACAGTCGATCGACTGAAACAGTCCAGCCAAATCCACAATTTTGATCCCGTTCTTTCCAAAACCTCCACGATCGCACCTACACAAACCCAAAAACATTATTTAACGTAAATAAAGAAAGGATATACACAAGATTGAAAGAAGAAAGAAGAAAAAGAAAAGAAAAATAAGAAAGGGTTAGAAAATCATGGGTTGCCTCCCATGTAGCGCTTGTTTAACGTCACTAGCTTGACGACTCCCTTTTGTAATTATAAAGAAGGTGATACGGGAGGATCAACCAAGGATACCACCTCCTCGTCGGGCGGCAAGAGGAAACCATGACGATAGTGTTTAACTCGGTGCCCGTTAACTTGAAAACGATCTTGAGATTTGGGGTCGATCAAAGTTACTGCCCCGCTCGGATTGATGAACTCAATGGTGTAGCGCCCCATCCATTTGGACTTCAAATTCCCGGGGTGGAGAGCCAAGCAGGAATTGTAGAGCAAAATGGGCATCCGAACTTCAAGATTCTTCGGGATTAGCCTCTTGTCGTGAATTCGTTTCGTCCTCTCCTTGTAAATACGAGCACTGTTATATTGATTATCCATAAGCTCGTCCAACTCCTCTAGTTGCAACATCCTCTCAAGACTGGCCTCTTTCAAATCCATATTAACGGCTTTCATTGCCCAAAATGCCTTATGCTCGATCTCGACGGGTAAGCGACAAGACTTCCCGAATGCCAAATGATAAGGGCTCGTGCCTAGAACGGTCTTATAATCCATCCAGAGGGCCCACAAGGCATCGCTTAGTTTTCTTGACCAATCCTTCCGATTAGGTTGCACCGTCTTCTCGAGTACACTCTTTACTTGTTTCTTGCTCATCTCGACTTGCCCCGAAGTTTGGGGATGATATGGCGTAGCGATCTTGTGCTTGATCCCGTAGATCTTCATGAGTTTCTCAAAAATTTTGTTGCAAAAATGACTACCACCATCTCTTATTATCACTCTCGGGAAGCCAAAATGGGCACAAATGTTTTCTCTCACAAACTTGACGACCACCTCGGCGTTATTCTTAGTCGTGGGGATGGCCTCAACGCACTTCGAAATGTAATCAACCCCCACGAGAATGTACTCGTAACCATCAATTGACTTGAGGAATGGCCCCATGAAGTCGACTCCCCACACTTCAAAGATCTCCACCACCAAGTTGCCTACCAAAGGCATTTCGTTCCTCTTCGAGATGCTCCCCGTCTGTTGGCTATTATCGCAAGTTTGAAAGTGGACTTGAGCATCATAGTGTAGTGATGGCCAATAGAAGCCCACGCTTAAGATTTTAAGAGCCGTTTTCCTCCCTCCGAAGTGGCCTCCGGCTTGGTGGTCATGAAAAAACGTCAAGAGATCTTGCATTTCCTCTTCGGGGATACACCTCCTAAAAGGGTCATCCCAATAAAAGCTTTGGCACTTGGCAAGGAAGTGTTTCTTTTCTTTCCAATCCATATCCGACTGAAGTTCACCATTCGCCAAGTAATTTGCATAGTCGGCGTACCAAGGCGCTTGATTTTCTTCCATCATGTTTTCGTGAGGTAAATTCTCGCCGATTGCTACACTTTCTCCTCCTTCCGTGACCAACCTCGAGAGATGATTGGCTACAGCACTCTCGCACCCCTTCCGATCCTTGATCTTAATATTAAACTCTTGAAGCAATAGGATCCAACGAATGAGACGGGGTTTTGCTTGAGGCTTAAAGAACAAACATCGCAACGCTGCATGATCGCTATGCACCACGACTCATGATCCAACAATGTAAGCCCGAAACTTCTCTAAAGTAAAGATCACGGCCAAAACCTCTCTCTCGGTCGTCGTATAGTTCTTTTGGGCATCGTTGAGCATCAATATCGCATAATACACCACCCTTAATAGCTTTTCAATGCGTTGTCCAAGGACGGCCCCCACCGCTTCACTCGATGCGTCGCACATAATTTCAAAGGGAAAGCTCCAATTGGGAGCTACGACGATGGGGGCGGACACGAGACTCTTCTTAATCAACAAGAAAGCATCCTCACAAGCTTTGTTAAATTCAAAAGGGACTTCATTACTCAACAGCCGGCACAAGGGGTGGGCAATTTTCAAAAAATCTTTGACGAACCGTCAATAGAAACCGGCATGCCCAAGGAAGCTTCTCACATCTTTTACGTTAAGGGGAGGGGGCAATTTTTCGATAACTTCCACTTTGGCTTTGTCCACCTCAATTCCACTCCTCGAGACCACATGCCCAAGGACTAGCCCACTTCGAACCATGAAATGGCTCTTCTCCCAACTCAATGCCAAGCTAGTCTCTTCACAATGGGCTAGCACCTCTTCGAGATTCTTCAAGCACTCGTCAAATGAATCCCCATAAATAGAGAAGTCATCCATGAAGACTTCAAGGAACCTGTCGATCATATCAGAGAATATTGAGAGCATACACCATTGGAATGTCCCCGGAGCATTACATAGCCCAAAAGGTATCCGCCAAAAAGCAAAAGTCCCAAACGGGCATGTGAACGTCATTTTGGCTTGATCTTCGGGCGCGATGGCAGTTTGATAATAACCCGACAATCCGTCTAAGAAGTAATAAGAGTGGTGGCCGTCTAGTTTGTCTAATATTTGATCGATAAAAGGAGGGGGAAATGATCTTTCTTTGTAGTCGCATTCAACTTTCGAAAATCGATGCACATCCTCTACCCCGTCGTCGCCCGTGTAGACAATAACTCACCCTTTTCGTTTTCCACAATGGCAATGCCGCTCTTTTTAGGGACCATGTGCACGGGACTCGCCCACTCGCTCTCGGGAATCGTGAAGATCAACCCCTCCTTCAAGAACTTAAGTATCTCGTCTTTCACAATCTCGTTAAGGTTCGGGTTCAACCGCCTTTGGAATTCTCGAGAGGGCTTGGTGTCATCCTCCAAGATAATTCGATGCATGCACGTTAAAGGGCTAATTCCCTTTATATCACCGAGGCTCCACCCGATAGCACCTTTGTGAGCTTTAAGCACCTTGATCAACCTTTCTTCTTCCTCTTCATTTAGATTGGAAAAGATAATTACTGGCTTTCTTTCCTCCTCCTCTAAAAAGACATATTTGAGGTGAGATGGGAGAGGCTTTAGCTCGGGCTTGTGCCTCCTGTCACCCTCATCGGGGGCTAGCTCGAACAAATCAACCATTCCTTCAAAGTATTTGTCAAATTTTTCAATCGGCTCGAATAATTTGTTCCTCATCAACTAGCCCCAACTCCCCCTCAAAAAACGCATCGTTGCCCCCAACGACACTTATGCAAGCACTCTCAACTAGAGTCGTCACAACACACGATTTGTTTCCAAGCCCATAAGCTCCATTTTCCTCAAAATCACCGTTATCAACATCCTCCAGCTCAATTATCCCACCATACTCATCCGCCAAGAAAACTTGCTCAACCAAGTCTTGAATCTCATCAACAAGAAGACAATCCGCATGATAGATACTAGAAGGAATCGACGACAAGTTGGTCATAGAGAATGTAACCGCACCCACAACGGATAAAGTGAGATTCTTCTTTCCAACGTCAATTAAGCATTGTGGTCGATCTATGACCATTCGACCGACCACCAGTCAATCGACAGTCGATTTGGAGCTTTTCAGTCGATCCTGGATGCTTTTAACTCGAATTTCTCATTTTCCAGTCCAAAACGTCCGCCGAGCGAATATAATCCTCAAAGCCACATACAAAACAAGAATTCGAACTTAAACCCAAATTATCACAAACATCCCACACTTTGTACACTTTAAGCCTAAAAGCAAATAAACAAGAAAATAACCTAAGAACTAGAATAAACGACTCATAATGACTAAAAAAAATGCTAAACTCTAACTAAAAATACTAGGAAAAACACAATAATTACATGCAAAATAACTAGTAAAAGCAGTAAATTCTCCAGCGATTCCGTAGAGGAGTGATGGATCTTGGCTGAAGAATGAATCTCGCACTAACGAACGGAGCTTGGGACTTGCGATCTTTGTTTCCTCGTCCTTGATCGTCTAGCTACAAACCAGACTATGAAAACCAGCCTCCTTTATGTCTTAAAAACCCTAAGAGTATTTGTGGTAGTGAATAATGTGTGTTTAATATGGATTGGAGGGGGGGTTTATATAGTTTTCCCATGTCTTGGGGCACAAGTTAGGGTTAAAATCCGATTCTTGGCCCGATAACGGTAAGACTAGCGGTAAGGGATACTGCTAATTGTATCGTTAACCTTCTCTGAAAAGTCTCTGTCCATCTGTAGCGGTATTGTTAGCGGTATGGGAGTGACCGCTAAGTATACCGCTAAACCTCTCTGTTGATCCCTAATGGTGGGACTAGCGGTAAGGGATACCATTAAGGTCACCGTTAGCTTGGTGTAGGAGCTCTCTGTCCACCGTTAGCGATTAGGATAGCGGCAAGGTATCGGTGTTGTGTCCACTAGGTCGTAACGGTAGTACATAGAGGTAAGGGCTACCGCTAACTGAACCGCTAACTTCAAAAAGTTGCTACTTCTTCGCTGGAAAGCTCGATTCTCGTTTCTTGGTCATCAAACTTCTCTTTTATGTGCTGAGCTCCTCTGGTTACTTAGCTAGAAGGTGAAAAACAGAGAATAATCACCTATTTGCATCCAATAACGATCAAAATGTGGTAAAATAAGCTGGAAGTACAAAAATACGAAATTAAGCTTAATCTACCCAACTTATACCAAAATTAATAATAAAAACTAACTAAAATACTAATAAAAATGATGGAAAATTCATGTTAATTAACTACCCCATGCTTTATTGGTTTGTTCGTCCTCGAACAAATGATAATTCCAAAGAATAACAAGAATGAAAATAAACTCAAGCAAAGAGTCGTGTCATGCTACATAGAAAATTTTGAAAATATAGATCATCGTAACGCAACCTCAAACGCTAGACCATTATTACATTGTCGCTCCAAAAATAAAATCATGCATCCTCTCAAAGGATAATATATAAGTGTACTCTCAAAAGCACTTAAGAGTTTTTTATAGGGACGTGTTTAAGCTTAAATCATCAAAATACATGTACAATAAACAAGAAATGAAAATCAAAAAATTCTCTATTGCGTTTAAGTGTGTAACTAACAAAGAATCGGAAAAGGTCTTTGCGGGTTGTAATGTAGGCTCTTTGGATGGGTATTTAATATATAAGTCGTGTGGCTAACTCAAGATCTAACGTGATCAATAACTCACTGAACCTATTCTAATAACGAAGCAATGTGCTTCACCTCAATCAAAAGAAACCTCACTATACACTTATAACGTAGCCTTTACACTTAGGCTATTTCTCAACTCGAAACCAATAACCGACTTCTAAACAAAACCACTTAAACAACGTAGAAGCTTATGATACGTTTCTTCTTTCAAAATCAAATCTTGCCTCTTAAACATTAGGCATCATAAGAAAATCGACAAGATTAACCACAAGCCTTTATAAACATAGGCAACAACTTAACAAGATTCACCAACCTTTTTTTTTTCTTTTTTTAAGGATGGTGATCCTTAACACTATTAAAAACTTTTTCATAAATCCCTGATTGTAATTCCAAGACACAAATAACCAATAAAAATAACTGACTCTTACCCCACACTATTAATGACATAGGAGTTAACTCAAAAACACTCATGGCTATAGGAAATTGATTATTTGGCTATAATTGGCTCATTCAGAATTTATAGTGGTTGATATATATGGATATGGCCGGAATAAGGTTTTTTTTTTTGCCTAATCGTCATATTCAAAGTCAACTATACAAAGCAATTTCAGAGAGATTTCAAAACAGAACTCACTCAAGTACATGCAGTGATGATAAACACTCGAGCTACTCATTGGCTTTTGGATGATTTTTTTTTTTGAATTGACGCTGCTTTTAAAGTTTTGCGATATCGTGTGCGTCCAAGTACCATTTTAGAATATATAAATAAAAATTTTGAAAAATTTATGCACTTATACACGCTCAAAGACAAGAACCTCAAATCATACATAGTTAACTTCGACAGGCAAGCCAGACAAACACAATTCAGCACAGAAATAACAATTAAACACAAGATGTTACTAATTATTACAGGCCATAAGAATTTCAAATTGCACTTATAAATGAATTACAAATCATACTCAACCCTCACCCACCCTAAAAATCTAGCAATCTCTGGATTTCCATAAGCACAAATAAAATTAAAAGAGGGAAGGAAAAAATAAAAACGTCCCCGAAGACTTGAAAAAGTCGGGTCGGTTTGGTCAAAGTCGTGTAATTCGGCCGTCATCTCGATCATCGTGATGTGAATCGCCCTTTAATAAACACTACAAAAAACAAAACTAACAAAGAAAACAAATAATAATAATAATAATAATAATAATAATAATAATAATAATAATAATAATAATAATAATAATAAAAGGTTCAAATAATAAAGATAAATTCATTGCCCAACGGCGAATTAAAACATCAATGCCCAAGTCGCATATGATCGTATGGACCCTGAGAAGGTGCGTAATCCATCGAATCGGGTGGCGGAGCCGGTGGCCATTGACTCATAAAATGGGCAAAGTCGGTCGTCAAGCCAATCAACATCTCTCTATTAGCTTCGCTCGCCTCACGCGCTCTACGTGCTTCCAGTTGGTTCAATCGGGCCTCCTGGTGGAAATAAATTTCCAAAAATTCGCAGCCCGATTCTTTTCAAATTCTGCAGATTCGATCACAATATTATTCACCTTAGCGGTAAGGACTACCTCTAGGCTAACCATTAATTCTCTATGTATAAGTTTAGCGGCAGCTGTAACGGTTTGTGCTACCGCTAAATGGTCGTTTAACTCTTACTGGACTTTCCAGTGGTGGACTTAACGGTTAGGGTTACCGCTAGGTCCACAGTTATACCCTTCTGTTTCAGCTAGCGTCGAGTTTAGCGTCTTGATCTTCATCGCTACGCCTAAGATACTAATGGTAAGAGCTAGTGGTAAAGGTCATCGCTAGATCCCCAGATTTGGCGAATTCTTCAACTTTTTCTGCACATCAACATCGCATAAACGTATCATAGCAAAGACTCAACTAAGAAATAAAAATAAGTAAAGTTCAAAAAGAAGGACGAAAAGAAGAAGATAATACAAATGCTTGGGTTGCCTCCCAAGAAGCGCATCGTTTTAACATCGCTTGCCCGACGCGAATTCTAGCAATCAATTTCAGCTTGAGGCGGGTCCATAAACTCCACCACCTCACGATCTCGACTTCCTGTCATTCCATCTCGATACAGCTTCACTCTGTGTCCATTGACTTGAAATGTTGCAACTTTTTTCTCATCGTACAGAGTGACCGCTCCAAAGCTTACCTAAAACAACTTTAATCGAGAGTTATAGACTAAAGCTAACTTACGAACCTCCAATTATTTATCAACATTCTTACAATTGTGATGTATCTTCATCGTCTTCTTTTACCTCCAAACGTCATTGTATGACTCGTTTCTAATTTCTTCGAGCTTGATCAACTCCAACATCCTATACTCGCCTGCTTCATCATAATTCATGTTCAACTTACGAATGTCCCAACTTTCTCTATGCTCTAGCTCGACTGGCAAATGGCATGCTTTTCCATAGACGAGCCGGAAAGGGTTCATACAAAGCACCGTATTATAAGCTGTTCTATAGGCCCAGAGTGCATCAATAAGATTTGTTGCCTAGTCTTTTCGATTTGGTCCAACCGTCTTCTTGAGGATAGCTTTCAACTGGCGATTGCTCGTTTCGACTTGTCCAGAAGTTTGAGGGTGGTATGGGGTAGCTACCTTGTGCCAAACTCCATATTTAGTCATCAACCTCTCAAAGGCTCTGTTGCAGAAATGGCTTCCTCCATAACTTATAATTGTTTTCGGCACTCCAAACCTACTGAAGATCTTCTCTTGTAAGAATTTAAGCAGAATCTTAGCATTCGCTTTTCGCGCGGGAATCGCCTCCACCCATTTGGATACGTAATCTACTCCTACTAGGATATACTCGAAGTATTTGCTTTTTGGAAAAGGTCCCATGAGATCTATCCCCCACACATCAAAAATCTCCACTACTTGATTAAGCATTTGTGGCATCTCATCTCGTTTACCTATGTTACCGGTTCGTTGGCAATTGTCGTACGCCTTGCAGTACTCGTATGCGTCAGCAAATAAACTTGGCCAATAGAATCCAGCTTGCAGTACCTTAAACGCCATCTTTTGAGCTCCGAAATACCCTCCAAGATCATGGCAGAAATGCAATATACTCCCCATTTCATCATCAGGAACGCACCTTCTTCTTAGTCCATCCTTGTAGCATTTGAATACATAAGGATTGTCCCAAAAGTAGTCCCTGCACTTATTCAAAAATCTCTTCCTTTCTTGGTAGGATAGGTGGTTAGGTATAATATCACAAGCAAGATAGTTCACAATATCAGCATACCAAGGAGTAATTAATTGCTCAAGAGCATATGCATTCTTATAAGGGAATAAATCATTAATCATAAAGTTCCCATTCGCATTATCCTCAGTTATCATTCTAAATAAGTGATCAGCCACAACATTTTCACATCCACGCCTGTCTTTTATTTCTATGTCAAATTCTTGCAATAATAAAATCCATCTAATCAGACGTGGTTTGCTTTGAGGTTTAGAAGATAAGTGACACAATGCAGCATGATCCATATGTACAATTACTTTTTCTCCCACTTTATATGATCTAAATATATCAAGCGAAAATATAACTACTAGTAATTCTTTTTCATTCGTGGTATATTTACGTTAGGCATCGTTTAACATGTAACTTTCATAATAAATAACCCTAAGCAACCTATCCACACGTTGTCCCAGAACGGACCCCGCCACTTTATTTGAAGCATCACACATTATCTCGAATGTTAAGGTCCAATCTGGGGAAACAACTACTGGTGATGAAGTAAGTCTTTCTTTAAGCTCATTAAATGCATTCATGCAATCTTCATTAAAAACAAAAGGAGTATCTAAAGTCAAGAGTTTACAAAGCAGGCAACTAGTTTTTGAAAAATCTTTTATAAAACGCCTATAAAAACCTGCATGACCAAGTAAACTCCTAACACCTTTAACATCATGTGGGAGAGGAAGAGTTTCAATAACGTCAATTTTAGCTTTATCAACTTCCAACCCCCTGTTAGAAACAACATGTCCTAAAATAGTACCACTCTTTACCATAAAATGGGATTTCTCCCAACTCAACATAAGATTCTTCTCAATGCAATGTTTTAGAACCTTAGACAAATTGGACAAACATTTTTCGAAAGAAGAACCAAAAATTGAAAAATCATCCATAAACACCTCAAGGAAATCATCAATGAAATCATCAATGAAATCAGTAAAAATTGAAATCATGCACCTTTGAAATGTCGCTGGGGCATTACATAAACCGAAGGGCATTCTCCGAAAGGCGAGCGTGCCGAAAGGACACGTGAATGTTGTCTTGGTTTGATACTCCAAAGCAATGGCCACTTGATAATATCCAGAAAGTCCATCCAAGAAGTAGAATTCATGCCCAACAAGCTTGTCGAGAAGTTGGTCGATGAACGGTAAAGGAAAGTGGTCTTTTCGAGTAGCTGCATTTAACTTTCTGTAGTCGATACACAACCGCCATCAAGTTATTAGTCGCGTTGGGACTATCTCACCTTTTTCGTTTTCGGTTATGGTGATACATTCTTTCTTCAGAACCACATGGATCGGACTCACCCATTTACTGTTGGAGATAGCAAAAATAATCCCTTCATCTTTTAGCTTCAAGATTTCCTTCTTGACCACCTCATATAGCGTTGGCGTCAGTCTTCGTTGGTCGTCTCTCATAGGCCTTACGTCAGGTTCTAGCTCGCTTCGGTGCATGTAGGTAACGAGACTTATCCCTCTGATGTCGTTGATGCTCCATCCTATGGCCTCCTTGTAGGTACTCAGTACCGAAATTAGCTATTTTTCGTCATGTTCTGTCAATGCCGAATATATGATGACGGGTTTTGTTTTGTTGGGCTCGAGGAAAATGTACTTTAAATGACTTGGCAGTGGTTTTAAATCCACTTTTGGCTCGAGCTCGGGTGCGTTAGCTATTTCGTACAATTCTTCATCGAAATCTTCAAATCCTTCATAATCTTTAGTGATTTCGCTTAAGTCAATTTCCAGTATTTCGGCCAGCCTGCTCAAAAATTCTGTGTCGTCCTTGACGCTTGACTCATCTAAAATGGTGATTCCCTTGAGCTAATGGACGAACAAAGCAATTGGATCGATAAAAGAAAAATCTTCTTGCATAAACGAAGATGGAGTGTTGTGAATATCTGTAAGCGAAAACATCACTGATTCGCCCAAAATAGATAAGGTCATTCTCCCCCTGTGGACATCAATCAACGTATGAGAAGTAAAAATGAATGGTCTTCCCAATAAAATAGTGTGCTCCGTGCCTCCTCTTGGAACCTCACCTACATCTAGTATAACAAAATCAACTGGAAACACAAGCTCGCAGACTTGTACTAACACATCTTGAGCAACCCCGAGAGGCTGCCTAATCGACCGATCCACCAATTGAATCCGCATCGTAGTTGGCTTCATCATTCCAAGGTCAAATTATTTGTAAAGTGAATATGGCATTAAATTTATTCCGGCACCAAGGTCAAGCATTCTCGTGCCGTTTGCCCATTCCTGAGGGATATGGTTATACAAAAGCTCCATGAATCTTTCTCTTTCGGGGGCAATGGACTCTTACATATAACACTCACCTCCCTCGTTAACTCCACTCGTTGTGTTGTTGCCAACCGTCTTTCTCTTGAGGCTAGCTCCTTGAAGAACTTCACGTATGATGGCATTGTTTTAATCACGTCTAAGAGAGGAAGGTTAATATTGACATTCTTCAGCAAATTGTAAAGCTCCATAAATTTCTTATATTCCTTGGTTGGACGTAGACTATTGGGAAAAGGAACTTTGTCACGAATCGTGGTAGTCGACTATTTCAGTTGTTGAGTCGAAGGCTTGGTGGGATCGTCAATTGTTGTTGGAGTGGGGACTTGGTTTGAAATTTTCCCTTTCAATGATCTTGGAATATATGGATTTGGTGACCTATGCTTTGGTCCACTGGTTTAGGGTCGTCTACCTTAGGCGAGGCCGTAGTCGGAATTTCATCCACCTCTTCTTCTTCTTCCTTTTCTATCTCGACTCCATTATCTGCATTCTTTCCAATTCAAAGAACGTGGACTCCCGAGGCTTGCTCTGGTTGGTTCGGAAACTTTCCTTTTTCGTTTGACAATTTCACTAGGGAAGCTGCCATTTGTCCTAAAACCATATCCGTATTCTTCTAATCTTTAGCTAGTTCATCAAACTTTGATTTGATTTTTTTATTCGAGCTTTGTATTGAGGTCAGTTATTTGCTTATTCACTTGCATGGATAATTGTGCAAGTCCTACCCGGTTACGCATTGTCTCGGCGACCTGATTTTGTTTCCAAACTAACAACTGATCATTCGGTTGCACTGGAGCAGGTGTTGACCCTATCGACGGATATTTGTTTAGTAGAGGAGGGGGTGGGTATTGTGGGTCGGGTTTCATTGACGCATGATGTGGGTTCCCAGGACTCCACTTCAAATAGGGAGAATCACGCTGCGCCTGAAATTGTTTTGTGGGTTTCTGCCCAGAATTTTGAAAATTCTGAATGGCGTTTACGTCCTCGTGTTGTTCGTCGTTTGCTGGACACGCATTTCCCGAATGCTCGGTTGCCCCACATTGATCACATTTATCAACGACCTTCTTTGAGGAGTCCTGGTTTGCAGGCGCGATCCTCAGTGCTGCTAACTCTTCATTAAACGTCTCCTTGACCAACTCTTTGATACTCTTGTCGTTATTTTTCTCGGTTACAGACACTTCATTCATCTTCAGTTTACGAGGTCGAGAGTTGGTTTGTCGGGCTTTCTCGCTCATCCTCTCAAATACCATCGTGGCGTCAGCAGCAGTCAAGTCTCCAAAATCTCCACCGGATGCTATCTCAACTTGATCTTCGTACGTGGTTAATAATCCGTCGAAAAATAATTGATTAACCTTTTCGTGGGAGTAGTTGTGGTGAGGTCAAGCCTGCAGAAGTGTTTTGTAACGTTTCCACGTTTCGTGGAATAACACCCCCTCTTGTTGGTCAAGATTTGTGATTTGCCTCCGAAGTTGCCCCGTCGTTTGGGCCGAATAATATTGGTTCAAAAATTTCTCACTAATCATATCCCAGTTGGTCAGTGTTCTTAGATTTAGATAAAGAAGCCAAGATTTAGTCTTGTCCTTCATGCAGTATGGGAAACATACCATCTGTAACTCATCGCGGTGAAGTCCTAAGGTTGGAAATCTACTCACCTCGTCATAAAAGTAAGCTAAAAAATTTAACGGGTCTTCAAGAGTAGTCCCGTGGAAAGTCGAAAGCAGGTTAATTTGGTGCAGTTTTATCTCAATATCTCTGGCGTTGCGTCCCAGGACGATAGCAAAACTATATGATACAACTTGTGGACGTGCTAAATCTCAGTGCCGAGGCTCTCGAGCATGCCTCCGAATTATCTTCCTGTTATTTGGTCTAGCATAATCTTCCTCGTATTCACTATTTGAATCGAAATTGTTTCTGCCATCTTGATTATCTTACTTATTGAGCCATTCATCCACGCGTCCACGTCTAGGAGGAAATCTGTCGGAGTATGTATGTATCGAATATGTCTTTATGATCATCCATATCCCCATTTCGGTCATTTCTCCTCCGGTTCTCTTATCTCTATTGGTGTTCCACCACTTGAGCTCTGGGTTGTATTGGACCTCTTAAGCGGTGTGGCTCACTACCATACTCTCCCCTATTTCGCTGTGGAGGAGGTGTAGGTGGCTCGTTGTTTAGTGCGTCAATTAACTCATTGTCAAAGTCCCTAGAATGAACGAAATTTGCTCTTCTCTCCATTGCGTTAGGGAGTTCGTCGCACACGAAATAAGTAGTGATTGAAGAATCTCTCTTGAGAATAGGTGCGGGTGCTGCTAATTTTGAACGATGAATGTTGTCAATAAATGGTGAAAGTTCTAGTCCAAGAAATCGTCTACCCTGCATATACTTAACAAAAACTCAAACGTATCAAATGGCATAAACGATCTCGATTTCACTTATACAAATAGACGGTTAAACAGAAAATAATGTAAACAAACATTTTTAAAACCTTTGTTATTCCCCGGCAACGATGCCGAAATTTTGATTCAGAATTTTATGCACCCCTTTTTATATTTTTATTTTTAAAATATTCAAGCCTGCTCGCAAAAGTACGAGGACACTTGTAGGGCGGTAAGCTGACTCAACTCGATTCTCAAGGAACAACCAATCGGAATCTCAATGTTTGTTTTGATCATAAATATCCATAATTGAGGGGGGGGGGGGGGGGGTGGTGTGTTGTTGTTGTTGTTTATAACTAAGATTTGAAAAGCAAATAATAATTTTAAACTAATAACTTGAACTATTAAACTAACTAGAATTTGAAAAGCATATTCAACTAGGAGCAATGAACTAAATTAAACTAAAGCAAATACAAGCATGAACTTTAACTAAGAAGCATGAACAAATTCCTATTGTAATAACGAGTAAAATAGCATGAACGAAATTAAACACCCTAAACTGAGCATAAACAAAACTACTAAGCATGAACTCAATCAACAAACTAAAAGTAACAAGATCACTAAACATGCTAATCACAAACCCAAATCTAAACATCAATAATTCACACAAAAGCAATAACTAAAATGAACGAATTAAAATAACTTCGACATAAATTAAATCACCAATAACCAAGCTTGAATTAAATAAGCTAGATTAATATGAAAGATTACGAACTTAATTATCCAAGTATCTAAAGTTTCACGCATCAACAATACGAATTTTGGGAACTAGAGAATAATTGTCTAAGAACATGAACAAATTAACAATTAACTAAAAAGCAATAAAAGGTTTAGAAAACTTATTTGAACTAGTAAAAGCAGTTAATTCTCTAGCGATTCCGGAGAGAAGTGATGGATCTTGTCCGAATAATGAGTCTCGCACTAACGAGCAGAGCTTGGGACTTGCGATCTTCGTTTCCTCATCCTTGATCATCTAGCTATGAACCAGACTATGAAAACCAGCCTCCTTTATGTCTTAAAAAACCCTAAGAGTGTTTGTGGTAGTGAATAATGTGTGTTTAAGACGGATTGGAGGGGGGTTGATATAGTTCTCCCATGTCTTAGAGCACAAGTTAGGGTTAAAATCCGATTTCCGGGCCTGATAACGGTAAGATTAGTGGTAAGGGATACCGCTAACTGTACCGTTACCTTCTCTGAAAAGTCTATGTCCATCCGTAGCGGTATTGGTAGCGGTACGGGAATGACCGTTAAGTATACCACTAAACCTCTCTGGTGATCCCTAACGATGGGACTAGCGGTAAGGGATACCGTTAAGGTCACCGTTATCTTGGTCTGGGAGCTCTCTATCCACCTTTAGTGATTAGGATAGCGGCAAGGTATCGGTGTGGTGTCCGCTAGGTCGTAACGGTAGTACATAGCGGTAAGGGCTACCGCTAACTGAATCGTTAACTTCAAAAGTTGCTACTTCTTCGCTGGAAAGATCGATTCTCATTTCTTGGTTATCAAACTTCATCGTTTACGTGATGAGATCCTCCAGTTACTTAGCTATAAGGTGAAAAACAAATAATAATCACCTATTTGCATCAATAACGATCAAAATGCGGTAAAATAAGCTGGAAATACAAAAATACGAAACTAAGCTTAATCTACCCAACTTATACCAAAATTAATAATAAAAACTAACAAAAATACTAATAAAAATGAGGACAAATTCATGTTAATCAGTTAGATCTATTCAAAAAATGTATCGATCTGATTCAAAATAAGTCTATCGTGTTAGATCTATTCAAAAAAAATGTATCGATCTGGCTCAAAATCAGTCTACTATGTTAGACTCATTCAAAATTTTTTTTTTTATTCTAATGTTTATGCTTTTGAGTTCAGTCGCACTTGTTAGACATTTGTCTATGCCTTTTCTTGTTTCATGCCTATTGGTTGGGCTTTTGCCGCATGAGCCGGAGTGACATTAACTCATATACTCTGAGCTTTTGCTCGGCCCACTACTGCATGTGAGATTGATTAGAATTCTCTAATTTAAATACTTCGAGCCTTTTTCTCGGTCTTTATTATCATGCATTCATCTATTATTGATAAAACTAAAAAAAACCACACCCATTGATATAAGCATAATCTATTTTATTAGCAAAAGGGAATTAAATACATGCAATTAATGACTTAACTATGCTCAGGAGATTTGCACATGGCCTAGGAGGTACAAGAATCCTCGTCTATTTTACACAAAATAAGTTTTCGAATTAACTATATTCTAACCTCTGGGCAGTTTCTTTCCATCCATGTTATCTAGCTCGTAACCACCCCCTATCAGGACTCTTGCACCTTTAAAGGTCCTTCCCAATTAGCTCCCAGTTTTCCCAAGTTCTTAGTTAGGCCTACTTTCCTAATCACCAGATCTTCAACCTGGAAATTCCTCTTGAACACTCTGTTGTTGTAAGCTTCCCTCATTTGACCCATCATCCTCTACATCCAGAGGAAAACATTTTCTCTTTTCTTAGCTATTAGATCTAGGTCCCGCATCATGAGTTTATTCTGCTCCTCGTTGAAAATATACATTCTGTGTGTTTCTGAAAAAATTTATGTTGGTATCATAGCATCCATACCATACACCAAACTGTACAGGCTTTTCCCTGTAGCCTCTTTTGGGTTGGTACAGTAAGCCCATTAGACCAAGTTGAGTTCTTCGACCCATCTTCCCCCCACCTTATCTAGACGAGCCTTACTTCACTAGACCAAGATCTTATTTATGGACTTTACTTGCCCATTGTCTTGGGGGTGATACACCGATGTGAAATGTTTCTTGATCCTCATTCTCTTAAACCACTCTTTTAAGCAATTTCTAGAAAATCAGGTGACATTATCTGACACCAAAACTTGTGGTACTCCGAAATGACACACAACATTTTTCCATAGAAACTTTAGAATGGGCTCCTCTATAATTTTTGCCAATGGCTCTACTTCCACACAGCATTCTGAAATAGTCCACCACCACTAATAAGAATTTTCTATGCCTCGAGGCTATGGAGAAAGGTCCTACCAAGTTGATCCCCCATTTGGAAAAGGGGCAAGTTGCACTCATATCAATGAGCTCCTCTGCTGGCCTATGTATTAGAGAAGCGTGGAGCTATTTTACATGTAATTGTGGTGTTTTTCTCGTGTTTTTAATTAGAGTTTTATGTTGATTTTAGTAGTTTTTAGTCAAGTTTCGTTAGGTTTTTCGTTTGTTTTTCTTGTTTTGTTATTTTTCACTTGTCTTGTTATTTTATATTTAATTGGGTTAAATGGCTTCAATTAATTGGAGGTTTGGTGTAATTCTTGGGTTTTGATATTCAAAATTCTCATTTAATAGGTGGATTAATGATTTGAGTTCAAGCTAAGGCATGGAGGCCAAAACTCAAGCTTAGCCTTGCCTATTTGCAAGCCTAAATAGGTCCCAAGATGCTCCAAAATGGGCAAACATTCTGGAATGGTGGCCTAGCCTTGCCTAGGCTTGTCTATTTTTACGCCAACACCCTAGGCGCAAAAACAGGCCTAATTTCAAGCCTAAACTCGCGCCCAGGTAGCTGCCAGCACTGCCGACACTGGGTACGTTGCCGACACTGGGTACGTTGCCGACACTTGGTTACTTAATATCCAAGAGCAACGCCCGACAACTCTCGCATGCCTGCCTGCCAGCGCCCGTGCAGCCCTACCGAGATCTGCCGACACTGGGTGCATTTTCGACACTGGGTTGCCCAGTGTCCGAGCTATCTCGCCCAAGCTCGCCCAAAGTCGTGCCAAACCTCAAGCCAAGGTGCAATTTCGGGTCAAATTTGGTCAAACCTGGGAATTTAAGCCTTTGAAGCCCAAATTGACCCATTTAAAGTCAATAAAACCTAGCATAAATAGAAGAAAACTATCATTTTTGTAAAAAACACCTCCTCCCAACCCAAGCTTGGGTTTGGGATTAACGTTTCTTTCTCGAGATTTTAGATTTAATTTTCAAGCTTTGCCTTGAGTTTGTAAGCCTAAGAAGAATTCAAGTACTCCCTTGGATCCTTACTTTGTTGCAATTTAATTCAAGCTTGTTACTCTTTTCCTTTAATTTAAGTAAGCTTTCTTTTATTTCCATGCTTTGTTCTTCAATTTCACGCATGTTCTTCAATTTTATGCTTTTTGCCTTAGCTCTTTGATTTCTTGTTAGATCTTGTGAATCGTCCATAGAATCTAGATGAGTGACATGTCTAGATCATAGATCGAGTCTCGGATCGTCTTTATTTTGAGTTTTTCATATGCTTTATTTTGAATTAAATTTTCATGCATTGTTTCATGCTAAGTCTTAGATCTACTCTTTATTTCTTGTTATTTTTCAAAAAGACTTAAACTTTGACGTCAACTTTTCATGCTCTTTCAATTGGTGTTTTCAATTTTTGTTAATTTTCATTTTCCTAGATTTTATGATCATGCATGCATGGCTGTACTCTAGGTTGCTTTAGTTGTACTTAGTGAAATATTGCTTTCCATTGCTTATTTTCATTATTGCTTTGCATTTTCATTTCGAGGCATACAATGAGGCATACGACCAACTTGCAATTTCATTTCCTAGTTTAGTTTAGTTAGTTTAATTGATTTATTTTTATTTTGTTTTCATTTCTCAAGCTACAAACACTTTGAATCCTTCATTTGAATCGAAATCCGCGAGCGTTCATCGATCTGGAYTGGAGTGCCCACCGCCTTGGCAATGCTCCAAAGACGAGGCTAATATCGAGCCAATGAACCTTTATTTTCAAAATCACTAAAAATTACTACTTCAAAATGGCGCCGTTGCGACCCAGCTTGGTTAAGACTTTCAATTTGCTTGTATGTGTTTCTAGCTTTGTTTTGTATTTAACATTTTTGCTAAGTATGGAAGGTACGTATAGCTATGGTGGATACATTCCCAACATGGGAGGGCATGGTGAAAACCATGTTTGGAATGGAATGATGTATAATGGCATTGGCAACGTGGGAGGGTATGGTGAAAACCACATTGCTAATGGTAGATTTGGCTATGGACAACCCAACATGGGAGGGCATGGTGCAAACCGTGTTGGGTATAACGGTTGCATTGGTACGAATAGTCCGTACGAGGGTTATAGTTCTCCCAATCAATTCACAAGCATGTCTAATGGTGGATTTGTGAGTCTGAATGGGAATGTGAGTGGCCAATTTCCGAATCCCGACCCGTATGGAGGTCCTCATACTTATAATTTCAATCATGCCCCGGTTGGTGCTACCAATAGTGCTTATAATCCCGATACGTATGAGTTGTTTGGTGGTGTGAGCTCCAATGACCAAAACGCCCTCCCCATCCTTAATATTCCGGTGATGCTCCTACTCCACCTTCTAATCCGACCCTCTTGGCTATTATGCAACAATTGAAATCTTTGTCCGATATGGTGGCTTCGTCTGATGCTCGGTTCAATGCTCTTGAAGCTACAACCGATGAGTTAAACACGACAATTGGGCAATCGGAGAGTTGTGTGACCATGCTAATTCAAGATAATGAGGACGACATATTACCCACCAAACCTTCGCATCCTCTTGCGGTCACGGTCATTGGAAGTGGTGGGGTGGTTAATAATACGTTTGTTCCGCCGTCCGAGGTGGACGTGGTTTATATTACGAGTATTCTTCCTCTTTTCTATTCCACCCTCCCCAAATTTGCAAAGAATATCCCCGATGCCCCTATACCCTATCCATAAAGCTTATCCTTTGAGGTTTGCTTACGCATGGACGTGGCCCAAGAGTTGGTCGAATAAGTTTTTACGGAGGAAGAAGCAACGAGGAGGAGATTGGATGAGAAGTCTATCTTGATAATCATTGTGAGGATGATGAGCCCCTTGTCCATACCGACGAGCCCATTGTGTTTCAAGGTGCCAACGACGTACGTGAAGGAGATTATGATTGTGTCGTTGAGGGCACCGACAAATTTTTGGTGGGGGAGGTGGAGATTTTTGATGATATGATTGGAGAGCTTGAAGAGTACCTTGAGGGAATCGGTGATTTGTTCGAGTTAGCCTCCAACGAGGTCGAGAGGAGGCACAAGCCCGAGCTTAAGCCTCCTCCATATCCCCTCATGTGTGTCTATTTGGATAAAGAGGAGAGGAGATCTATCATCATCTTTTCCAATCCGGAGCGAGAAGAAGAGGAGGGGTCGATTGGAGCGATTAAAGTTCTTAAGGGTGCGATTGGTTGGAGACCTAGAGTGATATAGGGAGCTAGCCCTTAGAATTACTTGATAAACTCGTCTTGGAGGATGATGCCACACCACCTCGAGAATTTCAAAGTCATTTGAATCCAAATTTTAAGGAGACATTGGAAGACGAGAAGATGATCGAGGACGAAAAAGGAAAGTTATTGGCCACGCGGGCTAAAATGGGATGCAGGATGTTGATCGAGTTTAAGAATTTACATGCGGCTCCCCAGGGAGATCATTTCCCTCCCCCGTTTGTCGATCAAAGGTTGAACAAGTTAGCCGGCCATTATTCCTATCGTTTCTTTGATGAGTCATCAGGTCACTTCAAAATCACCATTCCACCCGAGACCTAGCCGAGATGAGTCTCATTTGCCTATTTGGAATGTTAGCTTTTTGGCGGATACTATTTGAACTATGCAATGAGCCGAGAATGTTCCAACTAGTTGATCCTCCCGACAAGGAGGAGATTGTTTTGGCGGATCCTCCCATCATCTTCCCACCTTGAGCAAGAAAGGAGTACGTCAAGCTAGTGACATAAAATAAGCGCTTCTTGGGAGGCAACCCAAGTTCTTTCCGTCTATTTATATTATTTTCTTTCTTTCTTAATTTATAAATGGGAAAAATATTCTTTGCCACCTGTACTTGTAGCGTTTTTATAGTTTGCAACCTAATTTTTTTTTGTTGTTGTTATTAACAACCCAAAGTATGCGGGTTTTGCTCTTTGCAATCTTAAGGCTATTTTTCATTCAAAAAATGGTTGAATCGAAGCACGTAAACCTCATGCCTCATCACTAATTATTATGTTGGGCAATGTTTTCATGTTTTTAGAATGAGGCATGAGGTTTACGTGCTTCGATTCAACCATTTCTTGAATGAGAAATAGCCTGAAGGTTGCAAAGAGCAAAACCCGCATACTTTGGGTTGTTAATAATAACAAAAAAAACATTAGGTTGCAAACAATAAAAACGTTACAAGTACAGGTGGCAAAGAGTTTTTTTCCCTTTATAAAAATCCAAAAGTATTTGAAAGATTTAAAAACAAAAAAAAAATTGTTGTCTTTTGGGTTCTATCTAGTCTTTGGTTTTGTTTTATCTCGATTTATGTACATATTTTCTTGAGTTTTTAATTTCGTGTGATTTTCTCTTTTAGTGTTTTTCTTTCCGACTCCAACCTTTGCCGATTTGATAAGCTAGTAGCGCTCATGGAGCTGGGAGAAACAAGTCATGCTCGGTTGTTGCTTGGATTGCTTGGATGCTTAAGTGGACCCCACCGAGCTCGACCCAAACTTGCTCGGTTAAGGAAGCTTCTATCTCACCCTCCTTTTACTTGATTTTTCATTAAAATGCAACGAGGGAATTTCATGGTTTAAGTGTGGGGCGGGTAGGTGGTTAGGGTCCGGGTGTCACAAAGCATGATTTGTCTTTCTTAACTCGAGCCTTGGCGAAGTGACACATTCTTGGAAAAGCGACGCTTACTAATTGCGCATTTATATGGTTGAGTTATTTTCTGTGTGTGTCTTTTGTGTCTTTATTACATTGTTAAGCAATCACCATATGCTTGGAGGTTTGAATAGTTTACTTGTCGGGTTTTTACATGTTTATGCCCTCTTGTGTAAGGAGTTGAATTTTTTTGTGCTTCGTCCAAAACCCACCTATATATATATAATCAACATTTACTCGTGAAAATATTTCAAATCTCTAAAGCTCTTTCAATTTTATTTCCAAAACTCGGTGCAAACTAGTGAGTAGCCTTGTGTGAATTATCGGTTTTGCTTGTATTTTTATGGCAATTGCATTGAGGAGGCTTGGTTTTGCTCGTACATGATTGAATTTGGAAATGACCTCGAGGCACATATATCACCATTATTCCGGCCATATCCAAATATATAAACTACTTAAAAATCCCAAATGAGCCCCTTGAGCCTATTCCCCATTTCTTGTTAGTGGAGCTCGATTTTAGCTCTTATATCTTCATAAATTGTGAAGTGAGAGTGTATAATGTGAGTTGACTAGAAATGTGAGGGAAATCTATTGTGGGTTTCGGGTTTTGAGTTGCTTATACAAAAAAAAAAAGAAGAAGAAGAAGAAGAATACTCCAACACAAATCACGAAAAGTGATCAAGCGTGCGTTCGAGGGAAAAGCCTAATTTATAAAGGCTAAGTTTAGCAAAAAGAAGCGAATTCAAATAGATTCTAAGTGTTGTGAAATCAAGTCGTTAAAGAGTTTGGGTATACAAAAAGGTTTCAAATGGGAGTTTGGTTAATTAAGAAGGGTGAAGCGATCATAAGCTTCGAGTTTTATAAATTAGGGTTTTGTGTGTTATTGATCACGTTTGATCGTATGTTAGCCACTATATCCAAAAATTCCATACCTTACCAAAGAGCCAACATTACAACCCGAGATAAAGACCTCTTTAGATTCTTGTTTGGTCATGTACAATGGGTGATTTTGAGTTTCCGATTTGTGAAATCTTGACTAGGTGCATGCATCATCCAATTTGAGCGTATACACGTCCCATATAACAAACACTTGAGTGAATTGAGCGAACACCCTCAAAATCCCATTTGTGGGGAAGTCATCGGTTTGGTTTTCATTTGAGAAAGAGTAATACGAGCAACGCTTGACGATAACGAATTCATGTTGATACTTTCATCATACTAATAGGATAAGCACAAGGATTTATCTTTTTGCACAATTTTTATTGCATGTACATTCTCGATTCTTTTCATTGTTCGAGGACGAACAAATCGATAAGTGTGGGGTGGTTGTTTTGCATGTATATGTGGTGTTTTTCTCGTGTTTTTACATAGGGTTTTATGTTGATTTTAGTAGTTTTTAGTCGAGTTTCGTTAAGTTTTTTGTTTGTTTTTCTTGTTTTGTTAATTTTCACTTGTCATGTTAATTTTATATTTAATTGGGTTAAATAGCTTTAATTAATTGGAGGTTTGGTGTGATTCTTGGGTTTCGATATCCAAAATTCTAATTTAATAGGTGGCTTAATGATTTGAATTCAAGTTATGGCATGGAGGCCAAAACTCAAGCCTAGCATTGCCTATTTGCATGCCTAAATAGGTGCCAAGATGCTTCAAAATGGGCAAACATTCTGGAATGGTGGCCTAGCGTTGCCTAGGCTTGCCTATTTTCACGCCAACACCCTAGGCGCAAAAACAGGCCTAATTTCACGCCTAAACTCGCGCCCAGGTAGCCGCCAGCACCGCCGACACTGGGTACGTTGCCGACACTGGGTTACCTAATGTCCAAGAGCAACGCCCGACAACTCTCGCATGCCTGCCTGCCAGCGCCCGTGCAGCCCTACCGAGATCTGCCGACACTGGGTTGCCCAGTTACCGAGCTATCTTGCCCATTTTCACGCCCAAGCTCGCCCAAAGTCATGCCAAACCTCAAGCCAAGGTGCAATTTCGGGTCAAACTTGGTCAAACCTGGGAATTTAAGCCTTTGAAGCCTAAATTGACCCATTTAAACCCAATAAAACCTAGTATAAATAGGAGAAAACTCTCGTTTTTTTGTAAAAAACACCTCCTCCCAACCCAAGCTTGGGTTTGGTATTAAAATTTCTCTCTCTAGATTTTAGATTTAATTTTCAAGCTTTGCCTTGGGTTTGTAAGCCTAAGAAGAATTCAATTACTCCCTTGGATCCTTACTTTGTTGCAATTTAATTCAAGCTTGTTACTCTTTTCCTTTAATTCAAGTAAGCTTTCTTTTATTTCCATGCTTTGTTCTTCAATTTCACGCATGTTCTTCAATTTTATGCTTTTTGCCTTAGCTCTTTGATTTCTTGTTA
>BMAC01000082.1:667863-716416 GCA_014905375.1 Phtheirospermum japonicum | reverse complement strand
ATTATCGTTAACACTCATAAAATTTTCAAACCTCATCCCTAACTTTCAGACTCATCTTCGTAGCTTCCTTCGTCTTCTTCAGTTAAATGTAGTTTATTGCTTTCTGACTCTTCTGAATCATCATTGACCGACTCTTCGTGTTCGTGATTGAGAGTGTCGTTTAATTGGAAGTCAACATCCTCTAATTGTATTGCAGGAAATGTTTCTACAACATCTTCTTGGAATGACTGTTGTTCAGGCACGCGGGGCTCGATATAATCCACTGTCGATCGAGCTTTGATTTGACAAGTTGCCCACCAATCTAGTTTGTCTCGCTTCAAACTCGGATATGAACTGTAGTGCACTTGAGTCGCTTGGGATGCGAGTACAAATGGCTCGTATCGATTGAATTTACGTTTATGATTGACGTCAATGAGCTTATATTGAGGGTGGATTTTCGTTCCGGATGGAGTTGGATCAAACCACTCACATTTGAACAAGAGCGTCCTTCCGGAAGTTTGAAGCCCGTGATACTCCAATTGAACCACTTCTAGAAGACGACTTTAATAATCCATGTAATCTGGCCCATAATTTGTTCCTCTTATACAAATTTCTGTGCTCGACGTTGATCGCTCAAACCCATACGAGAGCGTGTGAAATCTAAATCCATTAATCTTACAACCGTTGAAAGTGTTCACAACACGTGATGGACCATACGCAATTGACCTCATAATAATCGTCATTTACACTGTTCAAAGGATCTCGTGCCTACAATAATTTTATGTTTACYAAGTTATAATATATTTTGATTGCCACTTAATTTTACAGATAATTAAGACTCACGTAGCTCTCGAACCAAACAYYAAATTCAGCGTCCACTTTTCGAGTCAGTGCCTCATCTGTAATGTTCGGTTGGTGACGTTTAATACCATCTTCGAACAAACTGCACATTTATATTAAAATGAAGAATTGTTATAATATCTAATTAGTAGATTTCTATAATTAGGGTTGCAACGAATTTGATTAGCTAACTTGATAAATTGTTAGAGTTCATAATAATTTAGTAAAACATATCTTCGGGCCTCGGCCAATTCTTCATCCGACAAGAATCTCTTCCCTGCGGCCGAGAAAGCTTCACCAGTATTTTTGAAAACAGATATAACATTTGGAGTGTCGTCTTCATCATTTTGAACTTCTTCATTACGATTTAAGTTTGTTCTTTTTGTGGAGACATTATCATCGAAGTAGTACGAAACAAAATTCGACGCCTCCTCAACTAGATATGCGTTTGCTATTGATCCTTCAACACACGCTTTATTCCTTACATTATTTTTCAACTTGCGAAGATACCTCTCGAAAGGATACATCCACTTGTATTGCACTGGACCAGCAATTCTCGCTTCGTATGGTAAGTGGACGGGKAAATYTTCCATTGAATCGAAGAAACTAGGTGYYAATATCATCTCAAGTTGACAGAGTATTAGGGGAATGTCACMCTCTAAACGACTCATATCAGCAGTTCCAATAACTCTCGCACTCAGATCTCTGAAAAACAAACTTAACTCTGTTAGTGCCTTCCACACTGGATGAGGAAGCAGTTCTRGAAATGCAATTGGGATSAACCMCTGCATAAACACGTGACAGTCATGGMTTTTCATCCCGTACAATCTCAACCCTTTCATATCAACACAGCGACCTAGATTTGATGCGTACCCYTCAGGAAATTTGAGAGCCTTTATCCATTCACACAATGKAACTTTCGACYGRTTATCGAGCGTGTACGACGCTTTGGGATACTTTCCTGATGCGTCTGCATGAAACTCGGGACGGTGACAGTATTCTGCTAACTCATCTCTTGATTTTACAGTGTCTTTTMTCTTCCCTTTGACATTCATCACCGTGTTAAWCACATTATCAAAAARATTTTTCTCAATGTGCATAACGTRTAGATTATGACGAATCAAGTTAGTGCTCCAGTAAGGCAAATCCCAAAAAATACTTCTTTTTCTCCAACCACTACTCTTCGCTATTAGTCCGTTCACATGTTCTGCATTTTCATCAGTTACCTTCAAAAGTCCTAGCCGTTCAATTTCGGCCAAAATCTCTGTTCCAGAATGCACGTGCGGCGGCAGCGCTTCAACCTTTCTCTTTTTCCTAAAATATTTTTTATCTTTACGAAGTCGATGATCACATTCTAGAAATTTATGATGGTTATCAAACCATGATTGTTTCATGCTCTTTTTAGGGTAAAAGCGTATGAACGTTCCATGCAATACGGACAAGCCATTCGACTGGACGTACTCCAACCAGTCAACATCGAGTATGCAGGAAAGTCGCTGATGGTCAACATAAAGGCCGCTCGCATCTGAAAGTTCTATTTCTTAGATACATCGTACGAGATAGCACCGTCAGACCACAACTGTTTGAGCTCCTCAATCAATGGTTGTAGAAAAACGTCTAACTTATCTTTGGGGTTTTGTGGCCCCGGGACGAGAACGCTGAGAAACATATACTGCTCTTTCATGCACATCCAGGGAGGTAAATTGTATGGTGTGACAATCACCGGCCATGAAGAGTATTTTTTTCCAAAACTTCCAAAAGGTTGAAATCCGTCTGTACATAGAACTAATCTTACGTTTCGAGTTTCAGCTGCGAACTCTGGATGAGTATGATCGAAGTGCCTCCAAGACTCAGAATCTGACGGGTGGTGCATGACACCATCCTCGAATACAGGTCATCGCTTTGAGGAGGGCAATCTCTGTACGAATGATGTCTACGCTCTTTATAGACAAGTATACTCCAGAATCTACACAAGCTTATTTATTACTAAAATGGCCCCTAATTAATTGATTATTCCTAAATTGAACCCTAATTAATTGATTATTCCTAATTTGAACCCTAATTATGTAATAATTATGAAATTGAATCCTAATTATGTAATAACTATGAAATTGACCCCTAATTATGTAATTATTACGAAATTGGACTCTAATTATTGATTATTCCTAAATTGGAAACATAATTATGTAATAATTACTAAATTGAACATTAATTAATTGATTATTCCTAATTTGAGCCCCTAATTAATTGATTATTATTAATTTGAACCCTAATTACGTAATTATTCCAAAATTGACCCCTAATTGTTGTAATTATTCCTAAATTGAACCCTAATTAATTGATTATTCCTAAATTGAACCCTAATTATGTAATAATTACTAAATTGAACATCAATTAATTGATTATTACTAATTTGAACCCTAATTAATTGATTACTATTAATTTGAACCTTAATTATGTGATTATTCCAAAATTAACCCCTAATTATGTAATTATTCCTAAATTGAACCCTAATTAATTGATTATTCCTAAATTAAGCCCTAATTAATTGATTATACCTAAATTGAACCCTAATTAATTAATTATTCCTAAATTGAACCCTAAATAATTGATTATTCCTAATTTGAACCCTAATTATGTAATAATTACTAAATTAACCCTAATTATGTAATAATTACTAAATTGCCCTAATTAATTGATTATTCCTAAATTGAACCCTAATTAATTGATTATTCCTAAATTAAACCCTAATTAATTGATTATTCCTAAATTGAACCCTAATTAATTGATTATTCCTAAATTGAACCCTAATTATATAATTATTCCTAAATTGAACCCTAATTAATTGATTATTCCTAATTTGAACCCTAATTATGTAATAATTATGAAATTGAATCCTAATTATGTAATAACTATGAAATTGACCCCTAATTATGTAATTATTATGAAATTGGACTCTAATTAATTGATTATTCCTAAATTGAAACATAATTATGTAATAATTACTAAACTGAACATTAATTAATTGATTATTCCTAATTTGAGCCCTAATTAATTGATTACTATTAATTTGAACCCTAAATACGTAATTATTCCAAAATTGACCCCTAATTGTGTAATTATTCCTAAATTGAACCCTAATTAATTGATTATTCCTAAATTGAACCCTAATTATGTAATAATTACTAAATTGAACATCAATTAATTGATTATTACTAATTTGAGCCCTAATTAATTGATTACTATTAATTTGAACCTTAATTATGTGATTATTCTAAAATTAACCCCTAATTATGTAATTATTCCTAAATTGAACCCTAATTAATTGATTATTCCTAAATTAAGCCCTAATTAATTGATTATTTCTAAATTGAACCCTAAATAATCTATTATTCCTAATTTGAACTCTAATTATGTATAATTACTAAATTGACCCCTAATTATGTAATAATTATTAAATTGCCCCTAATTAATTGATTATTCCTAAATTAAACCCTAATTAATTGATTATTCCTAAATTGAACCCTAATTATATAATTATTCCTAAATTGAACCCTAATTATGTAATAACTACTAAATTAACCCCTAATTATGTAATAATTACTAAATTGGCCCTAATTAATTGATTATTACTAAAATTAACCCTAAATCTAACAATAATTATACAGAAATTTCATCACAACAATTATATAAAAAAATACAAAAATAATAGAAAATATAAAATAAAAAATAATAACAGTAAATATAAAAAAAAGGAAACTTACCTTGGCAGGGCGGCGGCGGCGGCGGGCGACGTTTGGCAGGCAGGGCGGCAGCGGCGACGACGGCTGGGTTTCTCGGCGGCGGCGACGGCTACGCTCAGTGGACGGGGAGGCGGCACGGAGGCGAGGGGAGGGGGACGGGGAGGCGGCGCGGCGAGGCTTCTTGGCGGCGTCTGGGCTTCTTGGCGGCGAGGCGACGGGGATGGCGGGGCGGCGGCGATGGCTCAGCTGTACGGCGATGGCAGGGGGTTGACGGAAAGGGGGTGCGGCGATGGCTGTGTGGCTGTACGACGACGGCAGCAGCTCCTCCTTCTCGACGACGGGGACGGGAAGGTAGGCGATGGGCGGCGACGGAGGCGGGACCGGGGCGGATTTTTTTTTTCTGCTTCGTTAAGACAGAATGAGGCGTGGAAGGAGGAGGCCCGATTTTAGGGTGGAGTTCCTGACGGCCATGCCCGTCAGGACTATACTTATACGCTGACGGTCTTGGCCGTCAGCGTAAATTTTTTTAAGAATTTTTTAATTAAAAATCTCTCGCTGACGGCCATGGCCGTCAGCATATTCTTTTTTGTTTGTTTTTTTTTAAATCAAAAATTTATCCTGACGGGCAGGCCTGTCAGGATAGTTACGCGGGATAAATTCCCGCCTCATCCCTGAGGGCATGCTGACGGGGTTATATACTGGCGGCCATGACCACCAGCAAATCCGCCAGCATATTATTCCGACAGCATACCCGTTAGCATTCCTGGCGGCTTTTGGGCCGCTAGAAAATCCGCCAGTAATGCCGGATTTTTTTGTAGTGCAAGAAGAGTCGAAGATTTAGGACAGGATCGCTCGCCAAGGAGTTCGATACAGGCTCCATGTCTACGTCATCTCAGCAGGTCGATACTCGCCTAGAGCACCTACAGACGCAGCTCGAGGAGGCTGAGATGAGGCATCGGGAGGAGTTGCATTGGATACGGCTGGAGCCTTAGGATGAGTTGCAGAGGATGCGCGAGGCAGACGCAGTTCCAGATGGATTACGAGCAGCGACAGGTTGAGAAGCGTATTAGGGCCGCGATGGGAGACAAACCTCCTCCTCCTCCCCTCATGCTGATTAGATTGATCTCAAGATGTTGGGTTATTTTTATATGATTCATTTTGAATTATTATTGTCAAATTCATTTGATTCTGATTCGTATTTATATTTATTTAATTAATTTTGCACTTGCATTTTTTTTAATATTTTTAAATAGGTGGATAAATTAAAAAAAAGTACAGGTTCATTATTCCAATAAATAAAAATAATATTAAAAAAACTAAAAATACACTTACCAACAGCTTTCGTGTCCGTCGATAAAATTAAATAGTATTTTATTTATTTATTTAATTGTCGATGGGCAACAGATCCATCACATTTTGTTATTTATATTTTTAATTAATTACCGACGGGTGCAAATTCCGTCGGCATTCTTTCTTTCTTTCTTTATTTTCTTATTTAATTGCCGACGAGCGTAAAATCCATCGGTATATCCAAAAAAAGTTAGGAATCCCGATGGCAGCTTACCAGCTGCAAGCTGCCATTGAAAACCTGTCGGCATTTGCCGACGGGCCGAGAAATCCATCGATAATTGAAATTACAGAAAAAGGATTCGTTGACGGCCGTTATCCGTCGGTAAGTTGTGTCTTGACGGATATGGCCATCGACGAATCTATTCTTTTGTAGTGTACTGCACCTTTCTCGATCTCGGCATACCGGATTTATGCCCCCTTCAATACCTTTCTCACATAATAAACTGGAGTTTGCACTTTCCTCTCTTCCCTTATCATCACCGTACTTACTATTGCTTCTCTTATGGACATGTATAAATACAACGTCTCCCCCGGGCTTGGCTTGGTAAGCAACGACATACCAACCAGGTGACTTTTCAGCTCCTCAAAGGCCCTTTGGCATTCTGCATTCCAATTGAACTCAGAGGCCTTATGGAAAACCTTGAAGAAGGGAAGGCTTCGCTCCACCACTCGAGAGATAAATCTATTGAGCGCTGCCAATTGCCCCATCAGGAATTGGATCTCTTTTGGGCTATGTGGAGGATCTATGTCCCAGATGACTAGTAAATTCTCTGGATTAGCCTCTATTCCCTTCTTGTTCACCAAGTATCCCAAGAATCTTCTTGACTCACTCCGAATGCACATTTCTTGGGATTCAATTTCATGCGGTATTTCTTTAGTGTCTAAACGATTTCTGCTAAATTAGCCACGTGAAACTCTGATTTAACACTCTTCACCAATATGTCATCTACATACACCTCCATGTTTCTTCCTAACTACCCGGTGAACATCCTATCCACCAATCTCTGATACGTAGCTTCCGAATTTTTAAGGCCAAATGGCATCACCACATAGCAACAGGTGCCAAAGGTTGTTATGAAACTCACTTTCTTTGGTCCTCCTCGGCTAACCTTATTTAATGTTAGCCCTAGGAGGCGCCCATCATACTCAATAATTCATATTCTAACATGGAGTCCACTAACTGGTCTATCCTTGGCAATGGATAATGGTCTTTAGGACACGCCCTATTCAGGTCTCGGGAATCTACGCAAATCATCTAATTATCCTCTATTTTGGGTATGAGGACAACATTGGATAACCACTCCCAAAATTGGATTTTGTTTATGTGTTTTGCCTCTAGTAGTTCCTATACCTCTGCCTGAATAATGACTTCCTTTTTTAATTTGAAATCTCTCTTCTTCTATTTAACCAATTTAAATGAGGGGTTGATATTGAGTCTATGCTCCGCCACATATGGGTCAATCCCTACCAACTCACTCGGGGACCAAGCGAAGACATCAGCATTGCTACATAAGAAACTAACCAACTCTTTCATAATCTAAGGCGATAGGGTGGTTCCTACCCTCACAGTTCTATGTGCCTCCCCTGGGACCATTTCCACCATCATCAACATTTCATTTGGCTCCACGTACTCTGCCAATTCTTTCTATACCTTAAAAACCCCTGAGGTCTCTCCTCTTTCAGGGCATCTCTTTCCTTCTCCCTTGCTTGACGGTCTGTACATATAATTTTCTCGACGCGTACTAGTCACTGTCGACCTCGCCTACTTCACCTCCTACCGAATGTTTTATTTTCATATGATATAATGACACCACTGCCTAGAACTTACTGAGTGATGGTCATCCTAACATGGCGTTGTATGCTGAGGGTGCATCAACGAAGAAGAAGAGTATCATCTTGTTTTGTGGCATGGCTCCTCACCCAAGGAGACAAGAAGTACTATCATTCCCAGAGGCTGTATGGACCCTCCTGAAAAATCGATAAGAGAGTTTTCCACTGGTACCAACTTCTCTTTTCTGTCCATACGCTTATAGCAATCCAGGAAAAGATGTCTACTGAGCTTTCGGTCGACAAATATACACCCTACATCATAATTAGATATCATTGCTCTGATGACCAAGGTATCCGCATGAGTTCTCAAGACTTCACTCACATCCCAGGGCCAAAAACTTATTGTCGACCATTCGCTAACTGCACTAATTCGAGCCCCTTCCTCATATCCAAAGCGGTTTTCCCTAACATAGCCCTTTCTTATTCTATTCGAGTCCCCATCTCCTGGACCTCCCAAAATCATCTGAATCACTCCTCGCTTTGGAGGATTAGGTGGGCATTTCATTTCTTTGACTCTTGGCTTTGAACTATGCTTAGGCAAAGGGTATCTCCTGCCCTTCCTGTAGCTTCCCTTGTTCCTACCTCGCTCCTGATAAACAAATTCATTCAAGAGTCCCACCTGAATAAGCCTCTCTATCTCGTCTCTCAGATGGGTACATTGCTCTGTCGTGTGCCAATAATCATTGTGAAAACGGGAAAATTATCCGACTTCTCTCTCCTAGGGGATCACTGAATACGTTATTGGCCATTTCAAGTTTGAGCCTACGCTCAACCACCATGAAGACCTTGTCTTGCGGAAAGGCCAGAGGTGTCTAGCGATCTAGTCATGCTTTACTAATGACTGGGTCAGGTTTAACCTTCTTTCCTAACCCCCCCATCTTCCCCCTTTTCCCTTCGTCTGTCCACTTCTTCTTTCGCTTGCAAAGCCCCCTCGAAGTTAATGAGTTTCTCTGCCCGGGCTAAGAGATCCCCAAATCCCCTCAGGGGGCTCTACCACTAAGGACTAGAAGAAATCGCCCTTTTTCAAGCCTTGGGCCAGTGCATTCATCAACATCTCCTCTGAAGCTGAAGGAACTCAAGTTTGGCCATAGCGAACCTTTTCACATAAGCCCTTAAACTCTCCCCTTATTTTTGCTGGATGCTGAACAATTCCAATGCCATTTTCCAGTACTTCCTACAACTGGAGAATTGATGCAGGAATGCAAAGCTAAATTTGTCGAAGCAGTGGATCGAACCTGGCGGTAGCTGACTAAACCAGAGTTGTGCCGACTTAGTAAAAGTAGCGGGAAAAACCCCACACATCAGTGCATCAGTGAATCGATATACCACAACTGCACAAGTGGTCTAAAGGGTCTGTAGTGCCATCATACTCGGAACCCATTGACTGATGGCCCATGGGAAATTTGTCCTTTAAAACCTCTTCTGCGAATGGGGTGCCTCGCAGAGCCCTTGCCGAAGGAACACCAACTGCCAAATTCCTCTTGAGCTCTCGCATCTCTCTGTTCAGGTCCTCAACCGCTTCTGGCAGATCCGAGGCATCCTTGCTAAAGGTATCATCTGTCGAAATAGTTGTGCTCTCGTCACCAGCTGCTTCCGATATGTGGGTCTGCTTACTAGTAACTCCTCATGCTCCCCCTCTAAAGTTGACTACATGTGGCGGTAGTGATGGTGATGGGTCCAAACTCACCATCTTCTTCTCCACCGCTTCTTCCACACTCTTCGCTATGATACTAGACATACCCGACGTGCTCGCTCCTCCTACCGACGAGAAACATGTACCCGGCGTTGGGTTAGGCACTGATTCGACGAGCCCTGGAGGGGAATCCTGGGAGGCCCCTGCCGCATCTGTTGCTATCCCCAGCATGTGAACTGCCGGAGTCTTGTTCATGTCATCAGTGAGATTTCGTCGTTCTTCCTCCATATCCTTGATTTAACGCTCAAGTCTTAAATTTTTTCCCATAGACGGTGTCAATTGTTTTACCTGACTGCTACAGACAAGTCATATTATCCTATTGCCCTCTAACTAACACCTGCACCCAACATAATTGTCAGACAGGGACTGTAAGAGTTTTTCGACGACCCCCTCCAATAAATAAGTTAGTTTTTGGATGAAATTTGGCAGAGTAAAGACTTAATTAAAAATTATCTTGGAAATTAAATTGGTACTTAAACTATTTATAAATGTAATTTTTTAGGGTTCCACAAAATTAGGGCCGTTATGCCACGTTATCTGGCTAAACCTTCCTCTATGACTCTGCTCCGAGCACACACCTCAAGCTGTTCCGGGAAACCTACCTGGCCTCCCGAGCCAAGGTGCTAGAGCACTGATATAAGTGTTAAAACACCTTTGTTTCTCTTCAGGTCGGCTTCCACCTGACACTCTACCTTGGCTTGGAGGTGCAAAGCTACACCTTAGGCCCAAGAATGACCTTGAGCCAAAAGAAGTATCAAGCTCTATGCTCCGCCCCCAGGCTCAATTGACACCTCTTATTTTACAACGAAACAACCTTAATTATTTTTTTTTATATAATCATATAAATTATAAGAAATGAATATGGTTGCACTGACACTGACACGGACTCGGGATACGACACGATACGAACACGCTTATTTTTTAAAATATATGACACGACACGACTCGAATACGTTTATAATATAAATAATTATTAATATATTTATTTCCTTTTTATTAGATAAATAATAGTATTTTCATAGTATCATAATATAAAAGTATACAATACAGTAAATGACTATAATACCGTGAAGTCACTTTACCCTCCATCCCTCTTGCATTTACATTCATCAATTTATAAATATTTATAACTAATTTTTAACATCATTGTAATTAAGTGAAAAAATTGTTCACGCACGATATTAGTAATCAAATTCGTGTACCAACATAGAAGTTAAATTTGACGGAACAGAACCGTCCATAGTTTTCCCTTCGTTGGTATTATTTATTATTATTATGACACACACTGTATGGGTGTGGGGCTTAGGCAAGACCACTACTTGTATAACGGGCCCACATTTATAATCCCAATTCCTATGATGCATTGGATTTGGTTGATTTGCAGACCAAAGACAGCAGAGCTCACGGGTTTCTGCATGCAAATGCTCAAAATCCTTAAATGCTCTACGCAGACCATTGGGAACATGAGATTTAATCAATCTCTATCTGTTACTTTCTACAATAAATTCCATTTTATAAAAGTGATAAAAGGAGAAATTCAAAGTCATGAATTTGCACTTACTCAAAATGATTTATCAAGTAAGTCATTTTTCAATAAATACTATGAAACCCCAGGTTAACTTTGACGAAAGTTGACGATGCTTAAACATATAGACATAAAGAAATGTATTATATCAACCACTAATTTGCCTAAAATGAAATATAAATCTTTATGTCATAACATACTATTAACTCCATCCCAAATTAAGCGACATTTTAGATCATTTTTCATTCTAAAATAAGAGCGTTTTAAGAACTCCAGGCATTTTCACCTAAAATTTCCAAACTTAGCCCTATTGATGAACGAATTCAGAACTTTTACAACGGGGAACAAATAAAAATAAAAGAAAAACTATCAACACCAAACTTTGTTATAAAGTAAATAAAAAATAAAATGATATTAATTGGAACCTTTTTAATAAATTTATTAATTTGCATGTGTAAATAATTGAAGTACATATATATTTATGGAATCTAAAATTCATTTAATATTCATATATTAAATAAAGGTAAATAAGTCATTTTATAGAATTTTTATTATGTGTTAGGTCCTCTAATATGACCATTATCTTAAAAAGAATTAAGTACTTATTTAAATGTATCGATACATATTATGTGTACATGACGAATATTCAATGTGGTATTTACACACTTCAATGCAATATGAGATAAAAATAACTCATGAGATCCATTTGTAAAACTACTCATTTCTCCACTAGCAGTATTTATAACTTATATTATAAAGTATGTTAAATTGTATCTTTGTCCTATGTACGTAGTTCACACAAGTCAATATTCAATGAATGTATACTTGGTAACGGTTACGGAACCCAGAGATTCCGGTTTCCTAAACTAGGGCACCGTAATCAGAATCGTAGTTTTACAATTTCAGTTTCAAAATTGGAGTCAATAGTTTTGGTGCGATCTCGATTATGGTTTTTTCACGATTCCATTTATGATTTTAACCGAAACTTTCTTTTTTTATAATATTAAATTTGAGATAAAATACTTAATTATATATAATTTATAATATTAATTATAAATATAATACATATAAAAAAATTCAAAAAGTACAAAAAAAGGAACTGGCAGTTTTAGCCACCTGTTCCAAACCGATTCCGATTATGGTTACGAAATCGTCGGTTGCACGATCTTTTAAAGTGTAAAATCGTAAAATAAACCTTTATAACCGGTTCCGATTTTGTAACCATTGACCACGATTCTGATTTTTGAGCCGTTGACTAAGGTTCCAGTTACAGTTTTGAACCTCTAAATGAATCTGTAAATATACTTCCAACTCTAGAGTTGGAAGTATATAAATTTACAATCTATATCGCTTTATGCTAAATGTTTTTTTCCTCGCATACAGAATAATGATTGAAAATGATTAGTAGTTACAGTTAATATTAGTGAGAGAGTAATAGAATTTATAGAACAATATATATTAATGATTGGTTATTGAATGATTAATGTTAAAAAAGAAATTGAAATTGTTGATGAGAGAAAATATCAGTGAAATAAAAACATGACTTTTGAAATATATTCAAAAAAATAAACTCAAATCTCGTTTTTATCTTTATGAAATGATAGGCACCGACAACCTTAATGACTTGGAAGTTTTCAAATCGATAGTTGGAATGTGATTTTGCACTTATCATGAACAGGTTTGTAGTGATTTATAAGCTAGAATTGTGCATATCATGTTCTTTTGCTATAGGGTGTGCTTGAATTGACATTCGTTGAAATTTGAACCCTAATATTCAAAATCTTAGGGCATTCATAATTATGTGAATTAATTAAAAAAAACTTGTTTGTTATAAGATTCATAATCCTCCACTTTTTAATGTACATGTCAAATAAGTTAGATGATAATATATTATTCCCTCCATTTTAAAATAAGCGTCGTTTTAGATATTCAATTTTACAAATTAAGTGTCGTTATAGAATTTTACCACTTTATTCCAATTTATCCCCACTTATTTTAAGAAATACAAAAGTTTATGGTAATAGAATAACTAAAGGGAAAGAATTAAAGTAATTAAATGAGAGTATTATTAAATCAATTGAGGATATGTTGGTCAAATATTATGTTCCTTAATTTTGAATAAAAACTCTAAAACGACACTTATTAAGAAACGGAGGGAGTATAATATTGTATTTTATGTCAAATCTTATCTGAGAAGTGAATGATATTGTATTATAATATTATAGTTAGTAGTATTTAATTATATGTGTTCATAGGATAATACATGATAGAGATTAGGTGTGAAATTGTGGACGAGTATTTAATTTTTGAAATTTTCAATTTTTACATTTCATTTCATATCTATATGTTAGAATGTGGGATGCACCATTACCACCAAAATCTAAATATAATAATACAAATTCTCAATTATATATATATATATATATATATATATATATATATATATATATATATATATAATGGGACCCACACCATTTACAATCTTGTTAATATTATATTATATATTCAAATAAGAATATTGAAAATGGATCTTAACTCTATCAATTTTAAATTATTAATTGCCTAAAAAGATATTTCAAAATTAGTCATCAAACATAATCTCATTTTCACACGAAAACTAATAAATTCTCAATTATCACTTTTCACTAGAAATTAAAAAATAATGGAATGAAAACACATACACACATCCCCTCATGTTTCATCTATCCAAGAAGAGAATTAACGGCGAGAACTGAAGACGAGTCGAGAGATTTGTGGTGATTTTAGATCTTATTTCTTACTTCATTTCATATTATTCTTAGTTTGATTATCGGTTCCATGAACATTTTATGTTTTTTGACTTCACTATATCTTGCTAAACTCTTTGATTTCAGGACATGGAAGTAATTTGATGACGATTGCTTCATTTATGTATGTATATATGTATGTATGTAGTAATTGATGTGTTATATTTCAAACAATGTTCATATATCTTCTTTTCTTTGCATGTTTTTAATAGTCGAGAATATTTATATATTTTTAGCAATCGTATTTGGAATTGAGAAAGAGACCATATTAAGTTAGGGTATTTAACATGAATATATCCATAAATGGAGAGGTTTATAAGTGTTTGTGAAAACTTATGGTCTTTCTTTCCTTTTGGAGTTGAACTGCATGTGATTGAGGTAGAGACACCAATTTATGCTAATTTGATCTACAATTCTAATTGTCTCGAAAAAGAAATTTGTGGAATTGTGTGATTATTTTATAGGGTAAATTAAACTCAATTTGACATTATTTGTGTGAAACTAGCGTTGTCAATTGAAACCGTTGTCTTGGAATCTATTCATATCATTGATGCTCTTTTAATTTTCTCATTTGTCTTGAATTTGAATTTTTAGCATAATTAATTTTATTTTAATTTGTTTAATAAATCTCATCTATTAATTTGAGTTTCTAGACAAAGGTTTCTAAACTTATATAAAATAGTATATAAACTCATACATCTTATAAGATGTTGAATCTTTTTTTGAAAATAAAATGTTGTGGAGTGCTTGGATTAAAAAAAGATGAAATAACTTATAAGATGTTAGTAATTATATTATTGTAATTAAATGTTCAAAATTAAAGAAGAAAAATAAAATAAGCCATTCCTTTTAAAATAAATTGGATTTCCCCTACTTTTGTAAAAACATCTTATAAGCTCTTTAACATATTATTTTGGGAGTTTACAAACTCTTTATTAAAATTACCAAATACTTATAGAGAGTTTATAAGCTCCCAAATATATATTTTGAAGGAGAGTATAAGTTTACCTAATTAGACTATTAACTAATTATTTAGTCTTTTAAGAGACGACATTGTTCTCTTACTATCCATCATCCATCGTTAACCCATGCACTTACACTTACCATCCACTAAAATTTCATACATTTACGTAAAATAGTTGGTAGAATTTAACTTTTCATAGGTAAAGTTATATGAAAACATTTTGGATAGGTGTCGATTTAAAAGAATTGTTTAAAATATTTTTGTAAATATTTTGGAAAAGTTTGTAGAACTTTTTCTATTTGTTTGATTAGACTAAATCTTCAACGTCGTGAAATATATAAATAATCGTGTGAGCATGTATACTCACTTTTCCCTTTTATTTTACATTAAATAACATGTTGGTTGTTTACGCTTTCCATCCCATATATTGATTGTTCAGAAAGCGTATATTATTGGATGTTCAGACAAATAGGTGGAGTTAATAATTAAAATATAATTTGTATTGCAACAATAGAAAATTACAGATGTTAATGGTCACAAAGCCTGCCTCAGACCTATATATTAAAAAATAAAATAGAGCGTAAGAATAAAGAGTATCACAGATATTTAGATATCACACCGGCGCGAATAGAGAAGTATCTATAGATGTCAGAGAGGTCCTCAATATATATTGGAATTTCAGATATCGAATGTCAGAATGAATTAAAAAATAATTTACGTAACAGTCAAACCCGCGCGAATAGAAAAGTATCTATAGATGTTGGAGAGGTCAGAATAATCAGATATCGAATGTCAGGATGAATTAAAAAATAATTTACGTAACAGAAATATGATGCGAATAATATTTTATTAAAAATTACTATTTATTATTTTATGGAGATTATCTTAATTACTCACCTCTATTAATTTATGGAGATTAAGAAATATAATGGGTAGTATAATTATAGGTATAAATAATCATAATATATTTTTATTTAAAATAATTATAAAATGGGATGATAATTATCTTATAATCATAATATTCTTTTATTCTATCGATTGCACTTTGACTATTTTCTTTCATCAGATGTAAGTTTGAGTATTTCAAATTATATTTTTTTAAGGGTTTATAATTATTAAGAACACCCAACCATGAAATGTAAAATCATTATCTCTTATTAGGGAAAAGAATGGTGGGAAGAGAAGGAAAAGACCGGTGAGCGATTACTTTCTATCACCTATTTGTGAATTTTTTTGTGTTTCTGGATGTATTTTTAATTTATTTAGAGTTTAATTGTAAAAAATATATACGAGGAACTTTGGTTTGAGAAATATATTGACGACAAATATGGAGATGAAAACATAATAATTAAAAAAAAACAAAACAAAAAAAAAACATCATTTTATTTGTGAATTTGCAAAATTGTAAAAAAAAATTTGTGATTATTGTAGTTTGTTCAACTCTGGTTAGTTGAATAAATCTAAAGGCATTACTTTTTTTTTTTTCTCCTGAGCTCTTGTATGTCCATTTTAGATATGCAATAAGAGCTTGCACTCATTTAAAAATGAGTTTGTGTATTTTGTCAAAATATACCAATAATAAATAAATTTTTGACATCCGAGTTTCTGAATTTTGTCAAAATATACCAATAATAAATAAAATTTTGACATAAGTATGTCAATCGTAGTCACACTCGGACCATTTGGCTTATTATTCCGGGCCTATTCGAGTCGGGTTAGAAATTTTTGGTTCTAATCATAATTTTTTATAAGGCTATTCAAGCCAACCCACAAGTTTCGGGATGGATGAATATCTTTGATGTTCACGGTTAAATTATAATTTTGAGGTTCTCTCGAATATAGTCTTGTTACTGCACTCAATATCTAATTGATTTTTAACTACTATGTATATTCAAATTCAATTATCATACGTTCAGTCGACAATTACCTAAATTAACTAGACAATGAACATAAACAAAAAATGTAATATGTTAACTATGTAAACAATATTTTCCAGTTTATACAAAATAAATATAAACACATATTCATACCATAACATATATTAATATATTATTACGGGGGACATGAGTCTCCCACCTGACATTGACTCTGTTGAGTTCAGTGTATCATATAATAAAAACAACTGTGAGTTCCGATTCCAAAGCCACTTAATAGTTACTCCACCAGCTGTATTTGTTGTTACATAGTAATTCAAACATTCAATGTGCCTGTAAATATCCACCAAATTACCTCTGCTTACGTCCATGCAAATGTTTTTCTCTGCACCAAAATCTCTGCCTATAAAATCCCCCTCTTCTCTTCTTCTTCTTCTCCATCTCCATCACCAACCCCAAACATAATTTTAATTCCCAGTTCAAAACATGGCATCTGAAAACGACGTCATCTGGAGAGAAGAGCAAACCCGCCAACTCGAAGCTCTCATCACCGCTGCCCAAGACCCAACTGACCCCTCTCTGCGCCATTTGGTCGAACAGGTGGTGGCCCACTACGAAAAGTACCACACCTTCAAAACAAGGTGGGGCAAAGATGGGTATGCTCTGGTTTTCCTGTCGCCGCCATGGAACACACCCCTCGAGGACACCTTGGTCTGGATCGGCGGGTGGCGGCCCACCATCGCCTTCCACATAATCTACTCCGTATCGGACCGCCAGTCCGAGGCCCGGCTTTCCGACATCAGGAGGAACATCCGCATCAGAACCAGCGATCTCGGCGACCTGTCGGCGGTCCAGCTCGGCTCGCTGTACCAGCTGCACAGGACCACGATCCAGGACGAGAACGCGATAACCGATCAATTGGCTAAGCATCAGGCAGGAGTGGCGGGTACGAAGGCGGTTCGGCTGAGCAATGAGCTGAGCGAGCCGGTTCGGGAGAACCGGATCGACGACGAAGACCGAGTCCAAGTGATTCTGGAGCCGAAGGAGGATGGTTTTGGGAAGATTCTGCAGAGGGCGGACCAGCTGAGGCTGAGCACCATCAAGAGCATCGTCCGCATCTTGTCGCCGATCCAGGCCGTCCATTTCCTGATCGCCGCCACCGAGCTGCAGCTGAGGTTGCATGATTGGGGGAAGGTCGAACATGAGAGACATATCAATAACATCCAAGGTGCTGCCGTTGTTGAGCCAATCACTACTTAAATTATGATATGAGAAATGTTTGTGCGTGTGTGTGTGTGTGTGTGTTTTTTTTTGTTGTTTTTTAATTTGTTGTTGTTGTTGTTGTTTTATTATGTTATCGCAACTTATGCATTTTATTTCGTGGTTCTCTATGGAAGATTACTAGAATTCAAAACAGGGTTTTGTCTAGCTTTCTTAAGTACTCAATATTCTTAGGATTAATACATGCGCCTTCATGAGTGAATTAACAGATCACATATATTAAAACCAAGCATACTCGTGAGCTCTCAACGCTTCACAAGTGAAGCTCCCAAAATGCCTTGAAAATCGGAACCCTACTACCATTAACTTTCATCTATCTCAAGATTAACAAAAACCCTACTACCATTAACTTTCTCTCCCAAAAAACCATCGCCGCTCTGCTCTCTCTTTGCTTCATCCTTTTTCTTTCTCTGCAATTCTTCGCAAGCCAGACTTATTTGGGATCAATCTATCAGTGTACTTCAAAGTATTGTTTTAGAAAATTCGGATTATTTTACAATAATTAATAGAAAGAATTATCCACAATTCGGTCTTTTCTTTTAAATTCGCTCAACTTTCTATAATATTGAAGACGGGAAGGCGGGGATTGTTGGCTCTGGTCATGGCATGGGGTGGAGGTCCAACGCAGAGGTCGCCGGACACGCGGAGCCAGAGGTGGCAGACGGTGTGAAAGTCAAAAAAGAGACTTGAATATTAAGGGTGGGAAAAACTTGTTTATATGTTTTTTTTTTTTTTTTAAAGATTTAATCATACATATGATTACTACTTGAAAAATACTGTTAATGTTTATTTAAATTTGCATGTTATTGGTTAGTATTATAATTTCAATATCATAATTTTATACTCCCTTTCTCTTAAATTCATAGCTTCATCAGTGAGTTCATTGATTCATGTCAAGGAAATTAAATGGAAAGTGGTTTGATACATAATTTTCTTAAAAATCTTCCTCATACTAGAGAACACTAGGTACCATCGTATATCTATTTTTGTTTTAGAATTGTGTTTTCTATTTTATTATACTTGATCTGTTCATTTTTCGTTTGAGTTACATACCATAATCAACATATTTTCTTTTATGTTGGGTTGTGGAGCCTGAAATATTATACATCCAAATCCTCGTTCACGGCGATCCAACTATAATTTTTTTATTATAAATAGCCTGATTGTGTAATTGTAACCCTATTTTAAAAATTATTATAGTACAAACTCCTGCTTGACAGCGCCCTCAGACGTAGTCAAAATCTCTCTCTAACGAGTTGGGTAAACAATTTCTTGTGTCGTTTTATTGCTTCTCTTTTCATCATATTACTTCTAATCCAAACAACTGGTATCAGAGCGAGATTCGGTGAGAATATGATGGGTGCCGAAAATTCGCCAATTGAGAAGTTTGACGGAACAGATTACGGGTTCTGGAAGATGCAGATCGAGGATTACCTGTACGGTAAATATCTATATCAATCCCTGGGTACGAAACCAGGCCATGAAAGAGGACGAATGGAAATTGTTGGACAGAAAGGCGATGAGCATGGTGCGCTTGTCGTTGTCTAGAAACGTCACTCTCCACACAACTAAGGCGAAAACTAGAAAAGAGATGTTAGAGACGTTATCAGAGATGTACGAGAAGCCATCGGCAACAAACAAGGTTCATCTTATGCGACGTCTTTTCAACCTAAGATGTCAGAGGGTACTATGGTTGCCAATCTTCTCAACGAGTTCAACATGATACAAGCCCAATTGAGCTCGATTGATATTAATTTTGATAATGAGGTCCAAGCCCTAATTTTACTGTCCTCTTTACTAGAAAGTTGGAGCGGAACGGTTACCGCTGTTAGTGCTTCAGCGGGGAAGGAGAAGATGAAGTTTGATGAAGTTAGAGATCTGGTTATTAGTGAAAAAATTTGCAGAAGAGAATCGAGCATAACTTTAGGGTCAGCTTTGAGTACATAGAATATGGGCGATCACAATCAAAGGATAAATTCAATCGAGGTAGATCAAAATCAAGGGGCAGAAGCAAGTCAAGAAAGGATAATTCAAGTGTTGGATTTGTGATGAGTTAGGTCACTACCAGAACTTGTACAAAGCACCATTGATGAAGAAGGACAACAAATCAGCTAACACAACAATAGAAGATATTGCAAATGCACTTATTTTGAGTGTGAGCAGTCCATTAGAATCGTGGGTTTTGGATACAGGTGCATCGTTTCATTCTTGCAGTAGTGCTGAGGTCATGGAACAGTATACGTCTAGCAATTTTGGGGAGGTCTACCTTGTTGATGATGAGCCTCTTAAAATTGTGAAAAGGAGATGTTCGAATCAATACTCCAAATGTTTCTGTGTTGCAGTTGCGTAATGTGAGATACATTTTTGGTTTGAGGAGAAATCTACTTCAGTAGGGCAGCTGGACGATGAAGGTTATGCTGTGACCTTTGGATGTAGTAACTGGAAGATAACCAAAGGAGTCATGGTGATGGCTCAAGGAAAGAAAGAGGGTACGTTGTATATGACAACTAGTACCAAAGATTGCATTGCTATTGCAGGAAAAAATAATGATGCGGATATATGGCATTGTCGACTTGGCCACATGAGTGAAAAGGGGATGAAAGAACTGTGTTCGAAGGGTAAGCTACCAGGCCTCAAGACAATTGATGTCGGTTTGTGTGAGAATTGTGTCTTCGGTAAACAGAAAAGAGTGAGTTTTTCGAAGGGTGGTAGAACCTTAAAGAAATAGAAGTTCGAGTTGGTACACAGTGACTTATGGGGACCAGCGCCAGTAACATCCCTATGTGGTGCGTCATAGTACATGACTTTCATTGATGATTCTACAAGAAAGGTATAGGTTTACTTTCTAAAAAATAAATCTGATGCATTGTATACTTTTAGAAAGTGGAAAGCCCTTGTAGAAAATAAAACAGGTTTGAAAGTAAAGTGCTTAAGATCTGACAATAGCGGAGAGTACGAGCTTAGAAAATTCAAAGAGTATTGTTCAACAAATGAAATTCGTATTGAAAAGACCCTGAGAGGAACCCCTCAGCAGAATGGAGTGGCATTACGAATGAACAAAACTCTGAATGAGCGTGCCAGATGTATGCGGTTGAAGTCAGGTTTACCAAATATGTTTTGAGCAAATGCAGTTAATACAGCTGCATTCCTGGTTAATAGAGGACCATCAGCTCCTTTGGATAATAGCATACTGGAGGAGTCTTGGAGTGGTAAAGAGGTAAACCTAACTTATCTACGAATATTTGGTTGTGTTGCTTATGTTCATATAGATGCTGTAACTAGAAGTAAGTTGGATGCTAAATCTATTAAATGTACATTTATTGGATATGGCGGTGATGAATTTGGTTATAGATTCTGGGATGAATAGAATCGAAAAATAATTCACAGTCGAAATGTCATAATGAACAGGTTTTGTACAAGGATAGGATGGGTGCACTAGATGCTGAAAGTGCAGGTACTCGGGTTGTAGAGTTAGATATTTCTAACTCGGGTGGGAGCAAAGCAGTTCAGAATGACCAGGAGGTTGTTGAGGCTGAGCCGAGAACACCACCGGTTCCATTGTGAAGGTCTACAAGAGTGCTAGGATCACCAAATAAGTTCACACCATCAAATTACTACTTGCTGACTGATGGTGATGAACCTCAATGTTACGCAGAGGCTGCAATGGTAAGACCAGAAGCAAATGGAGGCTTGCCATGGATGAAGAGATGGACTCCTTGATGTCCAATGACACTTGGGATCTTGTTGAGCTCCCAAAAGGAAAGAAGGTACTACATAATAAGTAGGTCTACAGAATTAAAGACGAGGCTGATGGGAGCAAGCGTTACAAGGCAAGGCTGGTTGTGAAGGAATTTCAGCAGAAATACGGTATTGATTATACAGATGTTTTTACTCCTGTTGTAAAACTAACCACTATTCGAATGGTTTTGAGTATGGTTGCTGCAGAGAACTTACTGTTAGAGCAGATGGATGTAAAAACAACATTTCTCCTTGGTGATTTGGAGGAAGACATATATATGAACCAACCAAAGGGATACTTATCGGGAGGTAGTGGCAACCTAGTGTGTAAACTAAAGAAGAGCTTCTATGGTTTGAAACAGGCTCCTAGACAGTGGTACAAGAAGTTTGATAAGTTCATGCTTGATATTGACTTTGTCAGATGCAATGCAGACCATTGTTGCTACTTCAAGAGGTTTGATGATAATTATATCATATTATTGCTATAAGTTGATGACATGTTGATAGCAGGTTCTTGTGCTCGAGAAGTGGATTGAAGAAACAATTGTTAGAACGGTTTTCTATGAAAGACCTTGGAGACGCCAAGCAGATTTTGGGTATGCGGATTACTCGAGACTTTGTGGGAGGAAAATTGTACCTTTCTCAGGCGGAGTACATCGAGAAGGTGTTGAAAAGATTCCATATTGAGAATGCCAATCCAGTGAGTATCCCGCTAGGTAGTCATTTCAAAATAATCTAGCAAAGAGTCTCCTAGCAGTGATGAAAAGCGTGCCCATGTGCAGAGGGTTCCCTACGCTTCAGCAATTTCTAACATCATGTACTCGATGGTGTGCACGAGAACAGACATTGCTCATGCGGTGAGAATAGTTAGTCGTTTTATGAGCGATCCAGGTAGACAACATTGGGAAGCAGTGAAGTGGATCCTTAGGTACTTGAGAGGTACCAAAGACAGAGCCCTATGTTTTGAGGGCAAAGGTGTTGAACTTGTAGGATACACTGATGCAGACTTAGCATCGAGCGACCTTGACAGAAGGAGAAGTACTACCAGGTACATATTTACTTTGGGTGGTACAGTGATATCTTGGGCTTCTAAGTTGCAGAAGGTTGTTGCTCTATCTACCGCAGAAGCAGATTATGTAGCAGTGACAGAGTCTAGTAAAGAGATGGTATGGCTGCAAATTTTCTTGGATGAGTTGGAGAAAGAGCAGAAAAATGATATCCTGTGTGATTGAGGTAGAGACACCAATTTATGCTAATTTCATTTACAATTCTAATTGTCTCGAAAAAGAAATTAGTGGAATTGTGTGATTATTTTATAGGGTAAATTAAACTCAATTTGACATTATTTGTGTGAAACTAGCGTTGTCAATTGAAACCGTTGTCTTGAAATCTATTCATATCATTGATGCTCTTTTAATATTTTCCATTTATCTTGAATTTGGATTTTTAGCATAATTAATTTTATTTTAATTTGTTTAATAAATCTCATCTATTATTTTGAGTTTCTAGACAAAGGTTATACCACTTCAATGGTGGTACTTAGATTGTGTTTGACTAAACTAATTAAAAAAAGTATATAAACTAGTACATCTTATAGATGTTGAATCTTTTTTTAAAATAAAATGTTGTTGATTTCTTGGATTAGAAAAGTTGGAATAACTTATAAGATGTTAGTAATTATATTATTGTAATTAATGTTCAAAGTTAATGAAGAAAAATAAAAATAAGCCCTTCCTTTTAAAATAAATTGGATTTCCCCTGCTCTTTTAAAAACATTTTATAAGCTCTTAACATATTATTTTGGGAGTTTATAAGCTCTTTGTAAAAATTACCGAACACTTATAGAGAGTTTATAAGCTCCCAAATATCCCATCAGATATTTTTTAAGGAGAGTATAAGTTTAGCTAATTAGACTATTGGCTAATTATTAAGTCTTTTGAGAGACGACATTGCTATCGATAATACATACACGTACACTTACTATGACATTTTAAAAGAATTGTTTAAAATATTCTTGTAAATATTTTGGAAAATATTTTTTAAAAGTTCGTGGAGTTTCTTTCTATTTGTTTGGTTAGACTAAATCTTCAACGTCAAAAAAAGTAGTCATAATTTCTTCTAAATCAAAACAGTGCGGGTGGAGGTAGTAATTAAAACATAATTTATATCGCGAGAATAGAAAAGTGTGTACAGAAGTTAATGGTCACAGACACTCAGACCTATATTTTGAAAAACAAAATATATCGGAAGACGAGAATAGTCAATGGTCACAGACACTCAGACCTAAGAATAGAAAGTATCACAAATAAAACGTCGAATCTAAGACTCGTGGTAATAAAAAGTATCTATAGATGTTAGAGAAAGTATCACAGATGTAACGTCAAGTGTAAGACCCGCGAGAAATAAAAAGTATCTATAGATGTCAGAGAAAGTATCACAGATATGATGTTAAGTCTCACCCCGCGCGAATACAAAAGTATCTACAGATGTCAGAGAATAGCAGTTATTTTATAAATAAAAACGTGTCTAACTATAACCTCTTTACATCTCCATATATATTGTATTTTCAGATATGGATGTCAGAATTAATTAAAAAATAATTTAAAAATAATTTATTCATTTTCAGATATGGATGTCAGAATTAATTAAAAAATAATTTATTGAAATTGAATTTTCAAATGGAATTAATTATAAGTATCAAATTATCATAATACCTTATTGTTTAAAATAATTACAAAATGGGATGATAATTATCTTATAAATGAATGAATAATATAGTGGGCAGTTTGCTTTCATGAAATGTAAAATCATTATCTCTTATCAAGGAAAAAGAGAGAAGAAATAAAAGAATGGCGAGAAGAGAAGGAAAAGACCGGTGAGCAATTACTTTCTACCACCTATTTGTGAAACTTTTTGTGTTATGTATGCATTTTTAGTTTATTTAGAGTTTAATTATAAAAAGTTATATACGAGAAACTTTGGTTTGAGAAATATATTGATGATAAATATGGGGATGAAAACATGATAATTTTTTAAAAAAATATTATTTTATTCGTGAATTTGCGAAATTGTAAAAAAAAAAAAATTGTGAATATTGTAGTGTGTTCAACTCTGGTTAGTTGAATAAATCTAAAGGGATTCCCTTTATTTATTTATTTTTCCGAGCGCTTGTATCTCCATTTTAGATATGCAATAAGAGTTTGCACTCATTTAAAAATGAGTTTGTGTATTTTGTCAAAATATGCTAATAACGAATAAAATTTTGATATAAGGATGTCGATCGTTGTCAGGTCATCCCACTCGTACCATTTGGCTTATTATTCTGGGCCAATTCGAGTCGGGTTAGAAGTTTTTAGTCCTAACCATAATTTTTTATAAGGCTATTCAAGCAAACCCACAAATTTTGGGACGGATGGATATCTTTGATGGAAATGACTACGTTGCTGTGAAGGCATCATGCCCCCTACCCCTTGTATACATCCATTGATCTATCATTATTCATAATCGACTTTTGATCTAATAATTTTAAATAAGTAAGAAATGGTACATTTACGGCACCGTAAAAATCCCCATCTTTGATATTTTTACATCATTTATCTCACAAATATAGATATTAAATTATAATTTGAGGTTCCCTCGAATAGAGTCTTGTTATTGAATTCAATATCAAATTGATTTTTCACTATTATCTATATTCATATTCAATTATCATACGATCAAATGCATATGTACATAAACGAAAAATGTACTATGTTAACTATATAAACAATATATTCTAGTTTATACAAAATAAATATAAACATATATTCATATCATAACATATAATAATATATTATTACGGGGGGACATGAGTATCCCACCTGACATTGACGCATATAAGTCAGTGTATCATATAWTAAAAAKAARTGTGAGTTCCAATTCCAAAGCCACTTAATAGTTACTCCACTAGTTGTATTTATATATTATATTTTTGTTACATAGTAATTCAAACATTCAGTGTACATGTAAAATCCACCAAATTACCTCTGCTTACGTCCATGCAAATGTTTTTCCCTGCACCAAAATCTGCCTATAAAATCCCCCTATTCTCTTCTTCTTCTCCGTCTCCATCATCAACCCCAAACATACTTTTAATTTCCAGTTCCAAACATGGCATCTGAAAACGAAGTCATCCGGAGAGAAGAGCAAAACCGCCAACTCGAAGCTTTCATCACCGCTGCACAAAACCCACTGACCCCTCTATGCAGTGGAAATTTAAACTAAAAAACATAGCAATTTAAATTCAATTCACAAGTAAAAGTACTTGTGAACCTATATTACTTTCTTTATTCATGATCAATACAAAAAAATAATAAGTAATATATGAATACTAAAGTATCAAACATATGATATTAAATACTTGTCGCCTAGATGAAAGATCTCCTCCGTTGGTCACGCAACTTCGAAGACCTTCTTGATCTCGGACAGTGGTTTCAAATAGTTATCTTGCTTGTGTTCTTCCTTGCTGTTTGCGTCGCTGGCTTCTTCAATTCTTTGTGTCTCAAAAACCGTGTGCAAGTCTTTCTTCTCTTATCTTAAATACACAATCCTAAAATCCTAAACTTGGTAAACAAGTAAAACAAATCCTAAACATAATTTAGAAACTGAATAAAGTCCTAAATACAATCTAGGAAACAAAATATAGAGTCCTAATTTATTTTGTGCCCAAGAAAGGCAAACAAATAAAATAGGAATTATTGCCAAGAATAAATTCCCAACTGTTTCGACCCAAAATATGACCGACGTCAAGAACAACACCTGGAACCTTGAACACCCTCTTTGATCTGCACACATAAACACGTTAGAAAGGACCACCGGTGGTTTTCCGGTGGAAACCTCTCTGATGCTTAAGTCAGTAAAGCGTATGAGGTTTCTCTTAGAAAGTAAAGAAGGAATGCACAAAGAATGACATACCTCTCTTAGCCTTGGGGCTGAGATATTTATAGTTTCTCCTAGCGGGGACCCCAGTCGGGATCTCAGGAGCACACGCCGCGAATCACGGGCCGTTACGTAACCAATTCTGACAAGTGGTCCCACTTATCTCTTTGCTGGGAATCCGGAAAACAGGTCTTTCCCGTTCCAGGTCTTCCTCTATACCACCTCAATATCAATATCGGACTGGACCCTAGTCAGGTCTTCCCTGTTCCAGGTCTATATTGCCTCGGTATCAACATTAGGTCCGACTCTAGCCCCAGGGTCTTCTGGCAGAGCACTTTCGTCAGCTCAGTATGATTACCGGGCTATAGTAATCTCTCTTTAAAATGGTCAGGTCATGACAAATCCCGAGCTGTGACCATCCTTTCTTGATGTCCTATTTTCCCCAAGAGCCCTAACCAGACCTTCCTTGAGACCGAGCTGTTCTCACTATAACTCTTTTTATTTCAATTATCTATTAATCAGGTCTAACCCAATTTAAGTCTGACCTCTATATTGCCATATCAACTCCTTCCCCCACAAGGGATTGGGGTAGAGCTGACTTTTTCTCGAGGTTCCCTTAATTTAATAAGGTCCCACACTTTTATTACTTCTCGTACTGGAACGGATCCCTAGAAATCCGCCTGATAACCAGGCCTAATTATTGGCATTAGTGGTGTCGGTCCACATTCCCAGACGGTTACCATTTTCACATTCCATCCAAGTACTGACACATCAGCCCTAGTATAAGATGGTTGATGCTCCAGCTCACCGCCTAGGGCACTATTCACCTGCCCATATTAAATGCGGAGATCCTATCAAATCCCGCTTTTATCGATTCCCGTTCTTTTTGAATTTATCTATTCCTCTTTTATTCCCGCTGAATTCTCATTTCTCATTTCTCAAAATCTTCCTCTTTTTGAATTGGCGCCGTCTGTGGGAAGGCGATCAAGCTAAGATGTGAGGGTTTCTTTTTATTCTATGGCTTTAGACGGTTTACGACAAAACTTGGTGGGGGAGCTCGGCGGAACGCCCAGCTCCGCTGCGCCGTGGGGTATGCCGCGGTCAGCAGAAACGTCCACGGCGAGGTCCGTGGGGCAGAGCCGTCAGCGGCGGTAGGATCAGGCACCGTGCCGCCCCCTTCTGGCGGACCAACGTCTGCCGCTGGTGGGTTTTTCAATGATGTCCTCCTCAGATAGCTGTCTGAGCTCATCGGCAAAGCCGTGGAGACAGCTGTGGAAAAGAAGTTTACAGAGATGTCGACACCGCCATCCAACGCACCGCCGACAAGAACTGCTCCGGCGGCGGAGACAGAGTTGCTGCGCGACTAGCGCACGGATCGGACTCCTCCTCAGGATAGAGAAGAGAATTTCTCTACGTCCGACAGCGAAACCTCAAGCCAGACCAATCAAGGTCTGGCTGAGCAGATGCAGAGCCTGCAGAAAGAAGTGCGGGAGTTTAAGAAGAAGATGGCAAGCACAAGCACGGTGCCAATAAGACGAGGCACTCTGTTTACTGAAGAAGTCATGCGCGACGACGTGTCGGCTTCTTACAGATCGTTGGACTTTGAATACAATGGGACTACTGATCTGTGGGATCATTTGAGTCGTTTCGAGATCGCGGCAACTGTCCATAAGTTCTCAGATGCGGTCATGTGCCGGGTCTTCCCGATGATCTTTACCAAATCAGCTCAGCTGTGGTTTAGCCAGATGCCACCACGCTCTATCAGTAATTTTGATGAATTCAGCTTGGCCTTCCTGCATCAATTTACCAGCTGCAGGAAGTACCAGAAGATGCCACTTGAGCTGTTTAGTCTGAAGCAGAAAGAGAGCGAGAGCTTGCGCGCTTATATCAACAGGTTTACAACGGCAAAGTTGGAGGTGCCTTCTGCATCGGAAGAGCTCCTGGTGAACGCACTGGCACAAGGCCTGAGACGTGTGGAGTTCTTTCAGTCGTTGGTAGTAAAGCCAGGCATGAAATTTGGAGAACTCTTGGAAAGAGCTGAAAAGTACATCCACCTGGAGGAAGCTCTGAAGATTAAAGACGAAGGAGAGAAGAAAAGAGAAAGGTATGACAGAGACGAGAGGGCACCGGTGAAGAAACACATGTCAGATTTGCCCAGGGGGAGACCTCGCTTCGATAAATACACACCTCTGGCGACCCCCCAGGGTGAGATCCTGCAAGCGATTGAAAAGCATCCAGATCTAAAATGGCCTAAGACTTACTCGTAGAAACCGAGGAAAGAGAGATCGGACTGCTTTTGCAGATATCATAACGAGTATGGCCATGACACAGATCAATGTACTCACCTTAAGGACGAATTAGAGAGAATGGTGCAGGCAGGGTACCTCAAGGAGTATGTGAGGATAAGAAGGCACGAAACCAGGTCTGGTTATCGCAGCAATAACCGACCCCAGCAAGGAAAGGATGAGCAGGATGGTAAGAGAAGTGGAGGAAGAAGGAGTGAGCAGAACCAGGCCATTCGGGGGGAGATTTAAATGATTACTGGGGGAGAATGGGATGAACATTCCAGACATACCCAGAATAGTTATGTTCACGCAACTCGAGATCTCATGAGGAAACAAGTGGCCCCGAGTCCAAACGTCTGCTTTGGGTCAGAAGACGAAGATGGGATCCTGGCTCCTCACATGGACGCTTTGGTAATCACGGCCACCATAGCCAATTACACTATCAGACGTATTTTTGTCGACACGGGAAGCTCAGCGGATATCATGTTCTACAATTTCTTTAAGAAAATGGACTTGGATATGGAACTGGAGGAAGTTAAGACTTCCTTAGTTGGATTTGCACGAGGGGCACTAAAACCTCTTGGAGCGGTTAATCTTCTAGTCACGCTAGGGGACGAGCCATTCAGACAGACCAGGACCGTTCGGTTCTTGGTGGTAGATGCACCCTCTTCTACAATGTGATGTTAGAAAGACCTTCCTTGAGCAGATTTCAAGCTGTAGTTTCAATCTATCACATGAAACTGAAATTTTCCGCTCACGATGGAGTAGGTGAAGCAAGAGGATATCAGTACACGTCAAGACAGACGTATGTGGAGAGCATTAGGTGCAACGAGGAAGAACGACATAGCAAGAGAGCTCGGATAGAACAACCTAAAACAGACCTGGCTAGAAGAGAAGAAGGGCTGATGCTGGTAGACACTACTACAGAAACAGCTTTCTAAGGCTGTTAATTAAAGGCGGTTCTCTGAAAACCGCCTTAAAAATACTTTTAACGGCGGTTGTGGCTAAAACCGCCGTTAAAAAGGTCATTTTACGGCGGTTCCCTCAAAACCGACGTTAAAACTGGATATCAGCTGATTTTAACGGCGGTTTTACTATGAACCGCCGTAAAAGTGACACATTTTACGGCGGTTTTTTAACAACCGCCGTAAAAACTTGAGACCAATTTATTTAACATCGGTTCCCAAACAACCGTCGTAAAAACTTAGACAGTCTACGGCGGGTATGTGATAACAGCCGTAAAACTCGCACATTTTACGGCGGTTTTATAAGAACCGCCGTAGAATGTGATAGCATTTAACGGCGGTTTTTTTAAAAACCGCCGTAAAAAGTAGTCCGCCATGTCATCAATCCTCGTCTTGCTCGGAAAAGTTGTTTCAACCGTTGATCCGTGTCTCATCCGACGATCTACATTAAATATTAAACTAAAAAAATTAATAAATATTAAAAGAAGGAAATGATAAAATATAAATCAAAAAATCCATAGCCGTGATGCAGAAATTATCAATCTGAACGAGGCCCAATAATTCCGCACCCCCTGGGTCTTCCTCCCCGCCGTTGTCCGGCAAGCCATTTCCAGCTTCACCCTACTCTTCACGGCTAAACCTACCTAATCTTACTTCCAATTTCYAAAAAACTGCACCCAATTCCAACAATAATTTTTTTTCCCTCAAAAACAGGCGGTGATCCCCTTTTGGGTACAAATGGCATAATGCCGGCCGGCGTCCCTCCGGCCGAATTGGGCGTGCACCTTGTTCTTCCAGTTGATGCCGAAGCTACCTCAAGTATCAATTTCAAGTCACGAACCCCAATTTCGCTCAATTTGATAATCAATGTCGGTGACCCCCTTTTAGGGAAAAATGGCGAAACTCCGTTCGACACTCTTCCGGCCAGTTCAGACGTTCACAGGTCTCCCCAACATGCCGTTGATGCTTCCCCAGGTATCAATTTTACGAATCGTGCTCCAATTTTGGTGATTTTGAACTTTGACGTCGGCAGTTTTGGCCRAGTGTTTCACATTATGTCCTTAAACTTTAATTGTCAAGCGATTCTCAAGAAGCTGTAGTTTACATGTATTTTTCGACTCTGGTGGCAGATCGTATCCCAAGATTATATCCAATGCTCAAGTGGAATGGTTTGAGCACAAATCGAAAGAGGTTAATCCTGACTCAAGGTAGCAAAAGTTTGATTTATTTATTTTTATTCCAACTTTATTATATGTTTCTATTATATGATCGTTTATGGAGACTTTTATTTTCACAGGTTCCTGAGATAACATTTTGGCACATTCCAAGCGAAGCGTATAAAAAAGTGGCTCCAAAGTCCGACTTATGACAAAATTGTGTAGGCTCGATTTTCTCGGAGGATGTTGCTGCTCAAGAAGCTGATATGGAAATTATGAAAGTTGTTGAAGAAAGGTCTTCTGTTAAGGTAGGGCTTTGGGCTAAATTACAAAAGTTACCTATGATGTTTAGTCTAATTGTAGAAAAATCCAATTATTATTTGAGAAAAATAATAAATACTCCTTGTAATAGTACAAATACTCGATAAATAATTGTGTCCAGACTGTGTTTGTTGGGCAGAACCATGGATTGGACTGGTGCTGCCCATATAAGAAGCTTTGGCTATGCTTTGCTCGGCACACCGGTTATGGCGGGTACGGAAATTGGACCAAAGGAGCTAGAATTATAGATATCAATGAGAAACCATTTTCTCTCAAGTGATGGTTAGCCTTTTTATTAGACAACCCCTGCTGCCTATTTTGTCACCTAGTTTATCGTGTTGCTTTAARTGAACAAAAATGGAGKTTTATTTTTTGAATTTCATTATGGCTTTGAACAGAGAGACGCACAGTACCGGATTGATTCTCTAGAAACACCAACCATGCTTAACTGCCTCATGTACATACTTCCATATTACAGGTGCATATTTTTCTGTAATAATTATTGACATTTGTTTTTCTTTTTGCTCCTTTGAAATTTATCACGTGTCGTGCTTTGTCTTGTACATTTGTGGAGACAGATGATGGTAGAGGCTTCGACAGGTTGAGGCATATTGAAATTGGGAAAAAGTATTACAAACTTACTCACTTTGAAGAGGTAATATTGATGATTTATGAAGCTTAGCATGGGAAAGTTAAAACCCTACTTTGTTGTTTTTGCTCATTTTCGAGGTCATATATTGCATGCAATTTTGACACCAGGCTATCTTAGTAAAAGAAGTAACAAGGGAATAGGATGCATGATGGGCTTTAATTCGGATGGTATTTGGAGAATGGTAGAAATTTATACTTTTATTTCGGATAAATGAAAAATGGATATAGAACAAAACACACCCTGATAGTTTGCACTTTTAAAAACTTGAACAGAACGTTGGTTCATTGTTCTTTTTAACTTGCATGTCAATGTGTGAATTAATTTACTTGGAGTTGCACATTTTTTATATGTACAAATTACAAAATGTATTACATCATTAACATGCTCTTTCATTTTCAGGAAGTTATGATGTGACATTTGCCTGTGGAAATAGAATCATTATTCCTTGTGAATTAGTAGTGTCATTTATTTCGTAGGACTCACGATATTTTCTTGATATTTTCTTAAGATTATGGATTGGCATTATTACATACATTGGTTTCTTTCGTGGATATAGTGTTTTTTTTTCTTTTTTAGTTTAAGTTCTGCACAGCCCTGAGGGGGCTCGGTTCGATCATGATACTATTGGTTCTCGGCGTCGTTGGCATTAGCTATTATGTGGTGGTGATTATCAACTACGGCCCTGGCCTAGCTGCCGGCGACCTTGATTCGCTGCTTGCGATCGTCGTCTTGATCTCATTTTATTGCCTGGTAAAATTTCCACTCTGTGTTCCTAGATGTTCTGATATTTCATTTGTTCTTCAAGTTATGTTTGTTTGAATTTTTGATTCCTCAAGTTATGTTTACATAATTCACCGTGTATTATTTTTTACCTTCATGTTTATTGTAATCTGAAACATCTGGTTTGTATAATTAAATCGATGTTACAGTAGTTTAAAATTAGTAACAATAATAAGAGGTAAGCTACGTTTTCATCTATTCCAAATATGCTAACATCATCTTTGATAGTGTGTACTCATTATACAGATAGTATCCCCTGTGCTTAAGATAGGTTTACTTATACCTTTTCAAGCATCATGAATTGATCAACACATTTATAAATGTGAACCCTGTTGCTTTTATGGCATTATTAAGAAAATATGTCCATGAAAAGGCGTATTTATATTTTGAACTATCTTCATATAGATGGGCCTATTGTCTTCTGAAATTGTTCGGTTTGATAATGAATAATAGGTTTAATCAGAAGAGATTCTTATGTTTTCTTTCAGTAATCTGCTTTATTTCTCATATAAATACTTTTTAACTTTCACCAATGAGTATGATAATGGAAGGGGGGCCGAATATACAAGCTCTGATTGGTTTTCAGATCTTTATTCTTTCATTCAATCCATTTATTGTTGCAGGTGTATGGCGTTTTAGATGTGCAAAGGGTTTCCAGGAACATTCATATCTCAGTTCACGGATTAAATATTTTTTTGGCACAAATGGTCAGTTGACTCATTTACTTAAACTTCATGGGGTTTTGGCCCTCTGTTTTTGCAAGTCACCCCAATTTCTGTTCATGCTATGGAGAGGGCTCAAAATCCGGCTTCAAGCAAGGGATCTCCGAAAGATGTCTCTGATACGTTTACGTACGGTTAATAATTTCATTTCAAATTGATACGCCTTTTGTTTTGTTATCCTTTGAGACTTTTGATTTGATATCATTTTCTATTATTAATTTATTCTTATTTTTAATTGATATCAAATATTCATTGATCAGGGTTTTCAAGGGTTTTTTCTTTTGAAATTCAAATTTTATTTTGCATGTGGGACTTCATTATTATTATTATTTGTTTATTTTAATTTAGAAAAATTTATCGACGAGTATTAATATAATAATCTAAAGATTCTAAAAAAACAAATTATCAGGTAGTTCTGATACTGGAGTACTAATACCAGTACAATTAGCAACACTGAACATACTGGCATCATGATTCAAAGAGGGCCCAAAGTCTACTAATATTGAGCAGGCCTTGATAAAGGTATAACAACACTTGGTGCACAAACTATTTGCATGCGAAAAGGATAAGCAACTATTATCCTTTTCATTTCACAGGATCCAGTCTTTTCGGGCTTTATGGAGGATTATCTCAATCAAGGCACAGAACTGCTCACGGAACATGATGTTATATTTAGGTTTTTGTCTTTTCTGAAATTGCCTTATGTACACGCGAGCGTGGTTTTGAAAATGAGAAACCCACCCTCATTGTTTAGAATGTTTCGACACCATCAAGTGGGGATTTTCTTTCGATCTTTGCAGGAGGAATGATATGCTTGTGCAGAAGGGTTTGAAGCCACAAGGGTTTCTCAAAAGCGGGACCACTATTGTCGGATTAGTTTATGAGGTACATTTGAAGTGTGTATTTTTGAGTTTATGTTTGAATGTTTTGAATGATTTGCTTGGGTAGAGCGGTTTGCATTTCGCGAGGGTTTCTTTTTGTTTTTCTTATTGTGTTGTGGTTGTACGTTTTTTTTCTTCTTATTTTCCTTTATGTCGTATAGATTTGCTCTTTTTGGGGCAGAATCAGAAGTTTTTGGGTGGGCAATTTTTTCTTTTTTTTTTTGTTTTTATTTTTTTAAGGTTATAGAGTTGCTTGTTTTTTATATACTCTGTTTTGCACACCTTGCGGTGGAATTATGCTTTCTGCATTCTGAATTAGTTTTTTTTTATTCTTAGATTTGGGGTTTTGATAATGAATAAATAAATAAATAAATATTGTTTCTTGCTGTTGGATTTCCTGCGAATATGTACAGTGTCTGTACGCCTATGCCTATTTTTATGTTGATTCTGGTTCATCCTTCAACTGGGTATTCTAAACCGATAGATCTTAAGTCTTTAATTTGAACTTCAGTGACCGGTGATTATATTCCACATTAATTGATTTGTAATGATGTGTGATGCGTACATTAGATTCTGTTGGGAAGGCAATTTCACATTCTTCTGTCTACTAAATGATTTTCTACGTGAGTGATTATTCTAGTTTATTATACAGTGGATTAGCTTGCATAAGATTTTGTCTATAGGTTTAAGTGCTTGTAGAGATTAGATCTTGAATGCTTGCATTTCTTTTAGGTCTTGCGGCTTAATTGTATTTACGGTTATTAGGGTACTGATTCTTTCCTGCTGAAGTTGCAGCTTCTGTCCGCACTATTAGGGTACTGGTGTGTATGTGAGTGTCAATTCCAGATTTTGGAACTACTCTGTATTTGTCATTTGTGACACCCTCAGATTGAAATTGTATTGTATTTGCAACAGGTGAATAGCAGTTTAACAGCTAAAAGAGTGCCATCTTTACCTTCTTTTTTTATGGGCGGATATAATTATGTACAAGACTAATGGGCATTATGGAGAGTTTTATTAATATAGTTGGCAACAGTAGTGCAATCATATATTCACCCCCACCCCCCACCCCCCCTATTTTCAAGATATATGTTAAAGTTCCTTATTTCGTATCTTTAAAATTCTCATGGATCCTCACTGTTCTACTTTAAAATGGCTCGAGTCAGTATGAATTTGTGGAGCTTAGTAGCTTGGTTGAGTTATTTTGTTACTTTAATGCTTATTCCTCAAGTTCATGAGACATCTTGAGTTCTGCAATGTAACTGGTGTTTTTGTCCAAAGTTAACTTCTGCCTTTTACTTCTGAGAGGAAAAAAAAATCTGTGCTGTGTCATTATGCTTATGTTTGTGAGATTACATATTAATGTAGTTATTTTACTTAACCTGAAGTTATATACCTGCGTCGTAATATGAAAATGTGTATTATTATTATTATTATTATTCTGAAATGTAGCTTGTGAGATCTGTACTTTACATTAACTAAGAGGATGTGTTTCAATTTTGTAACTCACTTCATGATGTGTCTTAATTAACTTGTCCTTGACAATATATATGTGCATTAGGATGGTGTCATCCTTGGAGCAGACACACGGGCCACTGAAGGCCCGATTGTTGCTGATAAGAACTGTGAGAAGATCCATTATATGGCTCCTAATATTTACTGTTGTGGAGCAGGGACTGDTGCTGATACAGAAGCTGTTACAGGTATTATCAACTTAATTATCTCTCATGTTTTATTGATTACTATTATATTTTCTTCTCTGATCGTGATTTTGTTTACCAAGTGGGGAACGATGAGTATGTGCGATGCCGAACGACGACTCCTGGCTAACGCATTGCTTGACGTTTCCAATGAGTATTATAGTCTTGGTGKTGACGGTGTAGTAATATGCCCATTRAAAATTGTAAAGACTTAAAATGATAAGAATATTAAGTGTGTTCGCGTCTTGTATTGATTGTTTGCCTCTGGTGTAAAACCGCAAGGATGATTTTTTGTTATTTTTAAAGTTAATTTCATTTTTTTTATCCTTTTATTTTGGTGCACCTGCTTTGATTTCATTTTTTTTTAATTTTTTTACTACTTTCTAGAAGGTATTATTCAATATCCGTTCTAGAAAATAGACTTCTGAAAACAGACTTTCTAGAAGGTATGTTTTAATAACCGCCGTAGAATCCACCGCCGTTGTTTTCTAAGGCAGTTCGTAAATCGCCGTAAAAAGTATCCCTTTCTACGGCGGTTCAAGAAAAACCACCGTAAGAAGCCTCACTTTTTAAGGCGGTTTTTAAAAACCGTCGTAAAAAGCCTCACTTTTTAAGGCGGTTTTTAAAAAACTGCCGTAAATATTTACGGCGGTGGATACAAAGGCGGTTCAAAAACCGCCTTAAAAACCGAAAAAAATCCGCCTTAAATTCCTGTTTCTGTAGTAGTGAGAGGTAGTCCCGGGGGATGAGAGTCGGGTCCTCCGTGTGGGAACGACTCTCAATCCAGAAGTGCTGACAGATCTGGTTGCACTATTACGGGACAGTACAGATATATTTACCTGGTCTCCCAAAGAATTGGTGGGGATTGACCCAGAGGTGACTGAGCATCGCCTTAACATCAGCCCAGACATGAAGCCGGTGAAGTAGAAGAAACGCAATTTCGGGCCTGAGAAAGAGGCCATCATCGAAGCTGAGGTGGAGAAGTTATTACAAGGCAAGCATATCCAGGAGATACAATTCCCGGAGTGGCTCTCCAATGCCGTACTGGTTCCAAAAACTCAAGAAGATTGGTGAATGTGCATTGATTTCCGTGACCTCAACCGTGCCTGCCCGAAAGACCACTACCCGCTCCCGAGGATCGACCAACTGGTCGACTCTACTTCTGGTTGCGAACTCTTTAGCATGATGGATGCCTCACAAGGTTATCATCAGATCAGGCTCACGCAAGAGGACTGGAAGCGAGTCATCTTCATCACCCCGAAGGGAATGTACTGTTACGTGGTCATGCCATTCGGGCTCAAAAATGCAGGAGCCACGTATCAGAGGTTGGTGGATAAAATGTTCAAGGAGCAGCTAGGGCAGAACATGGAGGTATACGTGGATGATATGTTGGTCAAAAGTATTAAGGCCACCTCTCGTGTGGAAGATCTGAAAGAAACATTCGCCACCTTGAGGAAGTATAGGATGAAGCTTAATCCCAAGAAGTGTGCGTTCGGGGTTAGAGCTGGCAAATTTCTGGGATACATGGTCACGGAAAAAGGCATTGAGGCCAATCCAGAGAAGATGAGGGCAATCATGGATATGCAGGCACCCAGAAATGTCAAGGAAATGCAATGTTTGGCAGGTCGCATTAATTCCCTAAGCCGATTTGTTTCGCGCTCGGCGGAAAAGAGCCTGCCATTTTTTCAGGCCTTGCGAAAAAAGGCTCGGTTTGAATGGAACAGCGAGTGTGAGGACGCGTTCAGAAAGCTGAAGGAGCACTTGGCTGGCATGACCTTGCTCACAAAGCCCATTCAAGGAGAGCTCCTAATCTTGTACTTATCTGTAGGACAGCAGGCAGTCAGCTCCGTCTTGGTCCGGGAGGAAGGTAGAGTACAGAGACCGGTCTACTTTTGGAGCAAGGTCTTGCATGATGCAGAGGTAAGATATGTAGAGGTAGAGAAGGTGATGCTGGCTCTGGTCGGAACTGCTCTCAAGCTACGACCATACTTCCTCTCTCACAGCATAATTGTGCGAACCAACCTTCCACTGAGAGCGATAATGGACAAGCCAGAGGTGTCGGGGAGGCTGGTCAAATGGATAATAGAGCTTAGCAAATTCGATGTTACATTTGAGGCTAGAACAGCGATCAAGGCTCAGGCATTGGCTGACTTTATGCAAGAAATGGTCGGCCCTCCAGAAAAGGTGAAGGAATGGACAATTTTCACGAATGGCTCTGTCAGTAACCAGGGCTGTGGGGCTGGAATCGTCTTGATAGACCCAGCAGGTGTGTCCACTGAGTTTGTCGTATGTTTGAATCACGTATTTTCTAATAACGCCGCAGAGTATGAGGCCCTTTTGAGAGGAATTCAAATGGCAAAAGACTTGGGCGCAGAACATGTGTGCGCTAAGATGGATTCCAAGCTCGTCTGCAAGCAAATAAGTGGAGAATTTGAGACGAGAGATGAGAGCATGCAAAAATATTTGGCTAAGTTCAGGGAGCTCGCTAGGGATATGAAGGGCTTGGCGGTCATCTAGATCCCTAGAGAAGAGAGCGAAAGAGCCGATTACTTGGCAAAGGTAGCTAGCTCAGCTACGGATTGCCAGGAAAGGGTGATTACCCTATTAAGAGCGGACGGAGAGTTTAGGACAGAGCAGGTGTGCTGGTGATGGAAGGGAGTGACTGGCGCTCTCCCATAAAGGCATACCTAGAGAAGGGAGACCTGCCAGAAGATAGGAAGGAATCAGTGAGGCTACGGACCAGGGCTGCCAGATTTTGTTTGGTTAGAGGAGAGCTGTTCCGAAGAGGGTATGGACAGCCCCTCTTAAGATGTCTGAGTCGAGGAGAAGGAGCTTTGGTCCTTAGGGAAATCCATGAGGGATGCTGCGGCAACCACATGGGTGCCAGAGCTTTGTCAAGCAAGATCTTGAGAGCAGGGTACTTCTGGCCACAACTGTAAAAGGAGGCATAGGATTTCGTACGTACATGCGAGAAATGTCAGAAGAACTCATCGTTGATACACAGGCCCTCCGAAGAGCTCATGACGATGAGCTCTCCTTGTCCGTTTGCCAAGTGGGGAATTGATTTAGTCGGCCCCTTTCCCATGGCTCCTGCCCAAAAGAAGTTTCTAATAGTAGCAATCGACTACTTTAGCAAATGGGTGGAAGCTGAGGCCTTGGCAAAAATTACAGAAGAGGCCGTCATGAAGTTCTTGTGGAGAAATGTCGTGTGCAGATTTGGCATCCCCAGAATCTTGGTTTCAGATAATGGCACCCAGTTCATGGGTACCAGAATCAGAGCTTGGTGTGCGAAGATGAAAATTGACCAGCACTTCACATCTGTCTACCATCCCCAGGCTAATTGTCAAGTAGAGGTCACGAATCGCATATTAGTACAGGGGATCAAGACGCGTTTGGAAAGAGCTGGGGGAAGATGGGTGGATGAGTTGAATTTTGTTCTATGGGCGTACAGAACTAACCCCAAGGAAAGCAGGGGGGAGACGTCTTTTAGCCTAGTCTATGGCATGGACGTTGTGGTGCCTGCTGAGATCAGCATGGAAACTCATCGAGTCCAGAATTTTGTTGAAGAACAGAATGAGTTGTTAATTCAAGACGCCTTGGACTTGGTCGAGGTAAAAAGAGACAGAGCCGCCGTCAGAATGGCACACATCAAAGGACGAATAAAAGTGACATACGACAAGTCTGTGGTCACACGACAGTTTTAAGTGGGAGACCTGGTCTTGAGGAGATCCGATTTAGGAAAGGCAAATGGAAAGCTGGATGCCGCGTGGCAAGGAGCACTCAGAGTCATCCAAGTTTTGGTGGGAGGAGCCTATAAACTGGAAGAACTGGATGGGACCAGGATCCCTCGTGATTGTAATATTGCTAATTTACAAAAAATTTATACATAGTTGTAATTTTTGATGTTTATTTGTCTTATTGAATAAAATTTGCAGGTTTATCCTCGTAAATCAGATTAATTACATGTCCATAACTGAGCCAGAATTAGCTAAGGGCGGACGCCCTTGATTTTACCTGACCTGATTGTCATTTTAAGCCAGAATTGGCTAAGGGTGGATGCCCTCGATTTTGCCTGACCTGATTGTCAGTTTAAGCCAGAATTGGCTAAGGGCGGATGCCCTCGATTTTGCCTGACCTGATTGTCAGTTTAATCCAGAATTGGCTAAGGGCGAACGCCCTTGATTTTGCCTGACCTGATTGTCAGTTTAAGCCAGAATTGGCTAAGGGCGGATGCCCTCGATTTTGCCTGACCTGATTGTCAGTTTAAGCCAGAATTGGCTAAGGGCGGATGCCCTCGATTTTGCCTGACCTGATTGTCAGTTTAAGCCAGAATTGGCTAAGGGCGGATGCCCTCGATTTTGCCTGACCTGATTGTCAGTTTAAGCTAGAATTGGCTAAGGGCGGATGCCCTCGATTTTGCCTGACCTGAGGGTCAGTTTAAAGCTAGGTACACTTGGACGACCTACGTTAAATGCCTGGCCTGATTGTCAGCCCAAAGTTTGTGAAAGGCACGCCCTGGTTAAACAACTCTCAAGCAAGACCCGATTAATATCAGATACTTTCGAAGGTAAGTCCAACAACACAATTAGCGTATTTTGGACAGGAAAGATCGATTAAAAAGATAGTTTTTCAAGCAAGCTCTTAAGTTCACCAGGATATTCTGGCAAAAAAGAGAGAATTGCGCATGACAGACAAGAAACCAAGATTGGTTGCTATTTGAAGACTTACTCTTCATGGTAACATATTTTCATCAAAACTTAGAAAATTACAAATAGCAGATTGCACACACCTTTCAGGAAGGTTGACAATTTTGATTACAAAAATGCAGGAAACAAAAGTCGAAAGATGAATGCAGGTTTTCATCTGAGAGGAGACCTCCGGTCTGAGGCCAGAAACCGGCGAGCGCGCCACAGCTCACGCTCGGTGTCATGCAGACGACGACGGTATTTGTCAGACCTTTCGGCAAGCGTGTGAGCTTCACCGGTGGCGACGGTCAGGCGGTTCACCGACTCGGCCAAGCTAGCCCTCTCCTCTTGCAGTTTTCGGTTTAGCTGGCGGAGCTCAGCCCACTCCTTCTTGTAAAAGCGCTTCTTCTGCCTCTTTCTCTCCAGAAGGCGGTAGAGGTAGCCGATTTTTTCCTTGAGCGCGGTCAGCTGATCAGACAGTTTAAATTTTTCAACGACCAAAGAAATGTTCTTTTGCCTCACTGTGTTGAGTTCTTCGAGAAGGGGAGAAGAAGCCATTGCAGAAAATTGAAAAGAAAATAATGAACACAGGCATATATTTAAAGGAGATAAAAGCGCGTGCAATAAGAATCAAAAGTACTAGGGTTTCCGGAAAACCAGGAAACCCTAGGAACTCAGAGCCACAACGAGACAAAAATAGAGATTATCATTAATCCAAAAGTCGTAATATAAATTTCAAGGTATATCAAAAATCAGACCAGCCACACAGGCAACAACATCAGGTCTGTTCACTCGAAAAGAAAGGCATAAGAGGCTAAGGCTCAGCATCCAGCTCTGTGGCCAATTGCTCTATTGCATCCTCAACCAAGGTGCCAGGAGAAGCTCCTCCAGGCAACTCACCCAGACCAGCGAAGGTTGGGGATGGAGAAGAGTCAAGGACGACCAAGGTACGAGCCTGGTCTGGCTGAGATACCGTAGGAGGAGAGCGGAAGAGAGAAAGAACGTGCTCAGCAAACTCTGCGGCCTCAGCAAGATGCAAGCAGTCTTGCTCCTTAGCATAGACAAAAGAGGTGGGCTCGGGAGGAGTCTGCAGTGGAAGATCCCGGTCGAAGATAGCATTGGGATCGGCCGCGTTGGCTGCACTCCACTTAGCTTGCTCGTCCAAAGCAAAGTAGTAATAGCTCATGGCCTCAGGGACGAGCAAGGAGTAGAGCTCTTTGGACCCCAAGAAAACTTTCTTGGTCTCCTCTCTGGCCAGTTGAACTAACTTGAGGCCCTCCTCGGAGCCTAGAAACTCCATCTTCCACTCCGCCTTGGCCTTGACCAGGGCCTCATCCGCCAGACTACGAGCCTCCGCCAGTGCTTCATCCCTTGCTTCGGCGCGAGCAATCTCGATCAGCTTCTCCTGGGCCTTGCCCATCTCTGCAATTTTTGCCTTCGCCTTCTTGAGCTTCTCTCTCAACTCTCCCAGCTCTTCCTCTTGCCTCTTCAGTTTCACTCCTCTTTCCTTGGCAAGAGTCCTGATACGCTCTATCTTCATGGCGAGCTCCTTGTTCGCCTTGACCACATCAAACTGGATCAACGATCTGGTGATGCGAGAGGCCAGGAGAGCCTTTTTGGAGGAAGCCTGATCAACAAAGGCAAAGAGAAGTTAACACTTGAGCAAAAGACACGCCGCAGGTATGAAAGCAAGGAATTTACCTGTGCTTCGTCTTGGCACCAGGACTCCAGTAATTGCCGATCGGTCATTTTTTCCAAGCCCGGTTGGTCTGCGGGCAGCAATTGCCGGAGCAAATATTGGACGGCAGTCTCTCCCAAGCAGTTGGCAATTGAATTAATCGGAGGTGGACCACTGCGAGTAATGGGGGGAAGAGTGTCGTGAGGTAAAGTGGGGGCCACGAGAGCACGGCTGCTAGAGGTTGTGCGCGGCCTCTTAGAAAGAGGAAGTGTATCTTCCTCAGAGTCGGAAGAAGAGGGCCTGGTAAGAGCAGGTCGAGGAGGCAGTTGGGCAGGATTGGAGCTGCTCTCCGGAAGAGAATCTTGCGCTGGCTTAGAAGAAGAAGAAGGGCCTGCTCCATGCTCGGCGGACCTTGAGGCTCCGCCCGCTTTCTTTTTGGCCGCCTCGATCATTTCGCACATCATCCTGGCTGAAAACAGAAGAAAAAGGGGTAAGGATAAAATAAACAAGCAAAACAAACCTAGAAGAAAAGAAACTATACCGATTTCTTTGGTCAAAGGGGTTGTTTCTGACCAATCGTTGAAAAAGTCCAAGACAAAGGGAAGGAGAAGGTCAGTCACATGAAGAGGATTCTCATTCAAGGTAGAAATGATCTTTTTTATACGGACAAACCTGTTGGTAAAGGATAGAGGTGGATACGAAGGTTGCCCTTCAATGGGCTTAGGATTAAAACCCCAGTCCTCACTACAATAAACAAAAAAGATTTTTTTTTTCTTCCAATCCTTGTTGGAGGTAGAGAGTTTAATCAAAAAGTGAACTCCGGGTCTGGCTGTCAAGTAAAAACAGCCAGAAAAAGAGCTCTTTGCTTGGAAGAGCTGGAAAAAGGTGTGAGCGGAAGGGTCTAGGCCAGCATAGCGCATGGGCAGATTGTAACAAACCATGATGCGGAAGGAATTAGAGGTGAATTGGAAAACGGGTATCTGGTATATTTTGGATATTTCTAGCATTAAAGGGTGCACGGGGAGGCGTAGATCCGCTTGGAACTGGTCTTGATAAAAGGTTAACCAGCCTGCCGGCGATTGACAGGCTAGAATACCCGCCGGAGGGCAATAGGGGTCATAAGGATCGGAGATTTTATGTTTATAACGGATTTCCTCCACCGTCCTTTTACTCAATATGGACATGACCTTGGGGTGTTCGGCGACGGCCGGAGGATATTCCAGGCTGCCGGAGGAAGAGGAAACGGCGGCCGCCGCCGCGGCTGCCGGGGAAGAAAGGGATAAGGAATCGGATCCCACTGCTGGAGCACTAGATGGGGAAGAAGAAGATACTCTCGCCGTCGCAAGAGGGTCCGAAAACGAGGAGGAAGAAAATACCGCCGCCGCCGGAGTGGCAGACGGCGGAGGAGAAGCGTTAATAGGGGGAGTATTAGAAGATGACGCCATTATAGGAAAATTAAAAGAGATTGAGGGCTGAGAGAGATACTTGGTTTGTAAAGTTTTCCGGAAAAATCAAGTTGGGAAATTTGAATCAGAAAGAATCACCGGAATTCAGAGAGAAAAAGAAAGAGACAAATCAAGTTGGGATATTATCTCACCGGAAATATGGGCAGGTGAACAGTGCCCTAGGCGGTGAGCTGGAGCATCAACCGTCCTAAACTAAGGCTGATGTGTCAGTACTTGGAGAGCGTGTGGGAATGGTAACCGTCTGGGAATGTGGACCGACACCACTAATGCCAATAATTAGGCCTGGTTGTCAGGCGGATTTCTAGGGATCCGTTCCAGTACGAGAAGTAATAAAAGTGTGGGACCTTATTAAATTAAGGGAACCTCGGGAAAAAGTCAGCTCAACCCCAATCACTTGCGGGGGGAGGAGTTGATATGGCAATATAGAGGTCAGACTTATATTGAGTTAGACCTGATTAAGAGATAATTGAAATAAAAAGAGATATAGTGAGAACAGCTCGTTCTCAAGGAAGGTCTGGTTAGGGCTCTTGGGGAAAATAGGACATCAAGAAAGGATGGTCACAGCTCGGGATTTGTCATGACCTGACCATTTTAAAGAGAGATCACTACAACCCGGGGATCATACTGAGCTAACGAAAGTGCTCTGCCAGAAGACCCTGGGGCTAGAGTCGGACCTAATGCTGATACCGAGGCAATATAGACCTGGAACAGGGAAGACCTGACTAGGGTCCAGTCCGATATTGATATTGAGGTGGTATAGAGGAAGACCTAGAACGGGAAAGTCCTATTTTCCGCATTCCCAGCAAAGAGACAAGTGGGACCACTTGTCAGAATTGGTTACGTAACGGCCCGTGATTCGCGGTGTGTGCTCCTAAGATCCCGACTGGGGTCCCCGCTAGGAGAAACTATAAATATCTCAGCCCCAAGGCTGAGAGAGGTATGTCATTCTTTGTGCATTCCTTCTTTGCTTGCTAAGAGAAACCTCATACGCTTTACTGACTTAAGCATCAGAGAGGTTTCCACCGGAAAACCACCGGTGGTCCTTTCTAACGTGTTTCTGTGTGCAGATCAAAGAGGGTGTTCAAGGTTCCAGGCGTTGTTCTTGATGTCGGTCATATTTTGGGTCGAAACAGTTGGGAATTTATTCTTGGCAATAATTTCTATTTTGTTTGTTTGCCTTTCTTGGGTACAAAATAAATTAGGACTCTATATTTTGTTTCCTAGATTGTATTTAGGACTTTATTCAGTTTCCTAGATTATGTTTAGGATTTGTTTTACTTGTTTACCAAGTTTAGGATTCTAAGATTGTCTATTTAAGACAAGAAAAGACAAAGACTTGCACACGGTTTTTGAGACACAAAGAATTGAAGAAGCCAGCGACACAAACAGCAAGGAAGAACACAAGCAAGATAACTACTTGAAGCCACTGTCCGAGATCAAGAAGGTCTTCGAAGTTGCGTGACCAACGGAGGAGATCTTTCATCTAGGCGACAAGTATTTAATAGCATATGTTTGATACTTTAGTTTTCATATATTACTTCTTATCTTTTTGTATTGATCGTGAACAAAGAAAGTAATATAGGTTCACAAGTACTTTTACTTGTGAACTGAATTTAAATTGCTGTGTTCTTGAGTTTAAATTTCCACTGCATATTTTAGTTAAACTCTAGTTGATGTTAATTTCAGTATTGGATAACATTGAAAACAACATCATATGCTGATACTTATTTTCAAAACCATAGACTTACAAATTTTACACTTTGCATTCTGAATCACTCCTACATAGAATCATTGAATGATGTTGGTTCTAGTAGTGGTTCGGGAGGCGGCCTAGTTCCGTTGAGAGCTCGCGAGCATGCTACGTTTTAAAAACCTTATATATATATATATATATATCTGTGTGTGTGTGTGTGTGTGTGTGTGTGTGTGTGTGTGTGTGTGTGATCTGTTAATTCACTCGTGAAGGGGCATGTAGTAATCCTAAGAATATTAAGTACTTAAGAAAGCTAGAGAAAACCCTGTTTTGAGTTCTAGTAATCTTCCATGAAACAAAAGAGAACCACGAAATAAAATGCATAAATTGCGATAACATAAAAAAAATAAAAAAAAAATAAAAAAAAAAAACAACAAAAAATTAAAAAGAAAAAATACACAAAAACAAACACACAAACATTTCTCATAACATAATTCAATTAGTAATTTGACTCAACAACGACAACACCTTGGATCTTATTGATATGTCTCTCATGTTCGACTATCCCCCAATCATGCAACCTCAGCTGCAGCTCGGTGGCGACGATCAGGAAATAGACGGCCTGGATCGGCGAAAGGATGCAGACGATGCTCTTGATGGTGCTCAGCCTCAGCTGGTCCGCCCTCTGCAGAATCTTCCGAAAACCTTCCTCCTTTGGCTCCAGAACCACGTGGACGCGGTCTTCGTCGTCGATCCGGTTCTCCCGAACCAGCTCGCTCAGCTCATTGCTCAGCCGAAATGCCTTCGTACCCGCCACTCCTGCCTGATGCTTAGCCATTTGATCGGTTATCGTGTTCTCGTCCTGGATCGTGGTCCTGTGCAGCTGGTACAGTGAGCCGAGATGGGCCGCCGACAGGTCGCCGAGATCTCCGTTTCTGATGCGGATGTTCCTCCTGATATCGGAAAGTCGTGCCTCGAACTGCCGGTCCGATACGGAGTAGATTATGTGGAAGGCGATGGTGGGCCGCCACCCGCCGATCCAGACCAAGGTGTCTTCGAGGGGTGTGTTCCATGGCGGTGACAGGAAAACAAGAGCATATCCATCTTTGCCCCATCTTGTTTTGAAGATACGGACCCAGGGGGTGCTGGTGGGGGCAGTCTCTCTCCCTCGCCTTCTACCGGTATTTCAGGATAGTATTATTTAGTTAATATTTATATGTATAAATACAAAATAATTATTATATTTTGCCACCCCTAATAAATTATCTTTTAACTTCTATATGTTTAATGTTATATATACATGATAAGTTTTCCAAAAAGATAATTTACTAATTTTCAATTGAATCTTTTGTAATCAAGTTATTATTATGTCTTAAAGTTTCTTTATTTTTCATTATCTCAACCATATTCATTTTATAGTAAATGAAATTTTCTTTTACAAGTATCTAAAACTAAAAGTATAATAAGTAAGATATAAAATACGGTAAAAAATATTTTTTTTTATATTATTTCATTCAAATAAATATTTTTTTTTATTATTTTCAAGTTAATATTTATTAAATACGAAAAAAAATTCTCGGGAGTTACCGCCCCCAAACCCGCGTACATTTTTTATTTACTTAAACTTTCCTAATTCACCACCCCTCCCTAAAAATCCTGCGTCCGTCTATGTTAATTTGAAGGTGTAGTAGGGGTCGGTGGGTCTTGTGCAGCGGTGATGAGAGCTTCGAGTTGGCGGTTTTGCTCTTCTCTCCAGATGACTTCGTTTTCAGATGCCATGTTTTGAACTGGAAATTAAAAGTATGTTTGGGGTTGATGATGGAGATGGAGATGGAGAAGAAGAAGAGAATAGGGGGATTTTATAGGCAGATTTTGGTGCAGGGAAAAACATTTGCATGGACGTAAGCAGAGGTAATTTGGTGGATTTTACATGTACACTGAATGTTTGAATTACTATGTAACAAAAATATAATATATAAATACAACTAGTGGAGTAACTATTAAGTGGCTTTGGAATTGGAACTCACAGTTGTTTTTATTATATGATACACTGACTTATATGCGTCAATGTCAGGTGGGATACTCATGTCCCCCCGTAATAATATATTATTATATGTTATGATATGAATATATGTTTATATTTATTTTGTATAAACTAGAATATATTGTTTATATAGTTAACATAGTACATTTTTCGTTTATGTTCATATGCATTTGATCGTATGATAATTGAATATGAATATAGATAATAGTGAAAAATCAATTTGATATTGAATTCAATAACAAGACTCTATTCAAGGGAACTCAAAATTATAATTTAATATCTATGTTTGTGAGATAAATGATGTAAAAATATTAAAGATGGGGATTTCTACGGTGCCGTAAATGTACAATTTCTTACTTATTTAAAACTATTAGATCAAAAGTCGATTATGAATAATGATAGATCAATGGATGTATACAAGGGGTAGGGGGCATGATGCCTTCACAGCACCGTAGTCATTTCCATCAAAGATATCCATTCATCCCGAAATTTATGGGTTTGCTTGAATAGCCTTATAAAAAATTATGGTTAGGACTAAAAACTTCTAACCCGACTCGAATTGGCCCAGAATAATAAGTCAAACGGTCCGAGTGGGATGACCTGACAACGATCGACATCCTTATATCAAAATTTTATTTGTTATTAGCATATTTTTGACAAAATACACAAACTCATTTTTAAATGAGTGCAAGCTCTTATTGCATATCTAAAATGGAGATACAAGCGCTCGAAAAATAAATAAATAAATAAATAAATAAAGGGAATCCCTTTAGATTTATTCAACTAACCAGAGTTGAACAAACTACAATATTCACAATTTATTTTTTTTTAATTTCGCAAATTCACGAATAAAATAATATTTCTTAAAAAAATTATCATGTTTTCATCCCCATGTTTATCATCAATATATTTCTCAAACCAAAGTTTCTCGTATATAACTTTTTATAATTAAACTCTAAATAAACTAAAAATGCATCCATAACACAAAAAGTTCAACAAATAGG
>BMAC01000082.1:650842-667838 GCA_014905375.1 Phtheirospermum japonicum | reverse complement strand
TTGATGATGGAGATGGAGATGGAGAAGAAGAAGAGAATAGGGGGATTTTATAGGCAGATTTTGGTGCAGGGAAAAACATTTGCATGGACGTAAGCCTGTCTCTTATACACATCTAGATGTGTATAAGAGACAGGTGTGTGTGTGTGTGTGTGTGTGATCTGTTAATTCACTCGTGAAGGGGCATGTAGTAATCCTAAGAATATTAAGTACTTAAGAAAGCTAGAGAAAACCCTGTTTTGAGTTCTAGTAATCTTCCATGAAACAAAAGAGAACCACGAAATAAAATGCATAAATTGCGATAACATAAAAAAAATAAAAAAAAAATAAAAAAAAAAAACAACAAAAAATTAAAAAGAAAAAATACACAAAAACAAACACACAAACATTTCTCATAACATAATTCAATTAGTAATTTGACTCAACAACGACAACACCTTGGATCTTATTGATATGTCTCTCATGTTCGACTATCCCCCAATCATGCAACCTCAGCTGCAGCTCGGTGGCGACGATCAGGAAATAGACGGCCTGGATCGGCGAAAGGATGCAGACGATGCTCTTGATGGTGCTCAGCCTCAGCTGGTCCGCCCTCTGCAGAATCTTCCGAAAACCTTCCTCCTTTGGCTCCAGAACCACGTGGACGCGGTCTTCGTCGTCGATCCGGTTCTCCCGAACCAGCTCGCTCAGCTCATTGCTCAGCCGAAATGCCTTCGTACCCGCCACTCCTGCCTGATGCTTAGCCATTTGATCGGTTATCGTGTTCTCGTCCTGGATCGTGGTCCTGTGCAGCTGGTACAGTGAGCCGAGATGGGCCGCCGACAGGTCGCCGAGATCTCCGTTTCTGATGCGGATGTTCCTCCTGATATCGGAAAGTCGTGCCTCGAACTGCCGGTCCGATACGGAGTAGATTATGTGGAAGGCGATGGTGGGCCGCCACCCGCCGATCCAGACCAAGGTGTCTTCGAGGGGTGTGTTCCATGGCGGTGACAGGAAAACAAGAGCATATCCATCTTTGCCCCATCTTGTTTTGAAGATACGGACCCAGGGGGTGCTGGTGGGGGCAGTCTCTCTCCCTCGCCTTCTACCGGTATTTCAGGATAGTATTATTTAGTTAATATTTATATGTATAAATACAAAATAATTATTATATTTTGCCACCCCTAATAAATTATCTTTTAACTTCTATATGTTTAATGTTATATATACATGATAAGTTTTCCAAAAAGATAATTTACTAATTTTCAATTGAATCTTTTGTAATCAAGTTATTATTATGTCTTAAAGTTTCTTTATTTTTCATTATCTCAACCATATTCATTTTATAGTAAATGAAATTTTCTTTTACAAGTATCTAAAACTAAAAGTATAATAAGTAAGATATAAAATACGGTAAAAAATATTTTTTTTTATATTATTTCATTCAAATAAATATTTTTTTTTATTATTTTCAAGTTAATATTTATTAAATACGAAAAAAAATTCTCGGGAGTTACCGCCCCCAAACCCGCGTACATTTTTTATTTACTTAAACTTTCCTAATTCACCACCCCTCCCTAAAAATCCTGCGTCCGTCTATGTTAATTTGAAGGTGTAGTAGGGGTCGGTGGGTCTTGTGCAGCGGTGATGAGAGCTTCGAGTTGGCGGTTTTGCTCTTCTCTCCAGATGACTTCGTTTTCAGATGCCATGTTTTGAACTGGAAATTAAAAGTATGTTTGGGGTTGATGATGGAGATGGAGATGGAGAAGAAGAAGAGAATAGGGGGATTTTATAGGCAGATTTTGGTGCAGGGAAAAACATTTGCATGGACGTAAGCAGAGGTAATTTGGTGGATTTTACATGTACACTGAATGTTTGAATTACTATGTAACAAAAATATAATATATAAATACAACTAGTGGAGTAACTATTAAGTGGCTTTGGAATTGGAACTCACAYTTMTTTTTAWTATATGATACACTGACTTATATGCGTCAATGTCAGGTGGGATACTCATGTCCCCCCGTAATAATATATTATTATATGTTATGATATGAATATATGTTTATATTTATTTTGTATAAACTAGAATATATTGTTTATATAGTTAACATAGTACATTTTTCGTTTATGTTCATATGCATTTGATCGTATGATAATTGAATATGAATATAGATAATAGTGAAAAATCAATTTGATATTGAATTCAATAACAAGACTCTATTCAAGGGAACCTCAAAATTATAATTTAATATCTATGTTTGTGAGATAAATGATGTAAAAATATTAAAGATGGGGATTTCTACGGTGCCGTAAATGTACAATTTCTTACTTATTTAAAACTATTAGATCAAAAGTCGATTATGAATAATGATAGATCAATGGATGTATACAAGGGGTAGGGGGCATGATGCCTTCACAGCACCGTAGTCATTTCCATCAAAGATATCCATTCATCCCGAAATTTATGGGTTTGCTTGAATAGCCTTATAAAAAATTATGGTTAGGACTAAAAACTTCTAACCCGACTCGAATTGGCCCAGAATAATAAGTCAAACGGTCCGAGTGGGATGACCTGACAACGATCGACATCCTTATATCAAAATTTTATTTGTTATTAGCATATTTTGACAAAATACACAAACTCATTTTTAAATGAGTGCAAGCTCTTATTGCATATCTAAAATGGAGATACAAGCGCTCGGAAAAATAAATAAATAAATAAATAAATAAAGGGAATCCCTTTAGATTTATTCAACTAACCAGAGTTGAACAAACTACAATATTCACAATTATTTTTTTTTAATTTCGCAAATTCACGAATAAAATAATATTTCTTAAAAAAATTATCATGTTTTCATCCCCATGTTTATCATCAATATATTTCTCAAACCAAAGTTTCTCGTATATAACTTTTTATAATTAAACTCTAAATAAACTAAAAATGCATCCATAACACAAAAAGTTCAACAAATAGGTGGTAGAAAGTAATCGCTCACCGGTCTTTTCCTTCTCTTCTCGCCGTTCTTTTATTTCTTCTCTCTTTTTCCTTGATAAGAGATAATGATTTTACATTTCATGAAAGCAAACTGCCCACCATATTATTCATTCATTTATAAGATAATTATCATCCCATTTTACAATTATTTTAAACAACAAGATAGTTATTTGATACTTATAATTAATCCCATTTGAAAATTCAATTTCAATAAATTATTTTTAGATTATTTTTTAATTAATTCTGATATCCATATCTGAAAATGAATAAATTATTTTTTAATTAATTCTGACATCCATATCTGAAAATCAAAAATATATATGGAGATGCAAAGAGGTTATAGTTAGACACGTTTTTATTTATTAAATAACTGCTATTCTCTGACATCTATGGATACTTCTGTATTCGCGCGGTCTGAGACTTGACATCACTGTGATACTTTTTCTGACATCGATAGAATACTTTTTATTCCCGTGAGTCTTACACTTGACGTTACATCTGTGATACTTTCTATTTTCTATTCTTCCGCCGATATATTTTGTTTTTAAAAAATATAGGTATGAGTATTTGTGACCATTAACTTCTGTATATACTTTTCTATTCTCGCGATACAAATTATATTTTAATTACTACCTCCACCCTCAACAGTTTTGATTTAGAAGAAATTATGACTAAACCAAACAAATAGAAAGAAGCTCCACAAACTTTTAAAAAATATTTTCCAAAATATTTACAAGAATATATTAAATAGTTCTTTTAAAACGTCATCTATCCAAAATGTTTTCATATAACTTTACGTATGAAAATTTGAATTCTACTAACTAATTTTACGTAAGTGTATGAAATTTTAGTGGATAGTAAGTGTACGTGTATGAGTTATCGATAGCAATGTCGTCTCTCAAAAGACTTAATAATTAGTCAATAGTCTAATTAGATAAACTTATGGGGACTTCTACGGGGTGCCGTGAAGGTACCATTCCCCACTTAATAAGAACCATTAGATTAAAAGTTGGTTATGGATGATGGTAAGATCAATGGATGTAAATGCAGGGGGCTGAGAGGTATGGTGCCTTCACGGCACCGTAGACATTTCCTAAACTTATACTCTCCTTAAAAAATATCTGATGGGATATTTGGGAGCTTATAAACTCTCTATAAGTGTTTGGTAATTTTTGTAAAGAGCTTATAAACTCCCAAAATAATATGTTAAGAGCTTATAAGATGTTTTTAAAAGAGTAGGGGAAATCCAATTTATTTTAAAAGGAAGGGCTTATTTTTATTTTTCTTCTTTAACTTTGAACATTAATTACAATAATATAATTACTAACATCTTATAAGTTATTCCATCTTTTCTAATCCAAAAAATCAACAACATTTTATTTTAAAAAAAGATTCAACATCTATAAGATGTACGAGTTTATATACTTTTTTAAATTAGTTTAGTCAAACACAATCTAAGTACCACAATTGAAGTGGTATAACCTTTGTCTAGAAACTCAAAATAATAGATGAGATTTATTAAACAAATTAAAATAAAATTAATTATGCTAAAAATCCAAATTCAAGACAAATGGAAAATATTAAAAGAGCATCAATGATATGAATAGATTGCAAGACAACGGTTTCAATTGACAACGCTAGTTTCACACAAATAATGTCAAATTGAGTTTAATTTACCCTATAAAATAATCACACAATTCCACTAATTTCTTTTTCGAGACAATTAGAATTGTAAATCAAATTAGCATAAATTCGTGTCTCTACCTCAATTACACAAGATATCATTTTTATGCTGAAAGAAAGCGATTAAATTTTGCTTCTCAAAAACCTCAACAGGAACTCGGCGCTTAGCAAGTAAACCCTAGTTTAGTACTCGGAAAACATCTCCTCAGCTTCGGCAGTCAAGAATCTCTCGGAAATTGACTCCATGTATTCAATTTCAATGGGCCGAGAGGTAGTGCCTATAGAGGAATAGGAATGAGCAGAGGTATCAGATGGATTCGAGTCGTGATCAGGAGAAGCAGTATCAGCAAAGGCAGAACTGGAGGACGACGCACACTGGGTTGGCGGAGATGTTGGTTTTGGGGAATCAACATGAGAACCAAAATTGACCTTCTTTTCCGCTTTGGATTTCCTCCTTTCGTCCTTTGCTGCTGACACGAAGTCATGAATTGGAATATCATAAGAAGAATCAGGGGAGTACTCGAACAGGTCAGGATCAAACTCGGGTTGAACCTCACGAAAGAAGATTGAGGGGGACTAGCAGCAGCAGGTCTTGAAGAACTCGACACCTCACCAGTGAAAAAGTCCAGAATTGTATAGGGAGGAGACGAGTACTCGGTTTCAGTAGAGCCCGATAAAACTTTGATGGACGTCGGGGGATTTTTCTTGTCAACTAGCTTCACAGTCTGCTTCTGGCGTGGTGTTATCTTCATTTCCAGGCGAGGATCAGAAGAGGTTGCCGGTGCAGCAACTGGGGCGGCAGGCACATACTCGTCATCATCAGGGTCCGTCATCATGGTGACGTCCTCGGCAAGGTTCATGTGCTCGATTGGCACATTGCGCCTAGGGACTGCCTGACTTTTCGGGACTGCCAGCGGCACCACACCTGGAGGAATATTGTGCAACCTCCGCAATCTCTTCAAAGTCGGGTTCCCAACCCGGCCAAAAGTGGCGGCGATGAATCGCAGATCAAGCGGATTTTCAAGGTCGATCTCGTTTCTCGGCTACCCTGGAAACACCTGTACTTCTGGGGCGGCGTCGAGCAGCGCACGAATAGGTACAAAATCTTGAGACTCGTGAGGCAGCGAGGGGAATCAAAGATGTTGTAATCGGTAGTGGGTTTGAAGGAGAACCACCACCTACTTCAGTGCGAATGTCCAGGACACCAATTTTAGGAAAATTGACAGGGACCTGCTTGCCGAAACGGCGCACGCCTGATGGTAACTCAGGAACGTTTGACGAAGAAGAAGGGTTCGACATCCTGTAGTTGTTCAGTAAAACACGAGAGCAAACATAAAATTTAAAAAGATGGTGAAGTATTGGAGAGTTAGAGAATTGAATTGTAGAGAGTATATGGGAAAGTGGGGTGAACGGTAAGAAAAACATATATTTAAGCACACCAAGAAAAATGATCGTTGCCAAGGAGAGAGAAAAGTGAAAAATAAAAGGAAATAACCCTAATTTAACCACCAGTGGATTTGAGGCCTAAAATAGATTTTCTTTCCTTCATAAAACAAACACCACTCCCCCTTAATGTATGATACAGGATCCCAATCCACTCAACCATTATCTCAAAAATTTTAAAATTAAAATTGAACGACTCCACTATAAAATTAGCCAAAAAATAGAGCTAAGTTAATTAATCCATCACCACAATAGAATTAGTTTTTTACAAGATGAAATTTCACTCTCCATATTAATACCTTTATTACCTGTTCAACCGTTCGATTACAACTCCACTGAAACACTTGGTTAGCAAGATTCAAAACATAATTAAGATAATTAAAGAGATCCACGAACATAAGCAACAGTACTCACAGCAAGAAGTCATCTTCTCAAAGTATGAATGTCCTAATTGATGCCTAAAACTCATGACCTAAAAAGGTTAGAAAATTCACATAAAGATTTCATTGACTTAATCAGTGTTGCTTTTCATGATTGATGATATTATAACCAACATTGCTTCAGGCGAAGTCAATGGAAACAGACCCCTTAACCCAAGTTAATGACTACGTCAAAATCCCTCAATGAGGTGAAATTTAAAGATTGGATCATATTTCATCCAAATTTTCTTCATCTTTTTAGGAATTTGAAGAGAAATAGCTTATCTTCAACAATTGCTATTAACACCTCTTGTTTTTGGACCTGTGAGAAAACATGTTTCCGCGGGAAAGTTCCACAATCACTTAATTGAAGAGGTTAGTCTTTTTGTCACCACTTTTATTACAACACAAGACCTTATTGTACTTTCAACCAAACTTAATACATTCGGATTATGTATGAGAAAGAAAATAAAAATACATGCAAAAGTATACAGATGTTGTGACTGGTGTTAGTTTGAGGTGTCACAACATCAAAACCAACATTGACTTATACAATGCACATACCAAGATCTCTTCTCAAACGAGAGAACGTCTCTAAATCTAATGCCTTTGTGAAGATGTCAGCAAGCTGATTGTCTGTTCTTATATGCTCAAGGCTAACTATCTTCCTCTCAACCAAGTCTCGAATAAAGTGGTACCGTATGTCAATGTGTTTCATACGAGAGCGCTGGACTAGATTTTTTGAGATATCAATGGCACTGAGATTATCACAAAGCACCTTCAATACTCTATTGTGTAGAACATAGTACTCAATCATTTGGTTTATCCACAACAATTGTGTACAAGCACTTCCAGCTGCAATATACTCGACTTCAGTTGTAGAAAGAGAAATGCAATTTTGTTTTTTTGCTATACCATGAGATTAGATTATTACCTAAAAAAAACAACCCCCTGTAGTACTCTTTCTATCCACAACATCCCCAGCCCAGTCCGAATCAGTATAACCCACAAGTTCAGTACCAGTTTCTTTAGAATACCAAACACCTAATTCAGTTGTACCAGCTATATATCTAATGATTCGTTTAACAGCTTTTAAGTGAGACTCTTTAGGATTTGACAGATATCTAGCACATAGACATACACTATACATGATATCAGGCCTATTATCTGTTAATTATAAAAGACTTCCTATCATGCTTCTGTACATGGTGTTATCAATATCATTACCAACATCATCTCTCGACAGTTTCACAGTTTTGCCCAGTGGTGTTTTTTTATGCGTTTCACTTTCTAACCCAAATTTTTTAACTAGATTCTTAGCGTATTTGGGCTGAGAAATGAAAATACCATCATCCATCTGTTTGATTTGCAAACCAAGAAAGTAAGAGAGATTACCTTCTATGCTCATCTCAAATGTGTTGGACATTAGAGTTATAAACTCCTTTACCATCTGCTCATTAGTAGATCCAAAAATAATATCATCTACATAAATCTGGACAATCAAGATGTGCTTATTTGATATAAGGAGAAATAAGGTTTTGTCAACTTCCCCTCGTATAAAATTTAAAAAGAGAAAGTGTTGAGTCAACCTCTCATACCAAGCTCTATGAGCTTGTTTTAAACCATATAAAGTTTTTTTTAAGTTTTAAAACAAAGTTTGGTTTTGGGGGATCTACAAATACTTTAGGTTTCTCAACATACACTTCTTTACTTAAAACTCCATTAAGAAAAGCACTCTTTATATCCATTTGGTGCAGAGATATTTTCATATGACAAGCAACAACAAGTAAAAGTCTTACTGACTCAATGCGAGCAACGTGGGCAAATGTCTCATCAAAGTCGATGCCTTCAATTTGAGTATACCCTTGTGCAACCAATCGAGCTTTGTTCCTCAAAATGTTGCCTGCCTCATCTGTTTTGTTCTTGAAGACCCACTTTGTTCCTGTCACGTGAGAGTTTTTTGGACGAGGAACTAAACCCCACACATCGTTCTTGGCAAATTGGTCTAACTCCTCTTGCATTGCCTTTATCCAGAATTCATCCTTTAGAGCATCCTCCACATGCTTAGGCTCTGTTTTGGAAAGGTACAAAGACTCTCGAATTCTAGAATAGTTAGTTGACAAACAGACATACCTAACCATTTCTTTGCAATTTATCTGACGCGTTCTTGTACTCCTTTCATCTAAATCTCCGATGATTTGGCCCGTGGGATGGTTCCTCTGAATTCTTGATGGTATGTCCCTCTGATGTAAGTCAGTGGGGTCAACTGGGTCTTCCTCTTCTGGTTCAGAATTTGATTGTGCGGCAGCTTGAGTAGATGTTCGGTTTGATGTTGTGTTTTCAGAACCAACACCGATACCAACATCACTAGTTTCTCTAGTTTCAGCACCTGCATCTTCGTTTTTAATACCTGCACTATCATCTACAGCAACCATGACATTATCTTGAGGATTTTGATCATAGGCCAAATCATTATCCTCAGTAGGTTTAACTCCACTCGTCAAATCATCGAACTTGACATTAACTGACTCAAACATACTACGCGTCTTGAGATTAAACAACCTATATGCATGACTGTTTTGGGAATATCCCATGAAGATGCATTTGTCACTTTTTGAGTCCAGTTTAGCAAGATGATTTCTATCATTGAGCACATAGCAAATACATCAAAAAACGTGAAAATAGCTCAAGTTCGGTTTTTTAACCAAAAATAATTCATAGGGTGTGACACATGACCCTGGTCTAAAATGTACCCTATTTAGTATATGACATGCAGTATTCATAGCTTCAGCCCAAAAACGTTTTGCAATGCCATTAGAAATGACCATAGTTCTAGTCATCTCAGCAAGAGATCTATTTTTATGTTCAGCTATGTCATTTTGTTAAGGAGTGACTGGTGAAGAAAACACGTGACTTATACCTTCCTTTGAACAGTAGTTTGAAAAAGATGCATTATCAAACTCTTTTCCATGGTCAATTCTAATCTTACCAATATTAACACCAAATCTCACACACAACCTCTTTGCAAGCTTTTTAAATACTTCAAAATTCTCAGATTTTTCTTTTAAAAACTCTACCCAAGTAAAATGGGAGAAATTATATACAATGACTAAAACATACCTTTTACCACCAAGGCTCTCAACCTCAAGTGGTCCCATAAGGTCCATATGAAGGAGTTCGAAACAACATGAGGTATTGAGACTCTGGACTGTTAAAAGTGGCACTCTGACCTGATTTCCTTTCTGGCACGTCTCACAAATAGGGATGATCTTGGTTTTGAGCTTAGGAAGTCCATTTACAGCCTCCTCTTTGGTTAACCTGTCCATCATCTTGTAGTTTACATGCCCGAGTTTTTGATGCCACACCTCAGCATCACTCAATTGAGACAATTTTCAAAAAGCATCGTTATTGATTTGGTAGCAGTTATATGAAGTCCTCTGACCAGTGAGGATGAAGGCTTCATTCTCCTCATAGACTTCACATTTTTCACGATTGAATTTGATAGTAAAACCGCCGTCACGGAGTTAACTTATGCTTATCAAGTTTGCAGTAAGTCCTTCTACCAGCAACATATTTTCCAACGTTACAATGCCGGGAACATGAAGAGTTCCTTGGCCAATGATTTGGCCATTTGCACCTCCACCATAATTTACTTTTCCACCTTGAAATCTGATAATATTGGAAAGTAGGTCTTCTGATCCGGTCATATGTTTGGAGCATCCACCATCGAAGTACCAGGCTCCAGGGATGTGGGATATCAGGGAGGTATAGATCATGTTGCACTTGATATCATTCTTCTTGACCCAAACCTGTTTGAACCTGGTGTTGCTTTTGGTGTTGGTACCATGGAAACCAACATTGGATTGAGCACACACCTTGGTTCTTTGAAAATGTCTTCTTTCACCAACAATCTTCCAGCAGAAAGGTCAAATGTGACCTGGTTCACCATAGTGATGACACACAAACTGTCTCCTTTTCTTCTTGTGGCGTTTGGTTGATTTCTGTCTTGGTTTGATGCTAGTGTTGGCTGATTTGGTTTGTAGCCAATTCCATGTTTCGAGGTTTCTGGGAAACTCATATCCAGTATTTCGTCGAGCTTCGCCTTGACCTTATTGAGTGTTTTTATGGTTCCTTGAACCTTCTTCAGCTCAGTTTTCACTAGTTTTAGCTCAACATCCTTTTTGGTGAGCGACGACTCCAATCGGAAAATTATATCAAGTTGAATATCATTTTCCTTGGTTAGCTTGTCCACCTCTTTCATAAGATCCTTGACCCTGAGTACTTATTTTCTCTAACTAACAAACAATTTCTTATGTTCAACGCTCAGCTTCTCGTACTCGTCAAGATATTCATTAGCCTCTGCATTTTGGCACACAATGTTGGTTTCGGTGTTACCAACATGGATGTTGTCGTCCCACACAACATTAGTAAATAAGGATGAAACTGGTTCAGGCGAGTCGGAATCGTTGACATCTTCAGTGTACTCTGTAGCCACCATGCTCTTTTCCTGAGAGTGTTAGCACACTCATTTTTGTAGTGTCCCCAACCCTTACATTCATGACACTGTAATTCACTAAGTGCTTCGGGGAGCTGGATGCACTGGATACCGAAGGTGAAGACTGGGATGTGGAGAGAGTGCGCGTAGGGAACTTTGATGTAGGCACCCGTGGCTTTGACTTTGTACTTAATCCTCCAATGTTATTCTTCTTTTTTAAGAAGTTATTAAAACGTTGAGTTACATAGGATACTTCTTCTTCCTCGAGAGTGATGGTTTCTATCCTTTTCAGAATACCTTTCAAATCAAAATCCTCATCATCTTCATCATTGTTGTCGAAGTTAACATCGGAGGAGAGAGCAACATTCTTCTATTTTGAGTTGGAGCCAAGGTGTTCCAGCTCAAATGTCTTGAGAGAGCCAACTAAAGCGTTGAACTCTATGTCATCAGTGTAATTGGATTCTTCTATGGCAACCACCTTAGTGCTGAACTTCTATGTGATGGGTCTTAGCAGTTTTCCCACAAGACGTAAGTTTGTTACTGATTCACCAAGCTCACCGCACTCGTTTGCAATATTCGAGAGTCTCATGGCGTAGTCCATGATGGAATCCTTTTCATCCATTCTCATTGCCTCGAAGGTAGATGTCAGCATTCTCAGTCTTGATCTCTTCACGCTCTGGGTCCCTTCACATACCCTTTGCAGTGCGTCCCATGCATCTTTTACTGATTCACACTTCTTGATAACTTTGTAGTAGCTTGAGTCAACATAGCCACAGAGGGTGTTGATGCACTTGGAATTCCAGTATGAAGCAGCTACTTCATCAGCAGTCCAATCTTCTTCTTTCTTGATGATGGTGTCACCCTCAGCATCAGTAACACGTGATTTCTCCCATCCAAACTGAATGGTTCTCCACGCACGTTCGTCGATATTCTTGATATGCCACTGCATTCTCTATTTCTAGATAGAATAGTTCTCTCCATTGAGGATCGGAGGCCTTGGGTTGCCTTGAGCATCTCCATAGCACCTAAACAAATAAGGATCAGTACTTAAAAAGTTAAGTAACCCGCTCTAGATGCCAATCGTAAATTTGTAGGTCTATGGTTTTGAAAATAATTATCAGCGGATGATGTTGTTTTCAATGTTAACCAACACTGAAATCAACATCAACTAGAGTTTAACTAAAATAGGCAGCGAAAATTTAAACTCAAGAACACAGCAATTTAAATTCAGTTCACAAGTAAGAGTACTTGTGAACTTGGGTGTACAAACCCGAAAACTATATTACTTTCTTTGTTCACGATCAATACAAAAAGATAAGAAGTAATATATGAAAACTAAAGTATCAAACATATTATACTAAATACTTGTCGCCTAGATGAAAGATCTTCTCCGTTGGTCATGCAACTTCGAAGACCTTCTTGATCTCGGATAGTGGATTCAAGTAGTTATCTTGCTTGTGTTCTTTCTTGCTATTTGCGTCGCTGGATTCATCAATTCTTTGTGTCTCAAAAACCGTGTGCAAGTCTTTGTCTTCTCTTGTCTTAAATAGACAACCCTAGAATTCTAGACTTGGTAGACAAGTAAAACAAATCCTAAACATAATATATGAAATTAAATAAAGTCCTAAATAAAATTTAGGAAATAAAATTTAGAGTCCTAATTTATTTTGTGCAAAATAAAGGCAAACAAACAAAATAGGAATTATTGCCAAGAATAAATTCCCAACACAAAGTTATTGTAATTAACCAAATAGTTCAAGAAATTTTTATTTCACCTATCTCAAGATTAACAAAAACCCTAGTACCATTAAATTTCTCTCCCAGAAAACCATCGTGGCTCTGCTCTCTCTTTGCTTCATCCTTTTTCTTTCTCGGCAATTCTTCGCAAGCCAGACTTATTTGGGAGCGATTCATCAGTGTATCGCAAAGTATTGTTTTAGGCACGACTTTCTATAATATTGAAGACGGGAAGGCGGGGATTGTTGGCTCTGGTCATGGCATGGAGGAGGAGGTCCAACACAGAGGTCGCCGGACACGCAGAGCTAGAGGTGGCAGACAGTGTGAAAGTCAAAAAATCGACTTGAATATTAAGGTGAGAAAAACTTGTTTATATGTTTTTTTTTTAAGATTTAACCATACATGTGGTTACTACTTGAAAATTAATGTTAATGTTTATTTATATCTGCATGTTATTGGTTAGTATTATAATTTTAATTTCATAATTTTGTACTCCCTTTCTCTTAAATTCGTAGCTTCATCAGTGAGTTCAGTGATTCTTTGCAAGGCAATTAAATGGAAGGTGATTTGATACATAATTTTCTTAAAAATATTCCTCATACTAGAGAACACTAGGTACCATCGTATCTCTATTTTTTTAGAATTGTGTTTTCTATCTTATATACTTGATCTGTTCATTTTTCATTTGAGTTGCAGACGATAATCAACATTTTTTTTAAATATATTGTGATTCGTTATCCACCAAATCACAATAATCCCATCTAGGGGTGAGCAAAAATAATGGGTACCCGGTTCCGGACACGGAACCGCATGGGATCCGCCGGGTCCAGTCCCGGAACCGGACCTGCTGGTACCGGTTCTGATTCCAAATTCTTGGAATCGGTTATGACCAGTTCCGGTTCTGGGTCCACACTTTCGAGACCCGATACCCACCGGGTACCCGGTGGGACAGGTTCCGGGATTGGTACCAGTTCTTGAACCGGGTACCCGATACCAAGTCTTTATTATTATTATTATTACTATTATAGTTTATCTATATAATTAATTATGCGCTAAGATTTTATTTTTAAAAAATGGCTAACATTTATAGTAAGATTTGATTAAATACTATGTGGTTTAATTTTTGGTGATTGCATGGTATAATGAGATTATTGTCATTTAATTAAGAAGCATAATTTAATACATAAAATCCATTTAATTAAATATTTTATTAAATTATTTTTGGTGATTGCATGTTACCGGGTACCCGGTTTCGGAACCGGTTCCCACTGGGTCCGGGACTGGTTCCAAAAACTTTGGACCCGATTAGTACCGGTTTCGGGACCGGTTCCCTTTTCTTGGATCCGGTCATGACCAGTTCCGGTTCCAAGAAAATTGACCGGGTACCCGGTTCCGCTCACCCCTAATCCCATCAACTAACATCGACACACAAGAACCTATTCAGGAATAGCTCCAAATGTAAGGGCAAACCAATGTTTAATGTCCCATATTGATCATAGTAAGTTAGAGTGTGAAGAAAATTATCTTTAGCATTTTGAGTTTAATACGAATGAAATAACACATAAGTTGGTGTATTGTTATATGTGGTTTCAATATTTTATGTTCTTATTGAAGCACAATCAAGTTGTATGTTTGTCACGAGAATGAATAGTTAACTCATCTGATTCAAACATTTTTCTTCAAATCCATATCTTGAGTAATTCTTAGTTCAATATTTTTTTAAACATATCTCATTTCAACAATTTTTCATAATTGTTTTCTCTATTTCATGTTTTATTTTATCTAAGATCATATATATTTTTTATTTTTTTTATTTATCTATTGCAAGATTTTGTTCATGAAATAAGTTAGGTAATTCATCGAACACACAAAATTCATAAATAAAAACTAAGAAAAGATAAACCATATGAATTTGTGTGGATCCTTCGATCATCTTACTCCCCATTTTTCTCCTCTGAATCCTTTTATCTCATAATTTTTAAAACTAATATTAAGAAATATGATATTCTAATATGATGGGTGATAAGATGATGTCAAGATGTACGTGGATGGGTTTGAGACCTCCTCTTTATAGTCACCACGGAACCCCGACCTTCAATTCACATTTTGTAATTTTTATAATGTTTTTGGCCAGTTCGCGACCTGAGTCGTGATCGTGAATGAGGTTGCAAATGGTTACCGTGAAAACAACACCTAATAACAACCCAAGTTGCGACCCTAACTGGTCTCCGCAAAAACAAAGTTCAAAATTGACCTGAGTCTCTTTGGGCCCTGTTCTTTTTAAACTTGTAGGCTGCTCACAGTTTGGCCCAAATGGACTCTTTTCTTCCTTGAATTTAGTTCAAATCTTTATTCTTTCTACCCCTTTGATCTTTTAAGCCCAGTTAGCTTTAAAACCCTATAAAAATAACAAAAAAATACTAAACACATAATATAGTCCAAATAATAGAAAATTAAGCCAAAAGATATTATAAATGCAAAAATAGTAATTGAAACCTAATTAAATAAGTCTCAATATGTGCATAAAAACTGTGTTTARCAATTGTTTTGGAAATTTTGCTCAAGCACATTCTATACACAAGGATGAGAGYAGAAGTTGAAGTGTCCTTGTAATCACAACAAATATAGGAATCATAGGTGTCTCGATGTGAGATCAAGTYTCACCTAGTTAAATATGGATTTTAGCTGGATTACTATATCTGAAATTATCATYGGCAACCAAATCTAGGCACCACAAGTCATGATCATGAGTTACACGTTGGTCAATCCTGTWACATTGCTCCAAAAGAATCATCAATATAGTTCAGGATGTGGTTGCCGATATGAAAGAGTCGTCGAATCCTGAAGCCTAAAGGTTTTATGACATGTTGGATGCTAGAAATAAGTATCTCGAGTGCCCCCTATTTCTTCTCATCATTATTCCATTCCTCTCCAGTTTTCCACCTCATGATCTTGAAGTCAGAGAATCGCATATCTCAAAAATGTTATGACTAAGTCACTAAATTAATCAAAGATATTGTAACAAAAGACAATCTCATACCAAYTAATTTCTACAGCAGCAAGAAGTTACTTAGGGGTATGGGCTTATCGGTCGAGAACGTAAATTGCTGCAAGAACAACTATATGATTTATTGGAGAGATGATTCCAAGTTGATAAATTTCAAGTTTTYTTAAGAACATTGGTTTAAATTTGTTTCTAAGYGTAATTCAAAATGACGAAAGGCTCATGCTGKATATAAGAAGATATATTACTTTTCATTAATTTTTCATTTGAAGAGGTTGTATGTATCTTGGGTGATTACAAAGGACATGAGGTGGCATGCCAAACACGTGGTTTTTTATGGTGTTATGCGCCACCCATCAGATTAGCCAAATGGGGGGGGTGGAATTGCCAAATACGACATAGAAAAAAATATTTTTGTCAAATACTCTAACTAATTATACAAAATATCAAATAATTCAATCATAAATATACAATTACAAGGTTACCCCTATTAAAAATAATACCAGTAACCAACTGACCACCACCACTACTCTGTTCCACCTCTCGTCGAAAACCCCCGCTAGCCCACCCGTTGCTGCCGCCGCTGGAGATTTTTCTGACGACCACCGCTTGAAAAGATTTCGGCGATTTTTCTTTTTTTTTTTGCCCAAATTTATTTTTTTTTTGCCCAACAAACATAAAGTAATAAATCCACTATAAATTAAAAAATTCCTAATAAAAAAGATTTCTTACTTTTCTATACATAAAGTATGAAATTCTCATAATAAAGTAGGAATTTTTCTTACTTTTTTGAACATAAAGTAAGAAATTTCACTATAAAATAAGATTTTTCTTATTTTTTGAATATAAAATAACAAACTTTCTTACTTTATAGGATATAAAGTAAGAAATATTATTACCTTCTCGAACATAAAATTCGAAGATTCACTATAAAGTAATATATGGCTTGTATTAAATAATAAATGTATAATAATAATTTGCTATTAAGGTTTTTTTTTTTTTTTGGGCAAAAAAAAGTGTATAATAAGCAAGAAATATATAAGAATATTTGCACAACAAGTATGAAAACTTTTGCAATCAAGTAAAATACTTTTCGTCATCAGTTATGAATTTCTGGACATTGAATAAGAAATCTATGTACATATAGTAAAAATTCGGACATATAGTAAGAAATATTTTAGGTGACCGGAAATATTTTTGTACATATAGTAAGGAATTCGGACAACTAAGAAATATTTAAG
>BMAC01000082.1:632197-650817 GCA_014905375.1 Phtheirospermum japonicum | reverse complement strand
GCGGTTCAAACCGCTGCTTAAAATAGGATCCGGGTGGCGGTTCTTAGTTTGAACCACCGCCAAAACTATTGAAAATCGGCCGAAACCGACACCAAAAAAGAACAGAGTGGGCGGCGGTTCAAACCGCTGCTTAAAATAGGATCCGGGTGGCGGTTCTTAGTTTGAACCGCCGCCAAAACTATTGAAAATCGGCCGAAACCGACACCAAAAACAGAACCGGGTGGCGGTTCTTATCTGAGAACCGCCGCTTAAAACGAAAACCGGGTGGCGCTTCTTAGTAAGAAGCGTCACCAATAATACTGAAAAATAACATCGGCTTATTAAAAAACTGATGTTGTTGTCCCAGAGAAAATTAACATCGGTTTAAAAATAACCCATCTAAATTCATGAATAAATAATTTAAAAAAAATTAAATGTCCATCCTATTCCTATCCTCATCCCAACCTAAAAATACCAAATAATTGCATAAAACTGGAGTATAATTACAGAAACAAATATATATGACCAAAGCATAAGCCGGCACAAATTCTCACTATAGTGAACTTTGATAAGAAAATTGCTTCAACCATCTTTTAATCTTCATCGTCATCTACAATCACAAAATCCAGAAAAAATAAATAAAATTAATTTCACATGATCAAATGAAAATAGGCACTCAAACTTTGTACAATAATGATAAATAGAATCAAAATGGGCACTCAGTTTATTTGAAAGTCATATTAACAACAGAAAATAGACTATGATTACCGAGCAAAAGGAAACATGAATCAACCAAAAGAAACAAATTTAATAAAAAGTTAAAWGAATCTAGAAAAAGATTTTATAAATTTTGAGAAGAGGGCATAATGMTAAAGACTTGGATTTTCCAGATTCTCACTCCGAGGGAACTTTCTTTTCTCTAGTGGAAGGAGGTAATAGTCTATTGTTAGGCGCATCGCTAAACAGTGAAKCCCATTTGGAATCGTCTTTGCAGCTAGTTGACTAAGGAATGTGCTCTGCTTTTTCAGACTCCTAACTTGCTCGTCCGCAMATTGCAGCATGSRTCTTAGCTTCCCAGTGACCAGATTGCAGTCATACAATTGCTCTTTCGCTTTAGACAGCACTTGGCCCATCAATTTAATTTTTTCAGGTGCACTGTCATAAAGTAAATTCAAAGTTCAAACAATCATCTTATAGAACAAGTGAAATATATTCAYTGGATTAACACAGAAATGTTAATACATTCAATTACRTYTGTTGTAAATCAGAATCAGRAGTTGCCTCTCCTAAAGATCGCTGGCTTTCTTTGAGCCGGTTCTGTAACTCATTAGCCAAATCGAGCTTGTTTTTCATCCTTGCAAGACTTATATACACCCTAGCCATTATCATTTGATCTCTTATGAGACGTAAATTTGAATCTGAGTTTTCATTGTCATTTTCTTTCCTCCAGATACTATATTTTCCCAAATCTGCAGTCAACTGACTTAGAACGTTCGATGGCTGCGTTTTCTAGCTTTACGGTTACTTCGTCGTCCTGCTTTACCAAATCAGCAGCACGCTTTTCACGCCTTTTTTCTCTCAATTGCTGCAGAGTATTCACATAGACAATGATATAGCTCATGTATATCCAACAAAATTCAAGAGTAGAACGTGATATTTGCAGATAGAAAAACCAAGTTTTAAAGACAGTACTTTTGTTGTTCTCAAAGTAAAAGGAACAGTAAGATTCTCATAAAAGAAAACAAAAATGAAAATCCCAGATTACTAGAACTGTGTCATTGAGATATATACAGGAAGAAATTTGGTACTTACCCTTCTGACAAGCTTAGCTGGTGTCTCAAAAAATACAGAATGATCCTCTGCGTGAAATCAAATATGCTAGTCAGATTTTTATATTCAAATGTAAACAAAATAAGCAATTGTATGGTGGAAATTCCAAAAAGACATTACCATTCGAATGTTCCCCCTTGATTCTAGATGTTTCTTYCTTCGTCTTTGAGGCTACTRCAYCGCCCTTRGAATTAAAATTAAAAAATRTAACATACAGAGAGAGAGAGAGGCTCGAGACAATTCAAATGATGAAGCAGTTTCTGTTTTTCAGCTGTAAATAATAACATTAGATACATTTATAGTCATGCATACCTCGGAATGAGTGGCATTATTAGATACTGGAGTTCAACGCGGCTTCCCTTTGCATACCGTAATGTGCATGGTACAAATATGTCCCTGGCTGRAAGAATAAACTAAAGTATTGAGARAAATTGTTACTAATAAATATTCAACCCAAATTATCTATTCCAATTTTGTATTGCATCTTYTTTTCGATWGAACATATGAACGCTTCTTGTATATGATTAAGGGGGCAGTTTCCAAATTAAAAAAAAATCAATTATCTTTCAAAATAACAAACACCCCCTAGCTTAAGATTTGCATTTTCTAACATAATCCCCTATTGAGTTGCCATTAAATAGAATTACATATCAAGTGCATATCAAGGAAATTAGTCTTACTCTATCCACTACAAATCTGTAGACAAAAGTGTCACCAGGTGGAATTGGACATTGTGTTACCCCTTCTGTTCCATCCATCCATGATGTACCAATCTGCGACAAATATATGATCAAAGTGTTTAGATTAAACACACACACACACACACACACACACACTAATGTTTAGATTAAAAAATCCCAATCAACTGTCTAATCCCATGCCAGTGGATTGCAACATTTTCAGTCAACAAGTTATTCTTAAGCTCCACCACAATAGTGTCTCCTTGCTTGGCAACGATGGTCGGCCCGAGAGTTTTTCCGTTTATAGTAATCGCCAACTTCTTATAACAATCTGGAGACTTGAACTCGTACTTTACCTCCCATTTATAGAGTCGAACTCTGGCCTCGACCAGTGGAACAGTAAAACAACAAGCAAGTACACATAGTGTCAAGAATCTTATTACCAAACTACCAACCATGTCTTTAGCAAAAAGAAAAGAGAAAGACAAAACAACAACAACAACAACAAGAAAAAAGGTACTATAATTTATAAATTAGGATCTCGCTCTCTAGGCTAAGAACAAAGTTGGCACTAGAATGAAACTTGATTTTTTGTTGAGTGTATGAATGAAGTATTTTTATATATGTTGAAGGGGCAATGGTATACTAGTGCAAAGAATAGTCAAAAATAGAATCATTCAGATTCAGACATAATTACATAGTCAACCTAAGCCAAGTGGGCAAATTTTATTAATGGTTTACTGAAGCAGATTACTCAAAGACAAGGCAAAACAAGTTTGGGGCAAATGCCTTACATCATCAGATGAAGATACATGGTCATCACTGTCGTCGAGTCTAATTTTAGTTGAAGTGGCGATTGGGGGCTCGGGTTTCTTCATCTCAATTCTTGGGAAAAACAAAAAAAGCCAACGAATTAGATAATAAACCCACCCAGAAGACAGAATTACTGGAAATAAAAGGAGACATAGGGTTTACGAAAAAATAATTTCTTTCACAAAGATTTAGAAGATGAGATGACAGGAAGAATCAGATGTTGTGTACCTTCGCTTCGATTAAGCTTTTGACAGAGTAGCGGAGGGATGGACAGATGCAGTGGCGCCGTTGTATATGGAGGGTTTTCAGCACCGCAGGGGACTCGGGGGTCGGCGCTGGCTTAGGGCGATGTTGGTTTTATTTTTGGGTGGTGCTCCGCCGACGAGTTCATCACATTGAACCAAACCCTAGACTCCATACGTTAGCGACTCGTGGACGCTTCCCCGTCAATTTGTGATTTCGATTTTTAGAAATGAAACGGTGTGAAAACAAGGTACAAGAAGATTGCTTTCTCAAGGGCCTATTTGGAATTGGTTCCGGGGGTTTACCTAAGCCATCGATTGAGGAGGAGAAAGAGCGCAGCAGATGAGCTGCAGAGAGATAGCGAAGGTTGTAAGCGTCTAATATGTAGCTATAAGCGACGGTTCAATTAGGGAAGCACAGCCCGATTACAGAATTTGGATGCGCTATATAGGTGGCGGTTGGTTTAAGAACCGCCGCCCGACTAGTTTTAAGTGACGCTTCCCCCTTGGGCCGCCACCCGATTTTTTTTTAAGTGTCGGTTTCAAAGGAACCGCGGCTTTTAATGTTATTGGTGGCGGTTTCAATTCAATAACCGCCACCCGGACTCGATTTTTTTTTTATTTTTTTTTCATAAGCGGCGGTTCTTGTCAAACAAGCGCTGCCTTTGCACCTTTTGCAGCGGTTTCTCGTTGAACCGTCACTTATGCGCCGCCTCTAATCGACTTTTTTCCACTAGTGTATGTACATATAGTAAAAATTCGGACATATAGTAAGAAGTACTTTCGGTGACCGAAAATATTTTTGTACATATAGTAAGAAATTCGGACAAGTAAGAAATATTTAAGGTGACCAGAAATATTTTTGGACATTAAGTAAGAAATATTTGGACATATAGTAAAAAATTCAGATATTTAGTAAGAAATTGGTTGGGTTAAAAAAGACTACACGGACTCCATTGATATATAGTAAGAAATTCTATGAGCGAAAAAAAAACCATCGAAAAAAATTCCTGCAGTCGGAAAATATTTTCCGATGATCGGAAAACAAATTCGGCGGGCGAAAATTTTTCCAGCCGGCCAGCGGCAGCAGGTGAGGCAGCAACCACCTGCTTCCCCAATTATTGTTGTTGTTGTTGTATTATTGTAACGCCCTGGCATTCTAGAGGTGGCTCCTACGGGTTCAAGAGTTGTAACCGTAGGCTATCCCGATCTTTGGCTCCCTCTACTGGGGCCTTCTCCCTCACGGGCTTTCCAAACGCGTTGCAAACTTGTCCCGCATAGCACTTAGTTCCCGATTTTCCAGCTGGCAAACCTCGCTCTGATACCATTTGTAACGTCCCAGGATCGCCCTCTAGACCTGACAATTAGCATCACTGTACCGACACGAGTTTTTTTTAGCGCGCTTTGTCCTCACTCACTCGCACCTGAGAGACTTCCCAGGGGTCACTCATCCGACCTCTACTGCAAGCCAAGCACGCTTAACTTTGGAGTTTCGATGAGAGAGCTTCTAGAAAAGAAGATGCACCTTGTTGGTATGAGTTTACCAATCAAATCTATTGAGCTTTCCTAGATAGTCACATATTTTTAGGGTGTTACAATCATTATTATTATTATTATTATTATTATTATTATTATTATTATTGTTATTATTATTATTATTATTATTATATTTTTGTAGTTTTTTCATAATCAGAGTATTGTGGTATATTCATATCACAATTTTGAACTATATGACAAAAAGTGTGGACTATTTTACTTAAAATTAGATGTAAAACTAAAAGAAAAAAATGAACCTCCACTAGAAGGACTATTTGACAATTCCCGTTCACTTTTTAAACTTGTAGGTTGCTCACAGTTTGGCCCAATGGACTCTTTTCTTCCTTAGATTTAGTTCAAATCTTTATTCTTTCTACCCCTTTGATCTTTTACGCCCAATTAGCTTTAAAACCCTATAAAAATAACACAAAAATACTAAACACATAATATAGTCCAAATAATAGAAAATTAAGCCAAAAGATATTATAAATGCAAAAATAGTAATTGAAACCTAATTAAATAAGTCTCAATATGTGCCATAAAAAACTGTGTTTATCAATTGTTTTGGAAATTTTGCTCAAGCACATTCTATACACAAGGATGAGAGGAGAAGTTGAAGTGTCCTTGTAATCACAACAAATATAGGAATCATAGGTGTCTCGATGTGAGATCAAGTATCACCTAGTTAAATATGGATTTTAGCTGGACTTACTATAATCTGAAATTATTCATAGGCAACCAAAATCTAGGCGCACCACAAGTCATGATCATGAGTTACACGTTGGTCAATCCTGTTAACCATTGCTCCAAAAAGAATCATCAATATAGTTCAGGATTGTGGTTGCCGATATGAAAGAGTCGTCGAATCCTGAAGCCTAAAGGTTTTATGACATGTTGGATGCTAGAAATAAGTATCCCGAGTGCCCCTTATTTCTTCTCATCATTATTCCATTCCTCTCCAGTTTTCCACCTCATGATCTTGAAGTCAGAGAATCGCATATCTCAAAAATGTTATGACTAAGTCACTAAATTAATCAAAGATATTGTAACAAAAGACAATCTCATACCAAATAATTTCTACAGCAGCAAGAAGTTACTTTAGGGGTATGGGCCTTATCGGTCGAGAACGTAAATTGCTGCAAGAACAACTATATGATTTATTGGAGAGATGATTCCAAGTTGATAAATTTCAAGTTTTGTTAAGAACATTGGTTTAAATTTGTTTCTAAGAGTAATTCAAAATGACGAAAGGCTCATGCTGAATATAAGAAGATATATTACTTTTCATTAATTTTTCATTTGAAGAGGTTGTATGTATCTTGGGTGATTACAAAGGACATGAGGTGGCATGCCAAACACGTGGTTTTTTTATGGTGTTATTCGCCAACCATCAGATTCAGAAGTATGGAAACACTTTAGCCAAACGGGGGGTGGGTGGGTGGGGGGGAATTGCCAAATGCGACATAAAAAAAAATATTTTTGTCAAATACTCTAACTAATTATACAAAATGTCAAATAATCCAATCATAAATATTCAATTACAAGGTTACCTCTATTAAAAATAATACCAGTAACCAACTGACCACCACCACTACTCTGTTCCACCTCTCGTCGAAAACCCCCGCTAGCCCACCCGTTGCTGCCGCRGCTGGAGATTTTTCTGACGACCACCGCTTGAAAAGATTTCGGCGATTTTTCTTTTTTTTTTTGCCCAAATTTATTTTTTTTTGCCCAACAAACATAAAGTAATAAATCCACTATAAATTAAAAAATTCCTAATAAAAAGATTTCTTACTTTTCTATACATAAAGTATGAAATTCTCATAATAAAGTAGGAATTTTTCTTACTTTTTTGAACATAAAGTAAGAAATTTCACTATAAAATAAGGATTTTTCTTATTTTTTGAATATAAAATAACAAACTTTCTTACTTTATAGGATATAAAGTAAGAAATATTATTACCTTCTCGAACATAAAATTCGAAGATTCACTATAAAGTAATATATGGTTGTATTAAATAATAAATGTATAATAATAATTTGCTATTAAGGTTTTTTTTTTTTTTTTGGGCAAAAAAAAGTGTATAATAAGCAAGAAATATATAAGAATATTTGCACAACAAGTATGAAAACTTTTGCAATCAAGTAAAATACTTTTCGTCATCAGTTATGAATTMCTGGACATTGAATAAGAAATCTATGTACATATAGTAAAAATTCGGACATATAGTAAGAAATATTTTAGGTGACCGGAAATATTTTTGTACATATAGTAAGGAATTCGGACAACTAAGAAATATTTAAGGTGACCAGAAATATTTTTGGACATTAAGTGAGAAATATTTGGACATATAGTAAAAAATTCAGAAATTTAGTAAGAAATTGATTGGGTAAAAAAAAACTACACGGACTCCATTGATATATAGTAAGAAATTCTATGAGTGAAAAAAAATCATCGAAAAAATTCCTGCAGTCAGAAAATATTTTCCGATAATCGGAAAAAAATTTCGGCGGGCGAAAATTTTTCCGGCCGGCCAGCGGCAGCAGGTGAGGCAGCAACCACCTGCTTCCCCAATTATTATTGTTGTTGTTGTATTATTATAACGCCCCAGAATCTCCCTCCATACCTGACGGTTAGCCCCACTGTACCGACACGAGTCTTTTATAGCGCGTTTTGTCCTCACTCACGTGCACCATGAGAGACTTCCCAAGGGGTCACCCATCCCACCTCTACTTCAGGCCAAGCACGCTTAATTTTGGAGTTTCGATGAGAGGGCTTCCAGAAAAGAAGATGCACCTTGTTGGTATGAGTTTACTAATCTACCCCCCTTAAACTCGCGACGTCCTCGTCGCGATTAAGCCATCTCAGGATCCGTTGCCAGGCTTTGGGATTCTAGAGGTGGCTCCTACGGGTTCAATAGTTGTAACCGTAGGCTATCCCGATCTTTGGCTCCCTCTACTGGGGCCTTCTCCCTCACGGGCTTTCCAAACGCGTTGCAAACTTGTCCCGCATAGCACTTAGTTTCCGATTTTCCGGCTGGCAAACCTCGCTCTGATACCATTTGTAATTCCCCAGGACCGCCCTCCAGACCTGACGATTAGCCCCACTGTACCGACACGATTCTTTTCTAGCGCGCTTTGTCCTCACTCACTCGCACCTGAGAGACTTCCCAGGGGTCACCCATCCGACCTCTACTGCAAGCCAAGCACGCTTAACTTTGGAGTTTCGATGAGAAAGCTTCCAGAAAAGAAGATGCACCTTGTTGGTATGAGTTTACCAATCAAATTTATTGAGCTTTCCTAGGTAGTCACATATTTTTAGGGTGTTACAATTATTATTATTATTATTATTATTATTATTATTATTATTATTATTATTATTATTATTGTATTTTTTGATAGTCAGAGTATTGTGGTATATTCATATCACAATTTTGAACTATTTGACAAAAAGTAGGGACTATTTTACTTAAAATTAGATATAAAACTAATTGAAAAAAATGAACCTCCACTTGAAGGACTATTTGACAATCCCCCCTCCCCACAAAAAAAAAAAAAAAACTCGCCGAAAATTTTCTCGGCGGCGGCAGCGAGTGGGCTGTTAGGAATGGCCGACGGGAGGTGGAATGGAGTAGTGGTGGTGGTGTGGTGGTTATTATTTTAATAGGGGTAATTTTATAATTGTATATTTATGGTTGTATTATTTGACATTTTGTATAATTAGTTAGAGTATTTGACAAAAATATCTTTCCTATGTATTATTTGGCAATTACCCCTAACTGTAAAAAGTAAAGAAATGGTAGATCAATGCACTTCGATCGAATCAATATCTGCTTGATATGTATTTCGATTAGAGATTTTATTTGGGTACTTGAAGACTCGCCCGAAGATTCCAATAGAATTAATTTTCTTTATTTGAAACTCTATTAAAACATGTGAGAATTGTTGAATATGTGGTGTTTTAAAAGAATTATTTAAAAACGTTCTTATAAATAATTTGGAGAACATTTTGTAGAAGTTTGTAGAGCTTCTCCTCAATTGTTCGGCTAGACTCATCTTGAACGTCTCTTATCAGAAAAAATGTATAAATAATGGTGAATATCGTGTAAAATATAATAAAAATTTTACATAAGAATCCGGATTTTTAGGATGTTATATCAGTCAAATGAAAAGCTTACATGAATATATCATCGGGCGTCTTAGGATGGATGTCATATGCCATATAATATTTGGAAATCAGAAATTAATACAAGTTATCGGAAATCCAAGATATTTGTTTTACAATAAATAATAGTACATAATTAGTACGCGAGCTTACATGAATATATCATCGGGCGTCCTAGGATGGATGTCATATGCCATATAATATTTGGAAATCAGAAATTAATACAAGTTATCGGAAATCCAAGATATTTGTTTTACACGTCATTCAATTCACGATAAATAAATAATAGTACATAATTAGTACGCGTTGGTTGGATGATGTATCCTAGGATGTAGAACAGTCTAAGAGAAACTTAGCGACAATTCACGATAAATAAATAATATATAATTAGTACTTGGTTGGATGATGTATCCTAGGAGTAGAACAGTATATAATTAGTACTTGGTTAGATGATGTATCCTAGGAGTAGAACAGTATATAATTAGTACTTGGTTAGATGATGTATCCTAGGAATTAGAACAGTCCAAGAGAAACTTAGCGACAGACGGACGTAGGTAGGATGTATCCTAAATGGATGACATTAATACAAGAGTATGTCTCTTATGTGACAACCACACGAATCTATTTTTATGTGACGGAGTCTTATACCCGCTCTATAACCCGACCCATTTCATTCTTATATAAGAATCCACATACTTCACACGCATAGTTTAGAGAAGTAAGAGTATGTCTCTTGTGTGACAACCACACGGATCTATTTTTATGTGACGGAGTCTTATACCCGCTCCATAACCCGACCCATTCCATTCTTATATAAGAACCCACATACTTCTCACGCATAGTTTAGAGAAGCAGATCGCCAGAGTAAAAAAAAAAGGAAAAGGAAAAGCAGAAGCGCATAACCGGGCGGAGATGAAGCTCCTCTCGATCAGGCCGGACAGGAACCCCCGCTCGATCGGGCTGGATCCCGGGCCCGAGCAGCTCAGAATAAAACAAAACGCTGGAGATGGCGGCGCCGGAGATGGTGCCAATCTTTTATTCTTTCAATTGGGCGGCGACGGCGGAGGGATGTTCGTCGGGCGGTTGGGATTTGTGAAGAAAGAGAGTTTTGTGGTATGTAGCAGTAGGAGTGGCCCAAGCCTAGAAAGAGAAGAAAAAAAAAAGCAAAAACTTGGATTTATTAAAATTGAAGCAGAAGTCGGATGAAAAAAAAAAGCAGGAATTTATAAAGTGACTGTAATATCTTAAGAAGTGACAGTATTATAATTTGACTACTATAATTTGTGTAGTAACTCTTTTTCTGCAAAAAATCAAAAGTGACACTTTTTTTGGACAAAAGTGACATATTTTGGTGCAAATGTGACAGTTTTTTATGGAAAAAAAATAAAAAATAAAGATTACTATCAACTATTAGAAAGTGACACTTTTTATTTATAAAGTGGTAGTAATATCTTAAAAAGTGACAGTATTATAACTTGACCACTATAATTTGTGTAGCAACTCTTTTTCTGCAAAAAATCAAAAGTGAAATTTTTATTGGACAAAAGTGACATATTTTGGTGCAAATGTGACAATTTTTTAAAGGAAGAAAAATAAAAAAAAAATAAAGATTACTGTCAACTATTATAAAGTGACACTTTTTATTTATAAAGTGACAGTAATATCTTAAGAAGTGACAGTATTATAACTTGACTACTTTAATTTGTGTAGCAACTCTTTTTCTGCAAAAAATCAAAAGTGACACTTTTTTGGACAAAAGTGACATATTTTGTTGCAAATGTGACATTTTTTTACAGAAAAAAAAAAAAAAATAACGATTATTATCAACTATTAGAAAGTGACACTTTTTATTTATAAAGTGACAGGAATATCTTAAGAAGTGACAGTATTATAACTTGACTACTATAATTTGTGTATCAACTCTTTTTCTACAAAAAAAAAAAATCAAAAGTGACATATTTTGGTGCAAATGTGACATTTTTTTACAGGAAAAAAAAAAACAAAAAATAACGAGGTCTGGACAGATGCATTTGGTCAAGGAACAGACGTCGTGATCTTTATATGTATTAACGTTTTTTCTACTTTTTAATAATTTCGCACTTTATTAAAAAAAATTGTTTCCAGCCTCAACAAATTACTTACATTAACATCAAAATAAAATTTCACATCAAAGTATAATAATATTTTTATTCTCTAAAGAAATGTGCAATAACTCAATCCCCTAGTCTAAACGGCAATCCTCCTCCACCACCATCGCCACAATCACCTTCCCGCTCCTTGCAAAAATGTCAATGTTACATATTAAGTTGCAGTGAAAAAGTGACACATTTTATTGCAAAAGTGTAAATTTTTAATGCAAAAGTGATAATTATTCTCATATAACCAAACGAAATGAAATTCATAAAATATTTAGTATATCACAAACAATTGATGAGTTTCAATCAATTATGCCAGTTATTCAATCACAAAGTTAAACAAGATCTTGTAATACCATTGAAGTCATGTCCAATGTTTTCAACTCACAACCTTCTAACATTAACATAAAAAAATAACATTACACATCAGAATTACATGTTTTTAAATAGAAAATCCCAACATCTCGGTAGGGAGGTGCGCAACTTTTATCTTTAACAAAGCCACCAAATCCATTTTCTTTATATTTTCTTTTGTTCTGCTGACATAACATTCACTACATCGACCAAGCTTTGAGGTTTACTTCTTGAAGCGAAAGTTCTGCAAAAAAAATAATAATAATAATAAATCTGGGAGGTGGAGCAAGCTTTCATAAAAATGTGACACTCTTTTGACTAAAAGTGACATTTCTAAGTACATAAGTGACGATATTTTTGCATGTGTCCAGCTTTTAGCAAATTGAACTCTCACCAGCTTTTAGGACACCATCTCCATTAATATCCGCATGAAGGCCACCTTCTTGAAGATGTAGCTGGATGGATAAACCACATAACATTACATGTCACTTATATTCTCACAAATATGAAGAACTAGTTATAAGGTACATCAATAGCCAAAAATGCACTTAAGCATGACATGACATTAGATTACAGCCATGACATTACAATCCAGGTTACAGCCATGACATTACAATCCAGGTTACAACCACCCGACATAATATCGTAATCATCAAATAATTTGTCAGCATGATCACATGAATGAAGTCCTTCAGATATCAGCTTCAATAATTAGACAAAAAATCCAATTGACTCTCGTAGGCCTTCAAACAACACTACTTGAGTTTAACAACCAAAAAGACAGAACATTTATTACGTCGAAGAACAATGATGCTCAACTGATTAAAGTTGATCAGATATGAACGAGGAATCGGAATTTCTCAAAGGCTTGAAAAGAAAAAAGGAGCGCTTGGAGGAGAAATTTTGTTTAGGCATTTCAACGAACACCTTTTGTTCATGGTTTCAAAAGAAGATTTTCAATCCAACTTCAAAATAAAATCACACATTTCCAACCCAACCTCAAGATTTAGAACACAATTTATCTGCAAATTTTCTCAAAATTTTAAAATCACATACATCTAATATTCATCTAATTAAATTCTGAAAACACCATGAAACTAAATACTGTAAGAACAAATGAAATAAAATATCCACAGAAGTCTTGAAGATTAATGGATAGCCCATAATCATAAAATTGACCAAATCTAGAAATCAATCACGAAATAAAATTGACAAAAATACAAATTATCCTGGATATAGACAGAAACGAGTGACGATAATAAATTTTACATATTGCTCGCAAATCTGCTATGCTCTTGAATGGTTTCCTTCTTCGAACTGCGATGATGAAGCGAAGGGATTTTGAAACTTTGAGTAGGAGAGAAAATAGGGAAAAAGTTAGGAAGGGGAAAGGGGAAAAATGACGGGGAGAAATAAGGGAGAAATAGATTGAATGTTTTTTTTCCTTCCCTTTTATATGAGATCCGGTTTGGTGGATCAAATCCGGGTCTAGTGCTCCGTCACACAATAGAGGACCCGTGTGACGGTCATATTTGAGTTTTTGCCTTCATACAAAGTCAGAAAGGCAGAATTTTTATGTTTTTTCAAAGTTATTCCATTCATAGTAAATAAATAATACTCCGTAAATTAATAAAGATTATTAATGTTATAATTATACATATTAAATGATCATAATATTTTTATTTAAAATAATTAAAATTTTGAAATTATAAATGCAGAGATAAATGTAGAAAAGCAATATTTATAATTATTAAAAACACCCTTGCAAAATATAATTTATTAACACACTTAAAATTGAATTATTATACCCTTATCAATAAAAAGAGAAAGGGAGAGGGAAGAAACCAACGAAGGGCGAGAAGGGGATGAGAGTGACTTGTGATCGATGTTTTGCATTCAAATACATTTTAAATACTTATATTTGAAATTTTTTGTATTATTGTATGCATTTTTAGTTTATTTAGGGCTTGATTATAAAAATGATACTCCTCCCGTCTCATTCTATCTGTCGCAACTTGAGACTTTTTTTTGTCTCGTTCTATCTGTCGCATTTACATTTTCAAGAAATAATTATTATTACTTTTTATTTTCTTAATAAAAAGTAAATATTATTTTACTACTTTTATCCTTACATATATTATTTCATATTTTTAATTATTTTAAATAAAAAGATATTATGATCATTTGATACATATATTATAACATCAATCGTTCATTTTAAATATACAATAAGAGCTTCTCATTAAGAATGAGCTTATCTTTGTATTTGGTTAAAATATTGTAAAATATGAACTAAGATAATAAGTTTTATATAAGGATATCAATTGGGTTAGTCAGCTCAGTCAGACTGTTGGGCTTATCGGTCCGGGCCAATTCAAGTCGGTGTTAGAAAATTTTAACTCTAATCTTACCTTTTTGTAAGGTTATTCAAGTCAACACACAAGTTTCATGATGGTTCAAATACACTAAATTATACATCCGATGTATAATTGATTTTTCATTAACATGTATAATCATATTCAATTATCATAGCATCACACGTCAACTGCCACACGTCAACTGCCTAATCAACTTTGACGGAAAWAAACGATGCTTGAAAAATTAATCGTGCGTATGAACATAAATGTAACATAAACAATGTTAACTATATCCACCAATATTTTTTAATTCATATGAAATAAATATAAATATATCTTTTCGGGATAATTATTATTATTGGAGTTAAATTTGACGTCGGACAGAACTGCCCAATGATTTTCCCTTTGTGTTTTTTTTTTTTTTTTTTGTATTATTATTATTATTATTATTATTATTATTACTATTACACATACTATGGGTGTGGGGTTTAGGCAAGACTACAAGTTGTATAACCGGCCCACAGTTATAATCCCAATTCCTATGATGCATTGGATTTGGTTGATTTGTAGACCAAAAACAGCAGAGCACACGGGTTTCTGCACCATGACGGCTGCAGAGCAAATACAACTTGCGCTCTAAATTCTCATAAATGCTTCTACGTAGACCATTGGGACTCTGGAAATTTAAACCTATCTTTATTGGTTTGTAATTTCATTTGCCCCACCAAATTAGCCTCTTATAGAAATTAATTTTCTTACTTAATCTTCTTGGTTATCATTTACCAACGTTAAAGGATATTAAATGTGTAAGAGTTATTAAATGAAGATTATATTAAGCAAAATACTCTTAAAAATAAATATTTTATTAAATTGTGAAAATATCAATAAGTCTATAGTTACACACTTAAGCAAAATACTCTTAAAGTTTACATTCCAATGAGACTAATAGATATTTTATCAACGAGTCTATTAGTTATACACAACCTGTCTCACAATGGTAGACTAAATTATATATGGGTTCTCACGTTTATACTCATGATTAGTTATTAAACAACTACACATCAATTATCAAGATTAACTTTTGCCTGAACTTGATCAATTAATTAAGAATATGAGTATAGATGTTAAATACAATATGTTAATTATATTAACAAAAATTTAATAATTTGTCTGATATTATATTTTTATAACATAACATACTATCTATTCAATTGTGTCAATATATTATGTGTACGTAACGAGTACCTCACATAACATTTACACTGTTCGATACATCATAATATAAAAACAACATATGAGTTTCATTTCCAAAGTCACTCATTACTACATTAAATGTATTACTATTTATATTATTTTTTATTAACAAATTATTTCAAAATAAATTAAATTATTTTAAAATAAATAAAAATAGAAAATGAGTATATGCGATGAATACCCGATGTCAGTTCAAGCAGAAACTTTTACATGAATATATCTATGGATATCAGAACATAGCAGAGACAATGTCATAACGTGTAAATCAAAATTTTAATTTAATGATCATTCAAGATAAATATATCTTAGGATATAATTCCTAATTTCTTAGGATATAATTTAGGATGAATGTCAGAATAACGCACAAATATATTACAGACACGTGGATGTTACCAGAGTAAGTGAATGGGATATGGAATTGAAACTAGCGATTAATACATGTAATTTGAGAATAAAAGAATTTCATTTTTTCCAACCTCAATCAATTCACAATAAATAAATAATACTTTACCGTTGAAATTAATAAAGATTATTAATACTATAATTATAATTATTAAATTATCATAATTTTTTTTATTTAAAATAATTAAAAATATAAAATAATAAAAATATAAATAATAAAATAATATTTAATTTTTATGGGGACTTCTACGGTGCCGTGAATGTACCGTTCCTCACTTAATCAGAACCACTAGATCAAAAGTTGGTTATTGATAATGGTAAGATCAAGGGATGTAAATGTAGGGGGGTTGGGAGGTATAGTGCCTTCACGTCATTTCCAATTTTTATTAGGAAAATAAAAATTAACAATAGTTCTATCTTTAAATACAAATACAACGAGCCGACAATTTTTTATCCAAATTATGACAGGTAAAACGGAACAAATGGAATACTATATACTCCTCCGTCCCACAAAAATAGTCCAGTTACCATATTTAACATATCATTAATTTTTCATTTCCAGACATACCCTTAATTAATATTCTTGAAATACTAGTTTTCTACCTCGTAAGTTGAGAATTAATGATTACAATGCAAAATCTTACTATTCCAATAACAAATATATTAACTTCAACACTGATTTTTATAATTATTAATTGATATTAATAAATTCAAGAAGGGTATAATTGAAAAATACTAACTAAATTAATGATTTAACTATATAAACTACTCATTTCTTAACCTGTGTGAAACCAATCGCAGGACCATCATTTTGGGACGAAGGGAGTAATTAGTAATTACAGGCATTAGACTTCATAGTCAGAATAATAAATGAATAATATATCGATCAATATTTTCTAAATTGCATGATATAATATTTTTATATTTATCTCTTCATTATCGATGTACTTTGATATGTGAAGAGTAATTTACGTGACATTTACACACACACACACATATATATATATATATATATATATAAAAGCAGAGGTTTGGATAGAGAAAAAAATATGAGTAGAATGTCACGTAAATGTCACATAGAATTATTTTCTTTTTTTAGTTGTGTAGGAATTTTATTAATATAATTATGATAGATACCTTATTTAATATTATTATGATTTGATTTCTTTTTTTAATTAAAAAGTCACCTTGGATTAGTTTCCTGTTTTAATTATGTAGGAATCTTCTTAACATAATTAGAATAGATACTCTAATTAATATTAAAATAATAAGAATTAGTATTATATATATATATATATACTTATATACATGAAATGCCACGTAAATGCCACGTAGGATTATTTTCTTTTTTTAGTTATGTAGGAATTTTATTAACATAATTATGATAGATATCTTATTTAATATTATTATGATTTGGTTTCTTTTTTTAATTAAAAAGCCACCTTGGATTAGTTTCCTCTTTTAATTATGTAGGAATCTTCTTAATATAATTAGAATAGATATTCTAATTAATATTAAAATAATAAGAATTAATATTATATATATATATATACTTATATACATATATATATTATATATATAATCACTTATATGTTATTTTAATTTTTATTTTGAGTTATTTTTTAAATTTCTTTTTTGTTATTTTCTTTTTCATTTCGAATCCAACATATCAAATTCGTCACGTTTTCTCAAAAATAAATCGATCACTTTATTTAACTAAATTATACAAGAATTCAAAATACAATATAATTTGATATTACTTTTATTGTCTATCAACGTGTTGTTTATAAAATATTATTACGATTCAACATTTTTTTATTTGAGTTGATCTCATAAAATAATGTATTTTGTTAATATCTCAGAAACCGCGTAAACAAATACAAGTGCAAATTCAACACTAAGTGGAATAAATACTATGACGTCAACAACAATAAATTTGGAAAAAGATCAACTAATTTGAAAATAAAAAAGGGAAAGACCGCCTCTGAAAGCAAATGTTGTTAAACACATTAATTTTGAAAGCATTCATGTCATACTTGATTTCAATTGAAATTCAAAATTAAATTCATTCTGTTAGGTATGCATTTATATTTTACATACTAACCCCTTCAACATCATTTTAATATTTATATTTRATTAATACTTACACTATCATTTGCTCATTGTGCGGAGAAAAAAATTATCTTCACATGAAATTGTAGACCTACAATCCATGCTAGACAGTGAAATTGCATTATTTGTATGTTGCTCTACACTATCCATCACTATTTCCATGTGGCGAAGACAACCACAGGAAAGACATTTTTTTTTTTCTTAACCTAGAAAACCTAAAGGCAAGGGTAAACAATATGTGAGCCCGATAGAGTTCTTTTCTCACCGATTGTATGAAAGAGGCACGGAGGTACTCACTATTCTATATAGTCGGCGACTCATACAAAAATCCATAATTGATGCATATACAATTATTGAATATTCAAAATTGTGGTACATTAGAACTCATCAAAAAAATTATGAAGTGTGATTTACAGTAGGATTGTTGATGTAGTGTTATGAGGTGAGGCAAATGGCTGGTACTCATGTTGTCTTGCCCAGGACATTTACTAGCGTTCATTAGAGGTCGTTTCACATAAATTTTTTCTATACTGAATTGTGTAGCTTATTTATATGCTAAATAGTGTAACCAATTTAGATCTATAAAGTATTTGGTTAAATAGGGTAATAAATATAACTATAGGTTCCCTATCAGAACAAATGTGAGAATGTAGAGGATAAAAATATTGATGAGATCAACATGTATTATGATTGTCATTACATTTTTCCATGCAAAGTGGCGTGGTGAATATTAGTTTATGAAATTCAGTATAAAACTCCAC
>BMAC01000082.1:569571-579964 GCA_014905375.1 Phtheirospermum japonicum | reverse complement strand
CTTGAGACCGGGGTGTGGGCTGCGGGGGGTTGTGTCTGGGTCTGGTCTGGGGTGTGGGTTGGGGGTTTGTTTTGGGTCTGAGTCTGGGCTTGGGTGAGAATTCGGGTCAAATTAACAAAATGGTAAAAAGTGATCTCATTCTATGAGACCGGTCTCACCCAAAACCTACTCTTTAATTTTTATTAGGTAAATAAAAAGTTAAAATTCTCTCTTTAAATATAAATATAATTAACGAAATAATTTCTTTTTTAAAATTATAACAGATAAAATGGGACAAATAGAATATATAATTAGTAGTTATAGGCATTATACTCGATAGTCAGAATATTTTATAAATGAATGAATAATATATCGATCAATATTTTCTAATTTGCATGATATGTCATCTTTATATATTTATTTATTCAATTTTATCAATGTATTATATGTATGAGACGAGTAATTTACTTGACATTTACACATTCTATGTACGTAAGATAAAAACAATTTATAAGTTTCATTACCAAAGCCACTTTACTCCCTGTATTTACAATCTATATTATTTTTGTTGCATAATTCAAACAGAAACGTTAATACAGGAACATTATGTAGAAGTTAATTTTTAACATTTGACGAGAAAATATGTATAAATAATCAAACGAGTATTTCAACAAGTTATCGTATACTCAATGAGAACACTTTTCCCTTTATTATACATTTCATTTGTTAAACATTACAACCTGATTGGGTTACACGTCTCAATATTTTGTTGACAAATTATTTCAAAACAAATAAAAATCGGTCACTATAAAACTATGTCAAATAAAAAATAATTTCCATCTTCACAAGTATAAATCATAACTTGTTAAATTTCGGATATCAATTCAGATGTCAGGATTTCATTAAAAATAAATATGCAAGGATATGAGAAGCTTGAGATCTCAGAAGTTAGAAACATACACCAGTAATTATTGAATAGTTACATTTCATTTTTAATTATTTAGTAGTAGGTAGTCTCGACTTATATTTTATAAATTAATGAATAATATTGGTTATCAATCTTCTTTTTTAGATATACCGGCCATTCAGTTTTTCAAGAGTATTATAAATCTTTTTTTAGAGCTTTATAATTATTAAAAACACCCCAACAAATTGCAAAAATAATTTATTACTAAACACACTTAAACTTGAGAGAAGAAACCTACGAAGGGTGAGAAGAGTAGGAGAATGACTTGTGATCGATTTGGTGCGTTCAAATACTTTTAACCACCTACTTTTGATTTTCTTTTTTGTATTATTAGATGCATTTTCAGTTTATTTATGGTTTGATTATAAAAATGATATATGAGAAACTTTGGTTTGAGGAAAAAATTGATTATATCTGAGGATGCAAACATGATAATTTTTAAAGAAAATATTATTCTATTCTTGAATTTGCAAAAAGGAAAAAAAATAATAATAAATTTGAAAGTATTGTAGTTTGTTCAACTCTAGTCGTTGAATAAATATGAAAGCATTACAAAAAAAATATTTTCGAGTGCTCGTATGTCCATTTTAGATATGCAATAAGAGCTTATATTTATTTAAGAATGAGTTTATATTTGTATTTGGTTAAAATATGAACTCAGATAATTAATTTTGGTATAAGGATATCAATTGGGCTAGGCGGGTCAACCCACTTGAACTGTTGGGTTTATCGATCGAACTTTAGGGCTCCGTAATGAAAGCTTGTCTGATTCTATAGAAGAATTCGTTTATTGATACGGTCAATTTGAGTTGGGTTAGAAATTCTTAGCCCTAATTTACTTTTTTCTTGGACTATTCAATCCAACCAACAAGTTTCTAGACATCCTTAATATTTTTACACCACCTATCTTACAAAAGATACACTAAATTATAATTTTAAGGTGCCCACCAATATATATAGCTTGTTAGTACATCCAATATATAATTGACTTTTCATTAACATGTATAGTCATATTCAATTATCATACAATCACACGTCAACTACTTAATTAACTTTGAAGAAAGTAGACTATACTTAAACAATTAATCGAGCACATGAACATAAATGAAAAATACACTATGTTAACTATATCAATCAATATTTTTTAATTTGTACAAAATAAATATAAATCCATCTTCATGGGACAATTATTATTATTATAGGAGTTACATTTGACGCCGAACAGAACTGCCCACAGTTTTTCCCTTGTTTTCTTACTTTTGTTTATTTGTATTATTATTATTATTATTATTATTATAATTATTATTATTATTATGACACACACTGTGTGTATGGGTGTGGGGGTTTAGGCAAGACCACAACTTGGATGCTTGGATGCATTTGGATTTGGTTGATTTGCAGAGCACACGAGTTTCTGCACAATGAAGGCTTCAGAGCAAACACATCTTGTGCTCTAGATCCTCTTAAATGCTCCTGCGCATATCATTGGGATTCTAAAAACTTAAATTTAATATTTTGGACATTGAGATTCTGAAAATTTAAATTTAATCTATTTTCATCCGTTTACTCTTTTCAATTAATACTTTGTTTGAGAATACGTTTGTATTAGAAGTCCATTCTCAAAATGGGCGTTTTAATAAGAGCTTTTTCGATAAGTGCTTTTTATATGTTTTAAGATGTTTAGTGGAAATTATCTATTTTATCAAAATGATAAAGGAGAAAATCAAAATTATAAGTTTGCACTTATTCAAAATGATTTTTTTATAATTAGTCATTTTTCAATAAATACACATTTGAATAACTCGCGTTTCAACCCTAGATTAACTTTGACAAAATTAGACGATGCTTAAACAATTAATTAGACATATAGGCATAAAGAAATGTACTTATATTAATTATATCAACGTAAAATTTTAAATTTGTTTAAAATGAAATATAGAATTAGGTTAAATTGAGAATCATATTCTTATTTGTGAATTTAAGATCAATTATAAGCCTTAGATTTATTTAAGTGGATATTCTTCTTTATTTACTTAAAAGCATTAGAATTATATAATAAAAAGAATGTTAATTTATATAATTGATATATTAATAAATTATTATAATTATATAATAAAAGTATTATTGATATATAATAAAAGTAATTAGATGGCCAAATATAAATCAATCTTTATATCATAATAACGTACTACTACCTCCACCAAATATTAAACAACGTCTTTTTAATTCATTTTTTTGTCCCAAAATAAGTGACTTTTTAAGAGCCGAAGACATTTTCATCTATAGTTTCCAAACTTATCTCTACTGAGGAACGAATTCCAGAACGTTTTACAACGGGGCACAAATAAAGAGAAGATAAAAACTATCAAGGCCAACTTTATTATAAAGCAAATAAAAAATGAAATTATATTAATTTGAACCTTTTTAACTAAATTTATTGATTTACATGTGTAAATATATCAATATATATATATATATATATATATATATATATATATATTTATGGGAGCACAATATATATTTTTAACTATTTATTATGTTTTTATAAAATAAAAATTAAATAAATAAATTTTATGGAACTACGTGTTATTTTTTTCAATAAGTGCTGAATCTAAAATTTATTTAGTATCCCTATATTAAATAAAGATAAATAGGCCATTTTATAGATTTTTTATTATGTGTTAAATCCTCTGATATGACCATTATTTTAGAACGGATTAAGTATACTTATTTAAATGTATCAATATATTAATATATCGTAGGTACACGACGAATAATCAATGTTGGCGATTACACACTTCAATGCAATATGAGATAAAAACAACTCAAGAGATCCATTTGCAAAACTGCTCATTACTCCACTAGCAGTATTTAAAATTTATATTATAAAGTATGTTAAATTGTATCTTTGTCCTATGTACGTAGTTGCACAATTTAAATATTAAATGAACTCTATCCGTAACCGTGAGAACCGTAACAAAAAAACGAAGCGGTTCTAAGAGTGGAATCGATAATTTCAGTGTGGTTTTGGGTTACAATTTCATGTGTATACTCATAATTAATTGATGATGGTAGATAATACATAATCAATTAGTTAAAAATATGAGTATAGATGGAAAATACACTATTTTGATTATATTAACAAAGCTTTAACAATTTGGATGAAATTATATCTTTACAACATAATATATAATCTATTCAACCGTATTAATATATTGTTTGTACATGACGAGTATCTCACGTAAAAATTATATTTTACACAGTTCGATGTATCATAATATAAAATAACATATGAGTTATATTTTCAAAACCACTCATTACTCCATTACACTTTACACAGTTCGATACATTATAATATAAAAACAACATATGAGTTACATTTTCAAAGCCACTCATTACTCCATTACAACTATATCAATATATTTTGTGTACATGACGACGAGTATCTCACATGACATCAATGTATCATAATATATAAATAAAATATGAATTATATTTCCAAAGCCACTTATTACCCCATTAAATGTATTTACTATTTATATATTTTTGTTACATAATTCAAACATTCAATGTACCTGTAATATCTTCCAAATTACCCCTGCCTACGTCGACGATGACATTATTTCATTATTTTCTGCCTATAAAATCTCCCTATTCTCTTCTTCTTCATCTCATCTCAATCTCCATCTCCATCTCCATCGTCAACCCCAAACATAATTTTAATTTCCAGTTTAAAACATGGCATCTGAAAACGTCATCTGGAGAGATGAGCAAAACCGCCATCTCCAAGCTCTCATCACCGCTTCACAAAACCCAAACGATCCCACTCTGCCTAATTTGGTAGAACTGGTGGTGGCCCACTACGAAAAGTACCACATATTCAAAACAAAATGGGCCAAAGAAGATTATACTCTTGTGTTCCTATCACCGCCATGGAACACCCACCTCGAGGACACTTTGGTCTGGATCGGCGGGTGGCGGCCCACCATCGCCTTCATCTTAATCTACTCAGTATCGGACCGGCAAGCCGAGGCCCGGGTTTCCGATATCACGAGGAACATCAGCATCAGAACCGGCGATCTCGGCGACCTGTCGGCGGACCAGCTCGGCTCACTGGACCAGCTGCAGAGGATCACACTCCAGAGCGAGAGGGCAATAACCGATCAGATGGTTAGGCATAGTCAGTTAGGAGGGGCGGGTATAGAGGTGGTTGAGCTGAGCCATGAGCTGAGCCAGGAGGGTCGAAGGAGGCGGACCTGTGATTTAGACAATGTCGAAATTGTTCTGGAGCCGGAGATGGATGGTTTCGAGGTGATTCTGCAGAAGGCGGACGCGCTGCGGCTGAGCACGATCAAGAGCATCGTCCGTATCTTGTCTCCGATCCAGGCCGTCCATTTCCTGATCGGCGCCACGGAGCTGCAGCTGAGGGTGCACGGTTGGGGGAAGGTCGAAGAGGAGAGCCAGATCAATAATATCCAAGATGCTGCTGCTAATGACCCAATCACTACTGAAGCTAGTTAAACTATATTATCAGAAATGTTTGTGTGTTTGTGTTTTGAGTTGGGTTTTTTTTTTTTTTAGTGTTTTTGTTGTTGTGTTGTTGTTGTTGTTGTTGTTTTATTAGGTATCGCAACTTATGCATTTTATTTCGTGATTCTCTTTTATTTTATGGAAGTTTAATATATTTCAAAACCGAGTTTTCTCCAGTTGTTTCCTCAATTCTATTACTCTAAGGAATCAACAAGATATTTTGTATGCCTATGCGCAAGCGCTCACAAACAAGTATTCGTATAGAATGTTATTAAAACCTGACAAGTTCGAGAGCTCTCAACGCTTCACAAGTGAAACTCTCCAATGCCTTGAAAATCGGAGGGTGTAATTTGTAAAATAGAAACAAAATACGAAGGGAGTGTGATGTTTTTTCTTGAAAATTGACTGAACTTCAAGGGTATTTTTGTAATTAAACCTTTTGTTTAAGCATAATTCTTAGTTAAATTATACGATGGGCTGAATGTATAGAAACAATATTGGTGCAGGTAAATTATATTTTCATACCCGTGAACAATGCAACAACGTGTGGTTGCAGTTCTTCATCCCTCAACTTGTGTATCCTGCTCGAAATGACATCAACCACTTTGATACTAACATGAGCTTTGTTCGTAACCTTCTTATAGAAGTTTGAGCAGCGTGTATCTTGCCAGGTTCAGCTCCTTCCTTGTCCAAGATTCTCAGCCTCTTGTACCGCTTCGCATATTTGACGCGTAGTCTTTCTTCATCCTGACAAACCAACCAGCTATCAAAAACTACCCCTATGATTACAAAAAATTACAATTGCCCACCTAAAGTGTTATTAACAATATTTATTAAATATTAGAAACACCAATTAATCATTCAGACACAGAATGTGGCAAAAAAATTTATGCCTACAATTCGAAACCCACCTTACGCACCATCAATCACAAGTGCAGGTTTGAACTAAAGAGATGAAACAGATAGGATACCATAAATAAATGCCACAAATCTTTGGAAGATTAAAAAAGTTGCATCGACTTGCCTTTACTTCTTTGTATAACTTTTTCTCCCATGCAAACAGCTTGTCCAGCGTGGACGAAAGGTTACACGCCGTGGCATTTACATCCTTCACGAAGTCTTCAAAGTAAAATTTCGACAAATTCATTGATGCAGAAGCTAACTTCGAAGAAACGCTTAACTTCAGTAATGGTGCTATCAGGTACAACATCCGTGAGACAATCACTGCCCAATCAAAAAGGTACAGCATGAGGTATGTTCTTAAAAAAAAAAAATCAAAAATAAACATCAAACTGGAAAAAGAAATGTAAGCATGATTCTAAATGCGAACCACAACAATGAATAGACAACTGAAAACCAAAACAGATCCCACGAAAAAAAATATATTGGCCCAGCCCGTCGGGCCAATGATTGTGCTTTCCCAGTCGGCCCGGCATTTTTTCCAGTGTCTATGCCTCGGGCCAGCCTGGGCCGTGGAAAATGACGGCCCGAAAAAATCGGGCCAGGTCCGACCCTACCAATTTTGTCTGTTGGCCTGGTCTGGCACAGACATTTGGACTGCTCAACTAAGAATAGTTCAAGATATACAACCATTATTTAAAAGACCGTAACATGTGAATGTATCGGTGATATTGTCAAAAAACTTCATGTAAATTTCTCTAAAAACAACACCAAATCTCAAATTAACAACCCTAGCTAGTTTTGACAACCCCTTATAATAAAAGAATGCATTAAGAAATTGTGCAACGATAACGTAAAAACGAACCAAAAATGTAGAGAACACAAACCGCACCCTTAAGAAATCCGGGCCGATAAGGCAACATCTCAATCTCCAACATCGACGCCACTTCTTTTCCATAACCAGAAGCAATTTCGAAATCATCTCTAATTTCAGCCACAACCTCCTTCAGATCTCTAAACGACGTCGAATTTTAAATTTCTTCCTGATATTGCAATGGCACCAAAGGTTTCTCACTTTGCAGCTCACTACAAGATAAAGGCTCTGATTCTTCCTCCAAATCAGGAATCCCCTCTCTCTCCCTAACCACACTCAAATCGGGGCTGGTAGAATTTGACCCGTATCCATATGTGCTGATCGGGTCATAAACTGTTTGCCCATTATCAAACACAGCAAACGGATTGAAAAATTCCAACGCCTCTTTTTGTGGACTCAGTTTGAAACCCTCACTATTTTTCATCCTCGCCGGAGAATAATTGCGAAAATAACCGTAATTACCACTGTAATCAGCTGGGTAAATACATTTTGAGTCCGAGTAACCATACGCCGGCTCGACCGGTGCCTCCTGAACCACCGTTTTCATCGGCGGAGCTGATTTCTCCACGTAGTACTCATAATCGAATGAGGATTTTTCCCGATTATGGAAATTAAGTGCTCATCGTCAAAACCTTTCCCGCCATGGCTACGATGCGGATGCTTAAAATCACCTTGCGGAATTGCATAGTTATCAGAAGAACAATCGGATAACTGTGAATGCGATTCCTCGTCGCCATGTAAATGAAGTGACTCGCTAGCGTCCGATTTCGTGCTTTTTACCGAGAATGGAGAGGAAGAAGAAGAAGATGTAGAAATTAAGTTCTCGTCAACGAATTTACCAAGAGAATCACCGACTTCTTTGAGTGAGCGAAAGTAGGATGCGTGTGCTGCGGCGAGGGCGTAGCGGTGATCGGCGGCGGCGCGTACGAGCTCCCGCCGCTCGCGGCAGCGGATTACCAGCGGCAAGTCCTCCGCCTTAGACCTACTGCAACCCATGTGTGTGTGTGACAGAGTCCTTTTGTTAACGAAATTTCACGTGGAGAGTGGCAAAATGGAAATTTTGATTGTATAAATAACGCGCGGTGGGAAAATTCTCAATTGGGCGGCAATGTACAAGTGACATTGCAAGAGGTACTAAATAAAAGGAATTATATATGATCTTAGCTAATCCAAATATGGTGAAAACGAATTTAGTATATAATCGACCGCTTGTGATGTTGTTTTCAATGTTAACCAACACTAAAATTAATATCAATCAGAATTAAATTAAAAATATGCAGCGGAAATAAAACATAAGAACACAAAAAAACATAAGAACACAGCAAATTAAATTCAGTTCACAAGTAAAAGTACCTGTGAACTTGGGTGTACAAGCTCGAAAACTATATTACTTTCTGTTCACGATCAATACAAAAATATGAAGTAATATATGAAAACTAAAGTATCAAAAAAATATGATACTAAATACTTGTCGTCTTGATGAAAAGATCTTCTCCGTTGGTTACGCAACTTTGAAAAACTTCTTGATCTCGAACAGTGGCTCCAAGTAATCGCTGGTGTTCTTTCCTTGCTTGTGCGTCGCGTGCTGCTTCTTTCTCGTCAACGTCGTGCGTCTACTTCAAAGTATATCGAAGTCTTAGTATTCTTTTGTCTTAAATAGACATTCCTAAAATCCTAAACTTGGTAAACAAGTAAAACAAATCCTAAACACAATATAGGAAACTAAATAAAGTCCTATACATAAAACTAGGAAACATAATCTAGAGTTCCTAAATTTATTTTGTGCCCAAGAAAGGCAAACAACTAAAATAGAAATTATTACCAAAAATAAATTCCTAATAATCTCCCCCTTTTTACCTTTATTGACAAAATACTACGACGCAAAACAAGTTCAAACAAAATACTAACTCCCCCTATGTTGGAAAACTCCCCCTAAACAAAACAACCAATGTTATTTAACATCAACACAACATTACAAACCAACATTGTTCATTCAATAATTTATACAAAAAAATAAGGGACTTATTGACTCCGCACCCTCTTCGAATGACGAGGGGATGTCGAAATTCCTTCACCTCGATCCTTTCTCTTCTTCAACAGCTTCTTCATTTTCTTCAGTGCCTTGTTCCGAGAACGAATCTTCTTCCTTCGGTTTTCACGAGCAAGGCTCGCCAAAGCCTCGGTAGCAACTACATCCTCATCAGCCCCATCCTTGTCAGCGTCACCATTATCTTCCCCTTATTGGCCTGAAGGCAAAAGGGCCTCCATGATAGAACTACGAAGCGCCTGCAGCTGGGTCATCTGCGCGTCAATCCAAGCAACATGCGCACGAAGAACCTGCGCAGACATGTGGACCATGTTGGGATCAATGTCGGGAATTCCGGTCCCAACACCACTAGCAACATCGGCCTAGAAAGGCGCCTGCCAAAATATCCCGTGTACCAGAAATATGTTGGCCCCTTAAAGCAAACCAGTCAGCCTCACCGGTAAGCACATCATCAGGATGAAGCGTCAAACTCTGATTCTCAAGCACGCTAAAGATCAATGAGGAAAAGCACAACGAGGCCGCAGACTTGGTGGTGGAGAACTTAGTGGTAATGTCGAACACATGCTGCCCAAATCTGAACTTGTGTCCCCTCCCAAGCTTGTATAAAAAATGGGCCTGAAGCCGCGTAACACATGTAGTGTTCTTGGAGGGAACCCAGTTACAAATGGCTACCTTGTACAAAACAGAATAGAGAATAGAAAGTCGGGTGCTCGGCAACTGTTCAAACCACGCATGCACCATACCCCCAGAAAAGAACGAGATAACCTCATTCATATCATTCACAATAGTATCACCCCGATATGGTTCAGTCCCAAACAACTCATCAATCAAATCAGGGGTAAAACTAAACACCTTGCCACGCACAAATACTTTGCCATAATTCATAGAATTTAAATCAACAATGGAGGGCAACAAATTGGCATAAAACTCCACGACTACATCACGGACAAAAGGCATGGCAGTGGAGACTGTGGAATACATACCTTTATGCTGAAAATAGGCAACCAAGTTTTGCTTCTCAAACAACTCAACCGGGACTCGGCGCTCAGTAATCATATGCTGGGTCTGGTACTCGGAAAATAACTCCTCGGCCTCA
>BMAC01000082.1:548170-569546 GCA_014905375.1 Phtheirospermum japonicum | reverse complement strand
GGGACGCCTTTCGGAATGGCATCTTTGCAAAAAAAACAAAAGTTCGGCCCTAACCCTAACCCTAACACACATATTATTTATTTATTTATATTATTTATTTTTTAYGTTTTTTATTTTTATAATTTATTTAAAAATTTTATTAGGTAAAATAAATAAACACATCTTAATAATGTCTTAAAATTACAAGAAATTTTATTTCAAAATTAAAAATACAAGAAAATAATATAAATAAATAAAGATAAGAAGTTTTATTTCCAAATTAAAAATACAATAAAATTAAGATACAACAACAACAAAGATTAAAATATCAATTATAATAATTTGATATTACACGAATGCGATCACATTCGTAATGGCGGATTTCCAATGAGATTGTGGTATTGACAATGCAATTTAAATAATTTTTATTGAATACCAAATTCATCAAACCGAATAAAGGTTCTCCATGCTTTAGATATGCAACAGTAAACTCAGCATCGCCTGTTACGTCGTTCCAAAATCGTACTAGCCAATCTGCCGCTTGCACTTTGTTGGTCTCATGATCCCAAGTGCAATGTTCGTTTCCCAACATCATATGAAAATGTCTGTATCGCTTTTCCAGAAGTTGAACTCGAGCGGTTATGTCGTCCATTGTGAAGTCTTTATCGAACGCACCATTGATTTTGTCCAACAAGATCCACGTGATATTATTGCGTAATCCTCTTCTGGGATCGTAGACACCATTGAGCTTACTCTCACGGAGGTCGTCAAGAAGCTTAGTATCCATATGGATGCTCCACTCGGTTAAATTCCTATCGTAGAAAAAGAAAATTTCTTCTAAATCAAAATATGGTACATTGTTAGGCTGATTTGAACTCATTTTTTCTTTTTGTTATCAGAATACTTAGATGATGGAGCAAACCAAAGGTGTGAGTGAGTGAATTGTTTTTAAAAAGTTTAGTCAAATATTTCAAATTTATACATGAGTTACAATTTCACAAGACAGTTGTATTGAATGTGTAGTCGTTGTGACAGCTAAAGGTGAAAACATAATGCTTATGGTGTAGTCTTGTCACAAAGATAGTTGAAAAATGTGTGGAATAATGTCAGGTATTGTCACGGGAAAAGTTGAATACATGTGTAGTATTTCACCAGCAATGTTGGATAAACATTAAATAAATAATTTTATTGAATAAGAAAAAACAAAGATTACACATTTGATTAAGTAAAAAACTAGAGGACGTGACAAATTTAAACATTACAAATTAAACATAGTACATAGTTGCACACTCAAACTAAGGTCATTTCCAATCCAGTTTTATTACACATTTGAGTCTTAATACATTGAGAATGCATCAATTGAAAGTTGCTTCCATCTTCTTCCATAATGGTGGCACGTCATACAAATAATATCTCTGTGATGCATCATCACCGTATTCCTTTATTAACAAAAAAAAAAGTTACTAATTGAAATAAAACCAACACAAACCACATAATTAGTTGTAGACAGATGTGTAGACTTTACATAGGCTGGAGAGACATTATTATTGATAGTGGTATCAATACAAATCAATCCACGTTCTTCATCCAGAAAAACACCATCCTCAGAAAGTGTTACCTTCCACCAACTATACCTCATCTCCATTTCTTTGATCCTGTCGTAAATTTCTGAAATAGTAGGTGAAAACATGAAACGACTCTGGAGTAGACTTTTTACCTGCGTGACGCTCAAGATAACATATACTTTTTTTGCACCTCTTTCAACACTTTCATTCTGAGCGCTGAAAAATTCCAAAATGACTTGTTCCATCTCCATGGTCCGTGGGGTGAGTGCAAGATTGTAGTAATTATTGTTTATTTTTAGAACATTTGGATGATTTTTGTCAAAATTAGCCATTATTAGCTAGTATACTTAATATTTCTCGGTAAGTTTGTCTGTGTGTACATATATACAGATGTAGCTTTGCCAGCTACAATTGTTGTGCCATTGTGTTGTCTTGTCATCCGGTACATTGTGTCACAGAATACAAAAAATTTTGCCCACACACACATCAATGAGATGCAGCTTTGCCAGTTACAATTGCTGTGCCATTGTATTGTCTTGTGATTCGGTACATTGTGTCACATTACACAAATAAATTGCTGCCCACACACACATCAATGAGATGCAGCTTTGCCAGCTACAATTTTTGTGCCATTGTATTGCCTTGTCATCCGGTACATTATGCCACAGAACACAAATAAATTGCTGCCCACACACACATCAATGAGATGCAGCTTTGCCAGCTATAATTGCTGTGCCATTGTGTTGTCTTGTTATCCGGTACAATTATGTCACAGAATTCAAATAAATTGTTGCCCACACACACATCAATGAGATGCAACTTTGCCAACTATAATTGTTGTGCCATTGTGTTGTCTTGTCATCCGGTACAATTATGTCACAGAATTTCAAATAAATTACTGCCCACACACACATCAATGAGATGCAACTTTGCCAACTATAATTGTTGTGCCATTGTGTTGTCTTGTCATTAATTATGCCACAAAACACTCTCAAAATTACTTGAATAGTTGCTCTCCTTGCTATAAATACGTTGTGTAACAAATAACGGATAATTCATCAGCAAATACATATCAATTACTCCATATCTTATTTGAAATAAAGCTAATGGCAGATCACTTCAATGACACAGATGGTCCTCTTACACTTCGGGTCAAAACACTCGATTACGGGTGTGAATTCAACACTAAGTGGACACTTACCAGAGACGAACGTCTACTGGAATTCCTAATCCTCGAAAACGATATTCGAGGATGGAATCCAAATGACGGACCGTTACCAGAGAACCGAGTGAAAGAAGCTAACTGTGTACTTAACTGCTGTTTCAAAAATCAACATTCCGTTTCTGAAGATGACGTCACAGCCAGGATTGTACAACTTTAGAGACGATTCAGGTTCTTCAATGAACCAATTCGAACCCCTGGTATTGTTTGGAATGGAAATGTGAATTGGTCTTCGGTGATCATAACGTACAAAAGAAATTTATGCCTGTAAGTTCTACACCCCCTTTTCAGTTATTAGACGTAATTTGAATCTTTCATTATTATTCTAACTTGTTGTGATGAATGTAGGATTGTCCAATCAAAAGCTATGCCAACGCTTTTGATGAGGAACCCTTGCTCACAAAAATGCAAGTACTCTTTGGATATGTGTATCCAACTAACCACGGTGGAAGCTCTACTAGTGGAAGTACCGTTGACCATTGCACGTTGGTTTACCGACACTGCTCTACCTGTGTGGATTGCGTTTGTGTTTTCATTGTGTAATATTTTTATGTTGTAGTACCGACAATGCTCTATTGTTGTGGATTGTGTTTGTGTTTTTATTGTGTATTATTTTTTGATAACTACTGAGCGATAGAAAATAGAAAGTGAACCACGTTTCTGCCTACAATTAAAATAATTTACACACCATGAAAAATAGTGTGATCCCGTGCCACATTTCTTTTTCTTATACTTTTTATGTAGATCGTGATCTTGTCCTTGTCGGGGAGCTGCTGGTTCCTGAATTGGCTCTTCCTCGCCAGTTTCGTCACCACGCACCATTATACCCCAACGCTGATGTGCACGATCCGCAGTTTCAGTGGGAATCGACATCGGAATAGGTGTCGTCTGGAAGTCTGGCCGCGAAAAGCCCATGTCATGTGGAGCTGCGAAGTTGGGGTTAAAATGCATGGTTTCAGCATGCAGAAGATCGGTGAATGACTGTCCAAAATATGTAGGAGTATAAAACCCAGATGTTCCAAATGTAGGAACATAATCACCTCCCTCGTTATACGATGATTGACCAACAAGATCTATATTCAACACAAAGACAAAATTATTGTTTTAATATTAATTGTAAGAAAGTGACATATAAAATAGTTATTAACGAATCACACAATTACCATGATGGATGACTGGTGGTGGCTCGGGGCGCGACAGCGGGTGCTCTGCTACGAGAGGATGTTAACTGACTAGAGATGCTCCTTCTTCCGCTGCTTGTCACGGATGCCCTGCGCTCATTTGGAGCATGACGAGATACACTCCTCTTGGACGGGCCAGATATGCTCCGTCTTCCGCTGCCGGATGCATATGTCGTGCTCTCATCTGGAATATCCTCATGTAACTCCTCACGAATATGAAGTCGTTGCGTTATCTCATCAGCGACCGAATCAACTACATCGTGCATACGACGATAAGAGTCAAAATCATCGTCTCTAGCATGTGAAGAGTCATGGCGGAGTTGCTGACTCCAAGTACCCTACAAAACATAGACGGTTGAACATCAAAACTAAGAAATAATTAAATTTATTGAGTGGAAAAAGAGTGAATAAGATTTGTTACAATGGCCTCATAAACGCCGACGTCTGATGGCTGGTATCCTCCCTCTGCATGTCTCTCCAGTGGAGTGATGAAACGTCGTGTATTCTGCTGATACCAATTCCGATATCCGCTCGCCGTACCCGCACCTCTCTAAACTGGAGTGCCTTCCATCCTCGTGGACCATCATACCTCCCATGCCTGGATCCAGGTATGATGACGTACAGTCCACCGAACGTGATGTGTAATGTCTAGGCTTGATGGTTTAATTGTTTGTAATTATTCTGGGATTTTTCTTGTAATTTTCGGATGATGAATTGCAATTATTTCTGTAGATAGGAAGATAGCGACAGAGGGGAGAGTAGAATGCTTGAGGGAGGAAATAGACTTGAAATGTAATTCTTGCTTGCCCATTCTATATTGAAAAACATACATAAATACTAAGAAGGGGGACCAAAAGCATCCAAGCTTGATCCACCATTTAGGGAATCAGAACCAATTAAAACATGACACTTGCTAGCTAAAGATAAAAGGTATTAATGCCATAAGGCCTTAAAATTAATATCAGCACATCCAAAGGAATTAATCGGCCCACTTAGCATCCTTTCAATTGCCCAGCTCCTTTACCTCATTTGAATCACTCGGACCAACAAATTCAACCTGTGTTCGCTCGCCAACCTCAACCCGAACCGGAAAACACTTAGTAACATCCGCCCCTTTTCCAATTGCATCGAAATCGGCATTCTCAAACCCTAATTCCCTTTCTTTCTTCTCCGGCGAAACCGAAAGCCTTGAATTCATGACAATACCTTCCCCATTTTTTGATCAGTGTCCCAAAGGATCGAACTTTGGAAGTTTCTTGCGCAGATAACCCTCATCCTCCCAAGTTAAGTCTCCATCCTCACCGTTGCACCACTTAATTAAGGATTGTTGAACAGTATCCCTTTTTATTCGTACTAACCTTTGAGCGATTATTTCTGTAGGACGAACCACGAATTCTCCATTTTCACCAGTTTCCGGCAATTCAGAGTGTTGAACGGGTAGCAATGTGGGACCCAGCTTCCTTTTTAGAAGAGACACGTGGAACACTGGATGGATCTTGGCGTTCTCCGGCAACTTCAAGCGGTAATCTACCTCTCTGACTCTCTCTAGGATCTGGAATGGTCCATAGAATTTTTCTGAGAGTTTCAAGTCTTTTCGAAGTACAACTGAGTTTTATCTAAAAGGTTAGAGTTTTAAATAAACCCAATCTCCGACCTCAAAAAACCTTTCTTTCCTTTTTTTGTCTGCAAAGAATTTCATACGCTGTTGGGCTTGATGTAGGTTTTGTTTGAGGTCTTGGATTTATCTCTGTCTTTCATTGATAAACTCTGTTATGTCTTGGTTCTGTGTAACAATTTGGGTTTCCAAAAATGTTGATGGGGGTTGGTAGCCATATAGGGCCTGAAAAGGGGTAGTTTTGAGGCTGGTGTAATAATTGGTATTATACCAATACTCTGCTAATGGTAACCACTTGGTCCAAGCCCTAGGATTCTGTTGAACCATACACCTTAGGTAGTTTTCCAAACATTGGTTCACTCTCTCTGTCTGCCCATCTGTTTGAGGATGATAGGCTGAGGTGAAATCCAGTTGAGTGCCAGAAATTTTGAAAAACTCCCTCCAAAAGGCACTGGTGAATACCTTGTCCCTGTCAGTCACTATATATAGGGGTAGTCCATGTAGTTTGTAGATAAAGTCCAGAAATAACCTAGCTATAGTTATAGTTGTGAAAGGATGAGATAATGCTAGGAAATGGCCATATTTAGTGAACCTGTCCACCACCACTAAGATCACATCTTTTCCAAATGAACTAGGTAACCCTTCTACAAAGTCCATTGAAATGTGGGTCCAAGCTTGGTGGGGTATGGGTAGAGGCTTCAATAGGCCAGGATAGGCACCTCCCTCTGATTTGCTCCTAGCACAAACATCACAATGCTTGACCCAAGATTCAACTTCTTTCCTCATCTGAGGCCAATAAAACAACCTGCTGATCCTCTTGTAGGTGCTCAGAATACCAGAGTGTCCCCCATAGGCAGAGTTATGCATTTCAGCAAGTATGGTATCCCTGAGTTTAGTGTTATTACCCACTCCTATCCTTCCCTTGAACTTAACTATACCACCCTTTGCTACAAATTCTGGGTATGACTGTGGGTCCATTTAATTTTCTAAAAAGATTTTGGTGAAGAATGAATCCCCTTCATAACTATCTGTCACTTGTTGCACCCATGTTGGCGTGACCACTGAAACAGCTGAATTCAGCTCCTCATAATGATCTTGCCGGGAAAGGGCATCAGCCACCTTGTTCTCCACACCCTTTTTATATAGTATCTCATAGATAAACCCTAATAACTTGGTGATCCATTTCTGTTGCATTGGGTTCCTGATTCTCTGATCCAACAAGTGCTTAAGAGCTTGTTGGTCAGTTTTGATGATGAACTTATACCCCTGTAGGTAATGCCTCAACTTTTGGATGGCTATCAGCATAGCCATAAACTCCTTCTCATAAATGGATAGTCCCTGATTTTTCATGCACAAAGCTTTACTCATAAAAGTTATAGGTCTTCCCTCCTGCATTAGGACAGCCCCTAAACGACTGCCACTAGCATCTGTCTCCAAGATTAATGGTTTTAAAAAATCTTGGAGGGTTAGTACAGGTGTTGTAACCATAGCCTCCTTAAGATGGTTGAAGGAAACCTCTGCTTCTTTGGATCAAATGAAACCCCCTTTTTTGAGTAAATTGGTCAAGGGTTTACTAATCAACCCATAGCCTTGTATAAACCTCCTATAGTAACCAGTAAGGCCCAAAAATCATCTGAGTTGTTTAATGTTTGTTGGTGTAGGCCAATTAACCATGTTGGTGATCTTGCTAGGATCAATAGCTACCTCTTCCTTAGAAATTATGTAGCCTAAGTATTCAATCTGCTCCTGTCCAAACTGCATTTACTCTTTTTTGCAAAGAGTGCATGTTTCCTGAGTAGGCATAGTACTTCCCTTACATCCCTGTAGTGATCCTCCTTGTTCTTACTGTAGATGAGAATATCATCAAAAAAGCCCAACACTGATTTTCTCAACATAGGCTGAAAAACTTAGTTCATTAATGACTGGAAGGTAGCTGGGGCATTACAAAGCCCAAAAGGCATAACTAGAAACTCATATTGCCCATTATGAGTGTTGAAAGCTGTAAGATATATGTCCTCAGGCCTCATTAGAATCTGGAAATACCTTGACCTCAGATCAGTTTTTGAAAACTGTTTAGCCCCCTGTAGCTCATCTAATAACTCATCAATAACTGGAATAGGATAGTCATGTTTGATAGTTAAACTATTTAGATACCTATAATCCACACACATCCTCCAAGTGGCATCTTTATTCTTGACCAGTAATACTGGGGAGGCAAAAGGGCTATTACTGTTCTAAATGATCCCAGATTCTAACAATTCCTTCATAATCTTCTCAATCTCATTCTTCTGGCTGTGAGATACTCTATAGGGATACTGGTGCTTAGGGTTACTGCCCTCTTTCAACACAATTTGATGTTCAACCCCCCTGACAGGTGGCAACCCTTTAGGCTCCTCAAAAACATCCTGAAACTCCAGCAATAGGTCTTCTAGCTTGCCCTTACTATGTTCCATCTCTGGATTCATCTTAATCCAGTACATTTCCTCAATCTGGGTAGGTATCTCCTGATGAACCATTTTGAATAGGGTAGGGCCTGAGATCATTTGGCATTTAGTAGGGATAGTAATAGCTTGGATTTTGACCCTTTTTCCCTTGAGATTGACAGTGAAAGTCATCTGATCATAGTCAAACTCAATGGGAGTGCAAGACTTCAACCAATCACCTCCTAGTATCAAATCACAACCCTTATTAGCTAGGACCCTTGGTGAAAAAGAGAAAGAGTGTACCTGCATATTCCACTTGAAACCATTCACCCTGTTGGAACTGATCATTCTTTGTCCATTTGCAACCTTGACCATAATAGGTTTGGCCTTTTCCAAGGTACACCCCAACCTCTTGGCTGTAGATTCTTGTATGAAACTCAAAGTGCTACCTGTATCAATGAGTATGTGAAGTCTCTCACCATCCACAGAACCATTCAGCCTCATAGTAGTCACCCCTCCTTCACCAGATATTGAATTCAAAGTGATTTGAATCTCTTCCATAGATTCAGTGTTTTCCTCTTCCTCAGCACCTCCCTGCATATAATGTAGTTCCTCCTCCTCAGTCATTACCATGTAAGAAATCCTATTCCGGCATTTGTGCCCATTTGAGAATGGCTCATCACAGTTATAGCAAAGCCCTTTCTCTCTTCTGGCTACCATTTTTGAAGCAGTGAGGAGTTTGAACTGTGGTTTTGTGGCATTTTGGGGTGGCTTTGGTATAGTGCTGGAGTCACCCCTCTTAGGGTTGAAAAGGGTAGTAGGTTTGGGTTGTGATCCGAATTTCTTGGCTAAAGCTTCTAGGGTGTGTATTTGCCTTTGCCCAAGTTCAATGGCCTGTTGTAAGGACTTGGGTTCAAACATCTGCATGAATGCCTGCAATTCTTCACTCAATCCACTTATGAAACTAGCAACGAGATTTTCTTCTGAGTAGGTTCCATTATTGCATAAGAGCATACAAGCCCTTAACTCCTCAAGTCTTCCACATAATCTGCATATGAATGTGTGTGCCTTAGTTTGTTAAACTCAGCAATGACTTTGGACTCTTTAATCTCTTCAAATCTGGCTGAAACAACCTCTAAGAATTAGGACCAGGTGAGGTCAAATTGCTTCATAGAAAACCGTTGGTACCATTGTGCAGCCTTACCTTCAAAATGCATAGAAGCTAGGGTTACCTTTTGGTTGTCAGGGATATTAGATATAAGCTTGAAATACCCATGACACTTCAAAACCCATGACCTAGGGTAGGAACCATCAAATTTGGGAAACTCTAGCTTGGGTAGTGGACTGATGATGTTGGTATAGGTGTGGTCCTGAATCATTCTGTGACCTGTGAATTGTTGCTTGGGGTTTGATTTAGAAGATGACCAACCTGAACCTGGTTCCCCTAGGATTCATCCTTCTTCATTCTGTTTGGAACCTTTATCCAGATTTAGTAGCTGCAGCTGAATAGATGTTAGGGTTTGGGAAAGGTGCTCAAATTTGTTTGTCATATCTGTATTGATGCCATTGATTTGTTCATGTGTTTTCATCTCGGTTGCTTCTCTTTTTGCAGCTTCAGTTTGGAGATTATGATCTAATTTTTTTGGGCTTCTTGCAGTTCTTTGAAACGGGTAATTTCTGCCATGGAGAAGGATCAAAAAGGCTCTGATTACCAATTGTAAATGTCTGGGCTTGATGGGTAATTGTTTGTAATTATTCTGAGATTTTTTTTGTAATTTTAGGATGATGAATTGTAATTATTTCTGTAGATAGGAAGATAGCAATAGAGGGGAGTAGAATGCTTGAGGGACGAAATAGACTTGAAATGTAATTCTTGCTTGCCCATTACATATTGAAAATTATACATAAATACTAAGAGGGGGGGACCAAAAGCATCCAAACTTGATCCAACATTTAGGGAATTAGAACCAATTAAAACACGACACTTTCTAGCTAAAGATAAAAGGTATTAATGCCATAAGACTTAGAATTAATATCAGCCCAGCCAAAGGAATTAATCGGCCCACTTAACATCCTTTCAACTACCCAGCTCCTTTACCTCATTTGAATCACTCGGACCAACAAATTCAACCCGTGTCCGCCCGCCAACCTCAAGCCGAACCGGAAAACACTTTGTAACATCCGCCCCATTTCCAATTGCATCGAAATCGGCATTTTCAAACCATAATTCCTTTTCTTTCTTCTCCGGCGAAACCAAAAGCCTTGAATTCATGACATGATGCTCCTGTGCCCGAGAGACACTGTGCAATGCCTCCACGTCAACATCTATATTCGCTGGTGTACTCTGACGTATCCCGAATTGTTGGGTCACCCGATTGGAAAAATGGTACTTGACAATCGACCAGCATATCAGTGGGCACTGGCTTAGCCAGTTTTGAGTCAAACATCTTTCCCTCAGTACTTTTATCTTAGGGGCAAATCGTAGGGTTCCCATGTCCACCGCACATTTGAGTAATCATCATCATTTTGCACCATATTATCAATATAAGCAATATTTATTCACTACTCTACCTCTAGCTCGTTTAACCAATCAAGTGGCTCCCAAAATACTCGTAGCGTATTCCTAGAGCTCTAAGTATAACTATACCCTGCAATCCACCTGCGTAAATATTCAAGGAAAGTTATTAAAATGGAAATGATTACTAATAGATGTATAACTAGTATTGCAGTTAAAAATTATACCTAGCACCATACGGTGGTATGGGCAACGTGACATCTTCGAATGCATCATAAATGGTCCAATGAAGATTGAAAGAACTGCCCGTGGACTGTGGTCTAACAGATGAAATTCGGGACCACGCCCAAATCTGCAACAAATCCATCGGACCACTGATCGTCTTCCTGTCTTCTTCCGCAGCCATACACAACTCACGATATAAATGTGCAAGCACAATACTACTCCAGCTAATACCCGATATTGTGTCAACATCATCAAAATGATGTTGGTAGCGTACGGAAACATAATTATTAATTGTGATGGGCAACAACAATGAACCTAGCAGTAAAAGTGCAATCCCACGAGCGTACTGCACGACCTCGTCCTGCGGCGTGTAATCATCTAGTCGTTGTCTACTGAGGTGCTCACTCAACGTCTTGAGTTTCAAATGACTCGCACCTTTCATCTCCACCTCATAATCCGCCTGCAGGCCTATGTAGATCCTGACATACTCCCCCCATTCCTCCCTGCTCCACTCCTCGTCATCGTCGATCATCGGGCACCTTCAATCGGAAGACCCCAAATAACAACCACATCTTGGAGAGTGATCGTCGCCTCTCCTATGGGCAGATGAAACGTATGCGTCTCACGGCGCCATCTCTTAACTAGTGCGGTGATCAAACGGGAGTCCAGCTTTGTAATCGCCCCGCAACTTGTGACCCCGTAAAAACCCCAGCGATGTAGCACCGACATAACTCGAGGATGTAGACCGTTACGCTCGTCCCAGAAAATATAACCTTTTGCACGCTTCACCCTCGAGACCTCATCCATATGACCACCTGCAACGCTGCTCGGTCTATGTAAACCCTGTCGGCTCAAGAGCGGTGATGCCATCTGCAAGATAAATAGAAACGATCAAGAATGAAATATTAATTAAGGAATTCGCACAACACAAATTATCATTTCAGATATAAATGCGAATTATTAATTTTGTAGGCAAAAATGAAATTGCAGACCTCTTGGATAATATAAACAATAATTTATTATTATTATTATTATTATTATTATTATTGTTGTTGTTGTTGTTGTTGTTGTTGTTGTTGTTGTTGTTGTTTTTGTTCCATATAAATGAGATAAATATATATATTTTTAACAAGGCAAATGCATACAATATAAGAATAATAAAGTGAATTAGACTTGATCTAGATTATGTAAAGATTGACAAGGTGGGTTAGCTCAAAACCCAAGTTTTAGGTCTTGATTCTAGGTGAATTTGGGAGCTATATTCTAGACAAGCTGTCTCTAACTTTCATTTCTAACTTTAAGTCCTTGTTTGGATAGCTCCCCCATAAACAATTCTCTCCAAAAACTTTTCAATCATTTAAAAAGCACTTCTCCAATCACTAATAAAAAAAAAAAAAACAGATATTTGATGTTATTTTGATTTTATGTAAAAATTTTATTGGGTAGATATAGTATGTGTGAAGATAATCGCACACCCGAGTATTACTTAGGGAATTCATACAACAACAATTATTAATATTCAAAGCAATGCGAATTACAACTTCTGAAAGTGCTAGCAAATTACAACATCGGGCTCATGGAAAGATCATTGTCGTATCTAACATCAATGCCTGGAACCAGAACGCCCACCGCCTTATGATGAGCTAGCCACATCTTGTGCACGATATTGTTGTCTTGCGCGTACTTGGGGTTGGTCCATTTCATTGGGGATCCTACTACCCTTGAGTCGTCCAACGGTTCGCTGCCTCCTCGTATGTGGATCATGAACCAATTCAAGACTTGCCTCATTATAGTCCTCCACATCGGGCAACGGTTCAAAAGCCCCAGCAGAGTATGTACGTAGGTGCGCAGTAGTGCTGTAGTAATCTAGGACGTAAACACGAGGATCCGTTCTGAATTCAGTAAATACCTTTATTGAATGAGAGCACGAAATACCGCTGCTCACCCATCTACCACAAGAGCATTCTGCGCTCGACAAGGAAACTCGAAAGACTCAAGTACGAACTCCTCCGCTGACCCTCACAGAGACTTCGGCTATTTGTGCCACCCAATTAAAGTCCGTAACATGGTAAGATGATCCTAAATATTGTCTTTCTCTGAATAGGTTATATATTGCATGTTATGGACTCTTGTCGCATCTTTCAAGCGATCATAGAAATTTTGAACACTTTGAAGAAATGTGATTCGAATGATAGTAGTTATTGGGAGCTGTCTAGCACGCTTCATCACTATATTGATGGACTAGTACATGTTGGTCGTCAGGATGCCACACCGTTTGCCGCCGTCGTGGGACAGTGTCCACTTGCTCTTATCAATGTCATTCAAGTACGCAAATGCATCCGGATCAATGGCCTTAATCTACTCCATTATTCTATAGAAGACTGTAACCCTGGGTTCTGCTCCAGCTTTGAAACACATATCCTTCAATTTCACAGACTTGGCATGCGTATTGAAGTTAGAAGAGACATGTCGCAAACAAAAAACATTAGAAGCGAATGTCGGAACTTGTTCTAGTGCACTAAGTAGTCCGGCATGTCGGTCAGATATAAGGCAAACCCCTTCTATGTCGCAAACAATATATTTTGCAACCATGTGAAGGAACCAATGCCACGAGTTGTAACTCTCTAAATCAACAACTGCGTAAGCTAGTGTCAAGACTTGTTGGTTGGCGTCAACTGCAACTGCCATCAACAACGTGTCCTTGTACTTTTCAACCAAAAAGGTTCCATCAACACTGATACCTTGCGACAATGTCTAAAATCCTCGATACATGGTCGAAATGCCTAAAATATAAATCTTAACTTGTGCACATCGGGTATTCCAGAAGATTTGTGTAGCCACTCGACCACTGTCCCTGGGTTGTACGTCTGCAAGGCCTCCATATATTTTGGTAAATATTGGACCGACTGCTCCCACATCCCGTACACATTTTCACGAGCCCGCCGCAAACCTTGCCATGCCTTGTGATATGGAACTTCATAACCATATTCTTGTTTGACAGCCTTATGGACATGCAAAGCGCCATATAACGGGTCCTAGTCGACGTGATTGGTAATGAGCATAGCAATAATATTTTTACACAAATTGGGGTGATCAGTACGTGTAAAAGATGCAAGACATCTGTGCTCAGAACCGAATCTTGTGATTACCCAAGCACCCTTCCGTTTACGAAAACTAGCGCAGAGCCACCATCCGCATTCAGATGATTTGTTAATATCAGGATTCTCCCCAAGTGAATTCGACAAGCAAACAACTTTCCAAACCTTTGGATTGCTCATTACCACTCTATACGAACACTTGGCGACGCGCACAGAGTAATCTTTGACAGCCCACATCAAATGTCTTTTATCTCTGAATATCATGCTTATTCTCAATACTCCTTCATCTTTATCATAGCAGTAGTCCAGTTGAGGGACACCAATAGAATCAATAGGAACATCTTCGTTTACGTGATCGTAAAATGGTATGTTCTTGTACAGTGCCGATCCTCTATCCGCTCGTTTATGGGTTGTAGGGGCACGTTCATCCAAGGTAGGTTCAAAAGGATCTTCATTTGGTATGCTACCCCCCAACTGAAAGGATTCCTCGTCAGTTTTATGACCATCATCATCTAGTTCATCTAAACTATTTTCAGAATTGCTTCCTTCATCTGGTCCGAAGCAATCGGCGGGGTAGTTCGGGATCGCCGATGGGGGAGGGGGATGATGCTCGGTGGAATCTATATTTGCATATCTGCCCTCGTCTCGTAGAATTGATGCATACATGTTATATTCATTGCCAGAAGACATATTCGCCATATGTACGCTTACTTCTAAAACCGAATAAATTTATTAATTAATTAACTACTAAACAACAACCGAATAAACTCGAGTTTTCACATAATTAATAATTTTTACAAATTAAATAATACCCAAAGATTCACGTAATTAGAAATCTTTTCCCAAATAGATACATTCAATATTCGTAAATAATTAACAACTAAACACAAAAAGAATAAATTAATATTTTCACAAAATTAATAATTTCCTCATTCACAAATAAAATTAATTTCATTAAATAATTAACAACTAAACAAGAATCTAATAAATTTGAATTTTCACATAATTAATGATAATGTGACAAAATAAATTAAGACTTTTTTCACATAATTAATAATTTTATATAAATTTAAATTTTCATATAATTAAGAATTTTAAACAAAATAAATCAATTGAGATATTAACCAATTTAATTATTCACGTAATTAATAATTTCATCACAAATAAATAAATATAAATTTCACAAGCAATTAACAACTAAAATTAACAAAAACATATAAATTCACTAAAAAATATTCACAAACATAAAAATTCACTAAAAAAATTCACAAACATATTCTAAAAATATTCACATTTAAATTCACAAATATATAAATTCACATTTAAACTCACTAAAAAGAAAATTCACAAACATATCCTACAAATATTCACATTTAAATTCACGAAACATATAAATTTAAAAGAAAAAAATTAACAACTATCAATTTTATAACAAATGGGTAATTGATTCACCTAACAAATAAATGCAATTGATTAAAATAACTACTTTCGTAAAAATAAATTAAAACTTACCTTGAATTGGAAAATGAAATGAATAGGGTCTTTCTCCTTGCTCGTTGCGCTCTTGCTACTGCTTGCTGATAGAATTGTGTGGTGTGTGGTATTGGTTAGTGTGTGCGTGTGTATTATTGGGGCCGAATTGTTTTGTTTTTGCACAAAAGCCCCGGGACGCCAGTGGGAATGGCGTCACGTCCCCATTATTTTTTTAAAAAAAAGACCCCGGGACGCCACTCCGAAAGGCGTCCCGCCCCCCAGCATTTTTTTTTTAGTGTCGCCCCCAAAAAATAATTATTCTGACTCTGAGGTCCGGGACGCCCTTGAGAATGGCCATTCCCAAGGGCGTCCAGAACCAAATTTCTTTTTAATATATATTATTTTTTAAAATTTGGAATTAAAAATATATTATTTATTTAATTAAACTATGTAGACGTAAACTTAAAGAGGCGCCCTCGCTAATTATAGTAGGGCCTACTTAATATATATTAGACATATCTATACTTCTTAGAGCATCTCCAATGAAATAATGTTGAAAATAAAAAAATTGACACATGACATAAAAATAAATTATGTGGCACATTAAACATTGCTCTTGACAATGTCTACAATTAATTTTAAATATATTATCCAATCATGTTATTTCTCTTTCTTTATTTTTTCTAAAAATAAAAAAATAATTATCACATATATAACATTAACATTGATGCATTGGAGGAATTTTTTTTTTTTATAAAATGTCAATGTCATTTGCCACATAAGTTCAATTAACACTATTGCATTGGAGATGCTCTTATAATGAAGATGGTATGCAATGTTCATGCTTCGACATTTGGCATGGTCTCATTGGTTGTTGTTTTATTTTTTTATTTTTTCCTTTTTTATTTCATTCGCTTCACGTGCCCATCCACAAATTCCCAAGACGGTCGTCTCCTCCGAGTTATTGTCTCTCCGCTTCATTTCTTCTCTTTTGCACTCTTTCTTCCTTTAGTCCTCTGGATCGATGAATGCAAGTGTCTCTGCCTAATACTGAGTCAAATTGTACGAGAAATTGTGTAATTTGTGAAATTGAGAAGAGGCGGGGGAATTAGCCGAAAACCCTAATCTTGCACTTTGCTTAATTGGGGATTTTGATAGTCTGAGTTGAATCGTGAAGTGTATTGATGGTAAGTGATATCTAAATCCGCACTCTGATATGACACTTGTTTGCTTAATTTGGCGAATTTACTGTTAATTTCAATTTTTTAAATTTCTTTTGAAATTAGAGGTATTATCAGATAATTGCTCTCTTATCTTTACTTTTTTGTATTTTTCATCTATGATAACCTTAGCTAATAGTGTGTGAGTCAAATTGTGCGAGAAATTATGTAATTTTGTGGAATTGAGAAGGAGGGAATTATGCGAAAACCATAGCTAATCTTGCACTTTGCTCAATTATGGGTTTTGACAGTCTGAGTTGAATCGTGAAGTGTATTGATGGTAAGTGATGTCTCAATTCGCTCTCTGATATGACCTTTTTTTTTGCTTAATTTGGTGAATTTACTGTTAATTTCATTTTTTAAAGTTTCTTTTGAATTTAGAGGTATTATCGGCTAATTGCTCTCTTATCTTTACTTTTTTGTGTTTTTCATATATGATCAACTTTAGCTGGTCTTACGGTTGCTATCATTTTTAATTTTACGAAGATCGAGTTTCAGTGATGCGAACAGTCTTGATGTGTATCTCATTTTGTATATACTTTTAGTTATACAATTGCTTTTTTTTATTCACGTGTGCAGCTAGTGTTTGGTTTTTAATTATGTTTGGTCCACTCACGTGCACAACTTCTGGCCACTCAATTTCTATCCCTTTCCTCCGAACAATTCAGGCGTCTGGCGATTCCAAGCACTCTCATCATCTTCTCCCTTTCTCTTTATTAGGGATGTGATAATGTTATCTGAGTATTCTCAATTTGTGGATAATGGGGTGAAACCTGACCCGTATCTTGGCGAGGCGACCGGATGGCATATGAGATTTTGAGGGATTTTGTTTTCTGCATCTCTCTATCTCCGATGCAACCGTGATTTCGCATCAATGACGTGGCGATGGTTCTCCTATCCGTCTGACCAGAAATCTGAGCCTCAATTTCATTTTTTTTTTCTGATTTTTTGATTCTTGCTTTTTCTTTAATTCATGCCTTTGTCATTTGCTTCCGCCCAATCACTTTCTCACTTTTTTGCCCAATCAATTTATGTTTTTTTCATCCGTCCTCATTCAGCCGTCCTCCTAGATTTTGCTCAATCAGCTCCGTTCCTTTTTATACCATTACAATTGCAAGTTCTATTTCCATTTTTTTTCAGCTTCCTCTTTCTGTTGAAACCTCACCAAAAAAATTTTTGTTTCTTTTTTCGTTTAGGTTTGTGGGCGATATACACACACACACACAAACACTAGAGTTTGTATTTCTGACTTGCCTTTCAATTTCAGGCGTTCCAAAAGCTTCCGAGACTTTGCGATTTTTAAGTGGTGCTCAAGTATCATCTTCGAAAATGGTAAACCCTATGCTTGTGCCCTTTTCTTTTAATTCAAATTTAAGTATTCTTCTTCTATGATTAATCTTGTGTGTTGAGTTTTGTAGATCTGATTCATATTATTGCAGAACATGCAAGGAAAGACTCGATTGGCCAAATATTACATTCCTCTTGAGGAATCCGAGAAGCATAGGGCTGAGTACGAGGTAATTTATTTTCACGAACTTCTCAAATTTTCAACTTGTTGTCGACCTCCTGTAAGTTTGTGTGGGTTTTTGATTTTTTTTATCAATTAATTATTGTAGGTCCATCGATTGGTTGTGAATAGGGATCCCAAACTCACCAACTTTGTGGAGGTAATTTTTATCAGCATATAAATTAATTTTAGCTTTGAATTAAACTATATTTTCATTCTATCATTTTATCTATCCAATTATTATTTACTTTTCTAGATTTTATTATCATTCTGGAAGTGTGGTATAATAAACTTTGGAAATGTGAGAACGTGTATGTGTTATTATTTACTTTTCTAAATTTTATTATCATTCTTGATATTCATCTTCTTCTACTTCTCACCGATTCCTTTCTTCTATTTTTTGATTTTGTGCTTCTTTCTCTCTTTAAAAGTATGGTGGTGTTATTTTCTTTCCAATCAAAGTAACAATCAAGGAAATATTCATGCTCTCTTGCTCTCTCTCTCGATTCGGATACCAATTTTTTTTGCAGATAGCAATTATGAAGCTTGGGTCACCTTTAATTTCTTATCACTGTGCTTACCACGGTTTGACTATCTAGGGGCTGTCGTGGCAAGGCTGGTGCCAAGTTGGTGCTTATTCACATGCTCCCTGCTTCCCCCCAACACCAATGGACGGGTAAGTCAATACCAAATTTTCTTAAAATAGGGGCATCCATATTATAGATTCTGCGTTATTTGTTTCTAAGTAGGACCTCAGCCATTATGTTGAGCTACCAACTTTGCGTATTTTATCACATGTTGTTGCACTTACGTAAGAGACTGCTAATATAGTAACTTCTTTTACAATATGTTTCATGATTTGATTCCTAAGATTTTCAACATCCGTTTGTTCCGGTTCTCCAAACGATAATGGCCATGCCACAATTTGACATTCCGGATTTGTGTATTTATATTTTATAGTGATTACTAAAAATCCTATTATCGTATATTTTCCATAAAAAAATCATTCCCAGATATTGCTAAGTTCTCAATTACCCATGCTTGATCAATTAATTAGATTCCAATTTACTTCCTTAGAAAATAGGTTAAATTGCAGACTAATGACTGTAGATCTCAAAATATTCCACTTAATATTCTCACTTCAACATTTACTTCATCTTCGTGTCTTAAAAGTCATTAAAATGCTTAAGAAGACATATGAAAATATTGTTTTCTTGAATGGTGATGTGCTTAAGCAAGAGCATGAATTTATCATCTAGGTTTTGTGGATCATCATGTTTCATTAACGTTGTAGTTTCTTTTGGTTAATGATATTCTTTAGATTTGGTTAGGGTGTGAAAAGACTAAATAGGTTTTTTTTTTTAATTCTTCTAGACTCTTATTGACCCACATATCCCAAAAGTTAATTAGATTATCCTTGAAACCATAAAGCAAAAGTGAAGCCATATTGGAAGGTGTCTGCAATTCTTCTTCTTCTTCTTCTTCTTTCTTCTTCTTCTTCTTCTTCTTCTTCTTCTTTTTCATTATTGTTGTTGTTGTTGTTGATGTTGTTTTCTGAATAAGTTTTTGTTTTATGTTTTTCCAGGCATTGAACATGAGTGTTTGCCCTATTTTGGCTTACACATATAGCGGATAAGCATTGTTGTTGGAGAGACATGGCTCAATTCAGCGGTCTTTTAGTAGCAAGGTAAATTCTTTGGACCTTATTTGATGTACTTATTATTTGTTTTGGCTCAAGTTGTTAAGTTTATGCTACTAACTCGGTGAAACTACTTAATACTTTTATTATTATATCAACTCTGTGAGTATTTGTATATTGATGCCCATATCAAGTTTGAATCTATTCTGATGGTACATATGTTTTTATCAAAAGTACACGCTCATGGGCTGTTCCTTCTATTCTGATGTTTGAACTATAAATTGAGCTTATTGTTGGAAAATAAACTACGTTTACAAAGAAACGAGCACAAACAGGTAAAATAATCACTAAACTGGAAAAAGAAGAAAATAACAGAAAACGATTAAAAGTCGAGTCGAGTTAGACACTCTCTCCGCAAAACGAATTTACCCCGGTAGTGCTTCTTCGGTTTTAACAAATCGTTCCCAAAGATGAAACGACTACGTCTTTGGTTTAACAGCACCGTTAGAAACCAAAGCTCCGGCGAACTGGAGGAATTAGGACTGAACTACGTAAATAAAGTAATATGCAGAATGAAATGTAAATAGTATGATTTCAGGTGTTCGTATGTATTTCAGGTGCTTCAGATACTTCTCGTGTATGGAAATGTTGGAGCTACTCACCCTTTTATAGGAGTTCCAGCAGGGAAGGTTACAGCCTGCTTAATGATGTCATTAAGCCATTCAAACAGTCAGGTATAGCCAGCATGAACCTGGACGGGTTCAGCGTGCACATCCAAAGAATGTTTGAATTCGTACGTTTAAAAACGTCTGAACGGTTAGGTGCCAGCCGTTTTGTAACGGCCAGGAAGAGTTCAAAAGCTAATAGGTGCGTAAAGGTTCAAAAAAGTAAACCTGGGTTGAACCAGGACTAGGACCCCACACGGACCACCTCAATCGGACCAGCCAATTCGGACCAATTGCCCAAGTACCAGGCCCAGAGCCCAGAACCCAGGTCCGAGGTCCTCCGGGCTCGGGCTCGGATCCGCTCGACTCCTCCATCGGCTTCGCCGAAAGTGGACTGGCGAACCCAAGTCCAAGAGCCCGCGTGAGCTTTATTTACACAAAACCCACAACACTCTCTGGCCCACTTGATGTACATTAAAGAAATGCAATCATTTTTAAACTCCCTTCCACATTGACTAACATTCAATGTGGGATAACCGATAAAGCATTAAAGCAAACTGTTCAACTTCCAAGCATCATTTCTCACTCACCAATAAATGGATTTGAGAAATTCAAAATGCTACGATTTTCTACACGACACGTAGAATATTCCTATACAATTCGTTACAACAAATTTTTGCTACACCATTTAATTAGAATAAATCCAATTTTATAATAATCCCCCACATGAGTGAGAAACTCCAAAAAATGAAAACATGAATGCAAATACATAGCTCAGTCCTTAAGAGACAATAGAGAATAGGGGTAGGTGGCTTGTGGCCTTGAACCCTCCTTAGTTAATACTACCGAGCATACCGGCGGATTAGTGAACATAATTCTTGAACTATTCCCCTTTGTGTATACTAGACAATAGTACCAATCCACTAAGGTCTCAAAATTCTTCCGTTCTCACGTTTGTGTCCGTTTTTGGCCATGGACAACTTCTTTGGATTCATAAGCATACAGTAGAAGCGGCCCTCACTTCTCGCTTACATAGGTGATTCTTCAAA
>BMAC01000082.1:514426-548145 GCA_014905375.1 Phtheirospermum japonicum | reverse complement strand
CGAAGCCATTCTGCTTCTTCACCTGCTTTGTCCAAAGCGATAAACTCAGATTCCATGGTGGATCGGGCCTATACATGTCTGTTTAGTGGATCTCCAAGAAACAGCTACTCCCCCAATTACAAACACATATCCACTTGTTGACAGTGAGTCCTTTGTGTCGGATATCCAGTTTGCATCACAGTAATCTTCAAGTACCCTGGGGTGTCTACCATAGTGTAGCCCAAAGTTCAGAGTATACTTTAAGTATCTCAAAACTCTCACAAGCGCTTTCCAGTGTTCTCTACTCGGGTTGCTTGTATATCGACTCAGTTTGTTTACCGAGCAAGCTAGATCAGGTCTTGTACAATTGGAGATGTACATCAAACATCCAATGATCCTAGCATAGTCCTTCTGAGAAACAGGGTCACCTCTGTTCTTACTTAAGTGAAACGTCGAGTTCCATAGGTGTCTTTTGATTTTGAACTTTTCCCGCACCTATTTTTATTTAAAGTTGTCAATTTAAAAAAGTTCGCCCGCAAGAGAACGAGATCACTTGTAGGTGGGTAAGTTGACCCGTGTCAATCTCAGAGGAAATCTAGATTCGGAAGTTCGTTTTTGTGTTTGTTTTCAAGAATAAGAAAATAAAAACAAAACTAATCTAAACACGCGGACAGGGGGGGGGGGTTTGTTTGATTATTTTAAGAACTAAAGATTAAACAAAGAGCAATAAATTAAATCTAAGGATTAATAAACTATGAACTAATTAATTAAATCTACAGATTATCTAAACTATGAGCAATTAAATTAAATCTAGAAATTACTTATTCTAAGAGAAAATTAATTAAAAGATTTTTAAAATGATGCAAGAAAACTAGGGTTCTAGAGTTTTGATTCGTCTCCACGATCGCTTGGGAGTTCCCAATTGATGGTTCACAACGAATCTAGGCTCTAGACCCATAAGATCTAGCTAATAACAATCATCAATCTCAACATCACAATCCCAACACAATCATAATCACAATTCGTCATGGAAATAATAATTATTCTAAAAGATTTAATTAAACTAATTGAAAGCATGTGAACTAAATTAAAGAGCATAAGATATATAAGTACTTACTAATTAAACGAAGAAAAATAGCAGCGTTCCACGACGAAATCTTGAATCTAAATTAATCTAAAGTCTAAGAATTTAAAACTAAGAATTATTAAGAGAAACTAAGAAAATAAAATGGCACTCTTGGGGTTGTCATCCCCCAAAAGGCCTTAGAAACCCTAGGAATAATATGTATTTTCGAATGTGAGGGGTGGGGGGTATTTATAGGTGTAGGTGGGGTCAAAATTAGGGTTTCCGCCCCTTCTAGGACGTTCAGCACTTTCCATACCGGTTGAGCCCAAAAACGACCCTTCTAGAAGGCCCAGAATCAGGAGGTGCTGCCAGCCCAACTATCTATACCGGTTGGGCCCAGAGACATCCCTTCTAGAAGGCCCAAAACTGTCATTTCTTCAAATCGCGGCCCGTTTTCGCTGAAACTCTACTCGTTTGCCCATTCTTGACTACGTCCAAACCTAAATACTTCAAATACCTAAAATAAATATAAAATTAATTAATTAATATTAAAATACGGTAAAACAAGTTGGAGATAAGAAAATGTGAAAATATGCTCAATCTATCCAACTTTCACCGAAAACAATAACAAAAATGAACTAAAATACTAACTAAAATCAAGACAAATTCATGTTAATCATCTTTGCTGGAAGACTATCGCGTGCATTGAATTTCTTGATCACTTTCTCAATGTAATGAGATTGTGATAAGACAATTCCATCTGGAGTTCTTATGATTCTTATGCCAAGAATAGTGTCAGCAACTCCCAGATCCTTCATGTCAAAATTTCTTTTTAGCATGAGTTTCGTCTCGTTAATCATTTGTAGGTTGCTACCCATGATTAACATATCATCTACATAAAGACATACTATAACAAATCTGTCATTAGTATTCTTAATGTATACACATTTATCGCACTCGTTTATCTTGAACCCATTTGACATCATCACTTTGTCAAATTTCAAGTGCCATTGTAAAGGTGCTTGTTTCAAGCCATACAATGACTTAACAAGTTTGCACAGCTTTCTTTCTTGTCCAGATTTTACAAAACCTTCAGGTTGTTCCATATAAATTTTCTCTTCTAAATCGCCATTTAGAAAAGTTGTTTTCACATCCATTTGGTGAATCTCAAGATTGTGCAAAGCAGCAATTGCTAAAAGCACCCGGATAGAGGTAATTCTTGTCACAGGAGAGTATGTGTCAAAGAAATCATAACCCTCCTTCTGGAGGAATCCTTTCACAACCAAACGAGCTTTATACTTATCGATTGATCCATCAGCTCTGAACTTTCGTTTCAGAATCCATTTACTACCTAAAGGTTTACAACCTTCAGGTAAATCAGTCAGAATCCACGTATGGTTCTGCATGATCGAATCGATCTTGCTTTGTACAGCTTCCTTCCAAAATGAACTATCAGTCCGTGAGAAAGCTTCTTTTAGTGAATTTGGTTCTTCGTCCAAGAGAAAAACCACATAGTCGGGACCGAAGTCCTTCGCAACTTTAGCTCGAGTGCTCCGTCTAGGAGTTAGAGATTCAAGTTCTGAACTGGGTCGTTTACGAGACTTAGGTTCACCCCCACAAGTTCGTGACTTGTAGTTCCTTCAGCATTACCAGTGTTTGAACTTGATGCAGCTTTATCCTTACAAGGATAGATATCTTCAAAGAATATCGCATTCTTTGACTCAATGGTAGTTCCGACATTCATGTCCGGAACATCTGACCTATGAATTATAAATCGATAGGCGCTACTATTCAGTGCATAACCAATAAAAATACAATCAACCYTTTTGGGTCCGATTGTCACRTGCTTRGGTAGAGGCACTTCTACCTTCGCTAAACACCCCCACACTTTGAGGTATTTGTAAGAAGGTTTCCTTCCTTTCCACAACTCATAGGGAGTTTCGTCCCTTCCTTTAAGTGGAATCTTATTGAGGATATAGTTAGCTGTTAAAACAGCTTCCCCCCACATGTTCTGAGGTAACCCAGAACTAATCAACAATGCATTCATCATTTCTTTCAAACTACGATTCTTGCGTTCTGCAACTCCATTCGATTGAGGTGCATACGGAGCTGTAGTTTGATGAATTATGCCACTTTCATTGCACAACCCCTCAAACAGAGCTACGTACTCCCCTCCTCTATCGCTTTGGATAGATTTGATTTTGCAGTTAAGTTGATTTTTGGCCTCATTTTTGAAGTTCTTGAAAGCTTCAATAGCTTCATATTTACCTCTCAAAAGATAAAGGTAACAGTACCTTGTGCAATCGTCAATAAAAGTAATAAAATACTTTTTACCACCTCTAGTTTGCACAAACTTTAAATCACATACATTCGTGTGAATTATTTCTAAAGGTGTCGTGATCCTTTCTACCGATTTAAACGGTAATTTAGTCATTTTTGCTTCTACACAAATTTCACACTTACTTTTATTAACAAATTCATTTACCTTAAGTAAATTGAGATTTGACAAACGTTTTATTGCATTTAGATTAACGTGGCCTAATCTACAATGCCATAAACTAGAGCACTCAGTCAAGTAAGAGGAATCAGAAGCAATTTTATTAATGACTTGTTTTGGGCGTATAGCCATTACACTTAGTTTGAACAAACCATCTGTAAGGTAACCCTTACCTAGAGGTGTCCCAAACTTAGAAAATACAAACTTATTAGCATCAAATACAAGTCTAAAGCCACGACTAACTAGTATTGAACCAGAGACTAAGTTCTTCCGGATGTCCGAAACGTGCATCACCTCATTCAGAGTGATCTCTTTGCCAGAGGTCATTTTTAGGACAACCGAGCCAACACCTGCAACTTGCGAAGACGCTTAGTTTCCCATGTTCAGCTTCCTTCCCTCACATGGATGGTATTTCGAGAACAAGCTCCGGTCTGCACACACATGGGCAGTTGCAGCAGTATCGATGAACCATTGACCACGGTTCTCGACCATGTTAGCTTCCTCAGTGATGACCGCAATGAGATCATCACTAGTTGCAGCAGTATCGATGAACCATTGACCACGGTTCTCGACCATGTTAGCTTCCTTAGTGATGACCGCAATGAGATCATCACTAGTCAGCTCCCTCTCGGCTAGTTGGGCACTCGGCTTGGCCTTCTTCTGCTTCGGCCTGCGACAGTTCTTAGACAAGTGTCCAGGATAATCGCAATTGTAGCATTTTCCTTTGAACTTCTTAGAAGAGGGAGCTTTAGGCTTAGAGCTGCCAGGACGCGGCTTCTTCTTTGAGTTGTCTCCTCGTTCAAGTAGGTTCACCCGAGGTTCATCCGAACTTTTCAAATTCTTGTATTGAACTCGAACTTCGGACTCAATTCGCACCTTCCGGATAACATCTTCAAGAGACATCACCTTTTGCTTGTGATTAAGATACGTCTTGAAGTCTTTCCAGCTTGGAGGAAGCTTATCAATCATGGCAGAAGCCGTGAAAGTATCAGGAAGTGTCATCCCCTCGGCATGGACGTCATTCACTAGCATTTGGAACCTTTGAACTTGTTCCATAAGCGGGCGAGAACTAATCATCTTGTAGTCCATGAAATTCGTGACTACAAATTTCCTAGTTCCAGCCTCGTCAGAACTGTATTTCTTCTCAAGTGCCTCCCAGATGTTCTTGGAGGTCTTTGCGTCCGAGTACAAATTGCTCAAACTATCTTCTAGGCTACTTAGGAGAAAGCCTTTGCACAGATAGTCCCCATTGTGCCAATTACCGTAGGCAGCGTGAACATGAAAACTAGTCCCGTCCTTGTCCGGAGTAGGTGATTCGTCTTCCTTCACGAAGTTAGTGAAGCCAAGCATCGTGAGGTAGAACAAAATCTTTTGTTGCCACCTCTTGAAACCTTCTCCATTAAATTTTGGAGGCTTCTCCGCCGCGGGCATGATCCGTGAGGAGTGCACTGGCGTGTTCATCGTTGGTACAAAAGTACCCATCGAACCCGTTGAATGGGTATTCAAAACAGTTGAATTTGTTTGGGGAGCAATTGCAAGCAAACTTGGAACCGAAGTTCCCGTCATCCCAATGGGATGGGTCACAGCCGGAGCTGACAAAGTTTGGACTGAAGTCCCTATCCCAAAAGAGATCGTTCCAGAAGCCAAAGCTGTGGATGAGTTCAACTGGGTCATGCGCCTCGTCAGCATCTCGAGTAAGAAGTCGAGGGTTCCTGGGTTGATAATGAACTCAGCTTGAGTAGTATTCATGTTTGGCGAAAACACGCCAATTGTTAAAGTGATCGTGACTGCAGGGGCAGTGGTCGTCGCCGAAGTAGTGGAGGTGATAGCCGGAATAGTCGAGGTTATCGTAGTGCTGGAGGTTGACATCTTCCCAGTAGTGGAGGTTGTTGGAAAATAAACTACGTTTACAAAGAAACGAGCACAAACAGGTAAAATAATCACTAAACTGGAAAAAGAAGAAAAGAACAAAAATTGATTAAAAGTCGAGTCGAGTTAGACACTCTCTCCGCAAAACGAATTTGCCCCGATAGTGCTTCTTCGATTTTGGCAAATCATTCCCAAAGATGAAACGACTACGTCTTTGGTTTAACCGCACCGTTAGAAACCAAAGCTCCGGCGAACTGGAGGAATTAGGACTGAACTACGTAAATAAAATAATATGCAGAATGAAATGTAAACAATATGATTTCAGGTGTTCGTATGTATTTCAGGTGCTTCATATACTTCTCGTGTATGGAAATGTTGGAGCTCCTCATCCTTTCATAAGGGTTCCAGCGGGGAAGGTTACAGCCTACTTAATGACGTCCTTAAAGGCGTCATTAAGCCATTCAAATAGTCAGGTATAGCCAGCATGAACCTGGACAGGTTCAGCGTGCACATGCAAAGCATGTTTGAATTCGTACGTTTAGAAACGTCTGAACGGTTAGGTGTCAGCCGTTTTGTAACGGTCAGGAAGAGTTCAAAAGCTAACAGGTGCGTGAAGGTTCGAAAAAGTAAACCTGGGTTGAACCAGGACCAGGACCCCACACGAACCACTTCAATCGGACCAGCCAATTCGGACCAATTGCCCAGGACCGAGGACCGAGGTTCGGGTCCGAGGTTGGGCTCGGGCTCGGATCCGCCATCGGCTTCGCCGAAGGCAGACTGGCGAACCCAAGTCCAAGAGCCCGCGTGAGCTTTGTTTACATAAAGCCCACAACACTCTCTGGCCCACTTGATGTACATTAAAGAAATGTAATCATTTTTAAACTCCCTTCCACATTGACTAACATTCAATGTGGGATAACCGATAAAGCATTAAAGCAAACCGTTCAACTTGCAAGCATCATTTCTCACTCACCAATAAATGGATTTGAGAAATTTAAAATGCTACGATTATCTACACAACACGTAAATTAATCATATACAATTCATTACAACGAATTTTTGTTGCACCATTTAATTAAAATAAATCCAATTTTATAACACTTTTGACATTCTTGTTGTCCTTCTAACATGCGTTCATTACGGTCCACGCTCACTATTTGTTTTTTCATCATCTTATTCTTCTTTTTTGTATTATTTTTGAATAAGTTTCTGTTATTGTTTTATTTTATTTAACTATTTATTATTTTTGTTAGTGGGCATCGAACATGATTATTTGTCCTATTTTGATTATATTCTTAATTGAAGTACATTATGGATTATGTTATGGGTTATTATTTATTGAGAAATCATTGATGTTTTTGATGCTCGATCTTGAAAATCTATATCTATACCTTATATATAAAGTTAGACTGAACTCTTTTGGAGATGACATGTGTCATTTGTCGATTAGATTCTTTTTTTCCTATTTGATTTATTATTATTTTCTTGTTATTATTTAATTGGATTCTCTGACCCTTCAAGAATCTTCAGGATACCAATGTCAACGAAAGCGCACGAACAAACTGTTTCATTAGGTATCCTTATCCAATCTCAATTCTCATCCTGTCATTGATTTAGCCATTGACGGTGCCAATGAAGTTTATCCCAATTTGAATTTAGTCAAAAGTCGCAATGGCTCTGTGTTATGTGAGAAAATGATTGAATCTGTGAGTAAAAAACTTGTTGTGATTGTTGATGAATCAGTATTGGTTAATTATGTTAGGGATAGTAAATTGGCTATGCATGTTGAGGTTATTAGATTTTGTTGGAACCATTCATTGAGTCGGCTTGTGGGTTTGTTTGCTTACGCGGCCTGCGTTGACGAGCTTAGGGAAATAGCTATAAAGGCATATGTGATGGATAATTGGATTTATATTATTGATTTCTGAAAATGATATTGGGGATTTGAACGAAACGAGTGATGCAATTTTGAGGTTTGTCTGGTGTTGTTGAGCATGGGATATTTATCAGATTTTGAGGTACGAGCTGAGGTTCGTCAAGCTGCAAAATCAGTTTCAGGTGCAGCAAGTTCGGGTCGAGAAAAGTACAAACAGGCAGTTTATAATTTAATCGAAATTATTTATGCTTCTAAAATGACCGTATACGCGGCGGAACCTCGTCGATCGGCCACCTAACAATTCGATCTAACTCATAATGTTCTCAGCAATATAAATGAAATCCTAGATCCTCTTAAAAAAAATCATGTTCGTTCTCAAAAGAAATAAATAAGAAAAAAACAAAACAAAAAAAAAAATCAATGATAACTAAAAGGGGAAATTGTCAAATAGTCCTCCAAGGATGTCCATTTGTCAATTAGTCTTACATCCAATTTTAAGTCAAATAGTCCAAAATTGTGATATGAATATACCACAATAACCTTACTAAGAATAAACTAATAAAATAAATAAATAAATAATAATAATTAAATAAATAAATAAATAATTGATGACGGATTTTTTCTCCCCGATCATCGAAAAATATTTTTCGGCCACCAGAGGATTTTTCGGTGGCCGAAATTTGTTTATTTTTTGCGAGTTTTATTTTCTTTTTCGCCCTAAAAATTTCTAACACTATGTCTTAATTTTTTACTATATATCCATGGAGTTAGTGTAGTTTTTTTTTCAACTCAGGTAATTTCTTAGTATATGTCCAAATATTTCTTACTTAATGTTCAAAGATATTTTCGCTCATTGGAAACATTTCCTACTATATGTCTGAATTTCTTACTATATGTACACAAATTTCTTATTTAATATCCAAAAATTCATACTTGATGACAAAAGGTGTTTTAATTGATTGCAAAAGTTTCTTACTTGATGTGCAAATGTTGTTATATAAGAAAAAAATTTATCGCTTAATAGAAAATTATTATTATTTAACTATATATTACTTTACAGTGAATCTTCGAACTTTATGTTCGAAAAGGTAATAAAATTTCTTACTTGAAAGGGCTTTTCTACGTACAAGTATCCCGTTGTACTTGTCTGTCAATAGGTACCTCAAATTTATCATTAGATTGTGTTATAATTCAATCATATCCATCCATTAGAGTAAAATTGGAGTACAACTGGAAACTTTAGTCTCACTATGTTGTATTTTATATTTTAGAATTAATTTATATCAACATAATCATACAATTACAAAATCAGCCTTTAATACCCAAAAAAACATAATAATTATTATTGAAATTAAAAAAAATATGTTTATAATATTACAATATTGATCATGGATTTAATTATTTTAATTTGATTAAAACTAGTTTTTAATCGATTTTGAAAAAAAAGAGACTGGAAATCGGGTTCGCCGCCTTCTGCAACTTCTCGCTAGTGGCCACTGCAACTGCTGGAAATGGGGTTGAGTGGGATAGCGCGGGCAAGATTGGACGGCGGCCGAGAAGGGCAGAGGTCTGATGGGTCGGCAATTCATCATCGATCACGTCTGCATCGATCATGATTCCGACAGGTCCGGGAAGCTTTTCGGCGGGCTGCTGCTGTCGGCATCTTCGTCTCTTCACGGGGCGAAGTTTGGCGCAGGCGGTGGTGGTTGACGGAGCCTGAATCGGAAGTTCTAAATTTAATTTAGGGTTTGGGTAAAATTTTGAGAATTAGATATAGTTTTGGACTTATTTGTAATTGTGAAAATTTTTGATAATCACAAAATTGACTTAAGTTTTTCGAAAAATTACGAGAATGTCCATAACTTACACAAAATTTTGTCCTGACCCCAATAACTTTTTCAGGAAATTGTTTTAAGCCCAGAAGGACATTTCTGCAATTATTAGACCTTTTAGAATTAACAAATTTCTTTTTAAAATAATTTTATATATTTTAGATTTTTTCAATTCTTTTTAATATTTCTTCAGATTTATTTATATTTTTTTAATGATTTGTTAAGTCGAAGGTCAAATGAGACATTTACAAATTGATATTAGTATTTAATAGAATAAATATTCGTATTTATTTAACACATGTCATTCATTTAGGGGGTACATGTCGACATACAAGTATAACAGGTGCCTGTATGTAGAAAAGCCCTTCTTACTTTATATCGTATAAAGTAAGAAAGTTTGTTATTTTATGTTCGGAAAAGTAAGAAAACTCTTATTTTATAGTGAGATTCTTTACTTTATTTCCTAAAAAAAAAAAAAAGACATTCTTAATTTATGTTCAAAAAAGTAAGAAAAAATTCTACTTTATTGTGAAAATTTCATACTTTATGTATGGAAAAGTAAGAACATTTCTTACTAAGAATTTCTTACTTTATAGTGAGATTTCTTACTTTATGTTTGTTGGGAGAAAATAAATGGGGGGAGGGGGGTTGCAATTGCCAAATACTACATAGGAAAAATATTTTTGTCAAATACTCTAACTAATTATACAAAATGTCAAATAATCTAAATATTAATATACAATTACAAGGTTACCCCTATTAAAAATAATATCAATAACAAACACAGCACCACCACTACTCCATTCCACCTCTCGCCGGCAACCCCCGCCAGCCCACGTGCCGCTGCCGCCGCTGGAGATTTTTCCGACGACCACCGCTATAAAATTTTCCGGTGAGTTTTTCTTTTTTTTTGCCCACCAAACATAAAGTAAGAAATCCCACTATAAAGTAAATATTCTTAATAAGAAATTTTCTTACTTTTTCACACATAAAGTAGGAATTTTCTTACTTTTTTGAATATAAATTAAGAATGTCTTTTTTTTTAGGCAACAAGGTAAGAAATTTCACTATAAAAGAAGATCTTTTCTTAGTTTTTCGAATATAAAATAACAAACTTTCTTATTTTATAGGATATAAAGTAAGAAACGTTATTACCTTTTCGAACATAAAGTTCGAAGATTCACTATAAAGTAATATATGGTTGTATTAAATAAGAAACACATAATAATAATTTCCTATTAAGTAAGATTTTTTTTTGGCAAAAAAAAGTGTTTAATAAGCAAGAAATATATAAAAACATTTGCACATCAAGTTAGAAAACTTTTGCAATCAAGTAAAATACTTTTTGTCATCAATTATGAATTTTTGGAAATTAAATAAGAAATATGTGTACATATAGTAAAAATTCGGACATATAGTAAGAAATATTTTTGGTGACCGGAAGTATTTTTGTACATATAGTAAGAAATTCGGACATACAGTAAAAATTATTTACGGTGACCGGAAATATTTTTGGACATTAAATAAGAAATATTTGGGCATATAGTAAGAAATTCAAACATATAGTAAGAGATTTTTTAGATTAAAATAAATTATACGAACTTCATGGACATATATTAAGAAACTCACACATACAGTAAGAGACTTTCTTGGCAAAAAACAATAAATAAAAACACATCAAAAAGAAAAAAACTCCTGCAGCCGGAAAATGTTTTTCGATGATCGGAAAAAACAAATTCGGTGATCGGGAAAAAATTTCGGCCCTGCTGGGTAATGGCCAAATATTACATAGGAAAAAATATTTTTGTCAAATAACCAATTAAAAATAATATTAATAACCAACACACCACCACCACTCCTACATTCCACCTCCCGCTGGCAAACACCTCGCCAGCCCCACCCGCCGCTGGAGAATTTTCCGACAACCACCGCTAGAAAATTTTTCTGGCGAGTTTTTTTTTTTTTTGTCAAGCAAATATAAAGTAAGAAATCTCAATATAAAGCAAAAACTCTTAATAAGCAGTTTTCTTACTTTTACATACATAAAGTATAGAATTCTCACTATAAAGTAGAAACTTTTCTTACTTTTTTGAACATAAATTAAGAATGTCTTTTTTTTAGGCAATAAAGTAAGAGATTTCACTATAAAATAAGAATCTTTCTTACTTTTTTCGAATATAAAATAACAAACTTTCTTACTTTATAGGATATAAAGTAAGAAACGTTATTACCTTTTCGAACATAAAGTTCGGAAATTCACTATAAAGTAATATATGGTTGTATTAAATAAGAAATGCATAATAATAGTTTGCTATTAAGTAAGATATTTTCTTTTGGGTGGGGGCGAAAAAAAAAGTGTATAATAGGGAAGAAATATATAAAAATATTTGCACATCAAGTAAGAAGACTTTTGCAATCAAGTAAACTACTTTTGTCATCAATTATGGATTTTTGAACATTAAATAAGAAATATGTGTACGTATATAGTAAAAGTTCGGACATATAGTAAGAAATATTTTCGGTGACCGTAAATATTTTTGTACATATAGTAAGAAATTCAAACATATAGTAAGAAATTATTTGAATTGAAAAAGAAATACACGGACTCCATGGACATATAGTAAGAAATTCACACATACAGTAAGAGATTTTCTTGGCGAAAAAAATAAACTCATCGAAAAAAAAACTCCTGCAGTCGGAAAATATTTTTCGATAACCGGGAAAAAAAATTCGGTGATCGAAAGAAAATTCTGGCGGTCGAAATTTTCCGATCGGCCGCCTGCAGTAAGTGAGGCAGCAACCACCTACTGCCCCAATTATTATTATTATTATTATTATTATTATTATTATTATTATTATTATTATTATTATTATTATTATTATTATTATTATTATATATTTATTTATTAGTTTTTTTCATAATAAGGGTATTGTGGTATATCCATATCATATTTTGGACTATTTGACAAAAAGTAGGGACTATTTAACTTAAAATTGGATATATGACTAATTGACAAATAAACCTCCACTTTGAGGACTATTTGATAATTTTCCCAAAAAAAAAATCGCTGGAAAAACTATGGCGGGGTGGCTGACGCCCAATTCCAATAGACTTATTGGAGGTGGAATAGAGTAGTGGTGGTTGTGGTGATTATTAATATTATTTTTAACAGGGATAACTTTATAATTGTATATGTATAGTTGAACTATTTGACATTTTGTATAATTAGTTAGATCATTTGACAAAAATATTTTTTCTTATTTAGTATTTAACACCCCTAACTAAAAAAAGTTAAAGAAATGGTAGATTAATGCACTTCGATCGAGTCAATCTCCGCTTGAAATGCATTTTGATTAGAGACCTTGTTTGGGAACTTGAAGACTCGCCCGAAGATTCCGATAGAATTAATTTTTTTTATTTTAAACTCTATTAAATATGTGAGAATTGTTGAATAGGTGGTGTTTTAAAAGAATTATTTAAAAACGTTCTTATAAATAATTTGGGGAACATTTTCTAGAAGTTTGCAGAGCTTCTTTTCAATTGTTTAGGTACACTCATCTGTAACGTCCGTTATATGAAAGAGTGTATAAAATAATAGTGAATAACGTGTAAAATATAATGAATTTTTTAATGATATAGTAGTACGTAGGATAGCGTTAATCGGATGATTTATCTTTAGAATGTTAGAACAGTTCAAAAAGAAACTTTTTACATGAATTTGTCGGATGGCATTAATTGGATGATGTCACAGTCCACACAGTTATTTAGGATGGATGGGAGAATAAACGTGATTTATCCGTAAAATGTTAGAACAGTCCCAAGAAAAACTTTTTACACGAATATGTCGGATGGCATTGATTGGATGATGTCACAGTCCACACAAGTTGTTTAGGATGGATGTGAGAATAAACGTGATTTATCCTTGGAATGTTAGAACATTCCAAAGAGAAACTTTTTACACGAATATGTCGTCACAGTCCACACAGTTCGTAATTCATTTCACAATAAATATATAATACTCCTTCTTTGAGATTAAGACACACAGTTCGTAATTCATTTCACAATAAATATATAATACTCCTTCTTTGAGATTAAGAAAGATTATTAATATTATAATTACAAGTATAAAAAATTTATAATAGTTTTATTTAAAATAATAAAAAATTTTGAAATAATAAATGTAGAGGTAAATATAATAAAGTAATATTTAATTCTTATTAGGGAAGTGAAAAAGTAATATAATTCTCTCTTGAAAATATGTAAATGTAACGACAGAGAGAACGGACAAATATTTTTCCAAATTTATTTATATCGACCGTCTAATTTTTCAAGAGTATTTTAAGTTATTCTTTTATTGGAGCTTTATAATTATTAAAAACACCCCAACAAATTGCAAAAAGTAATTTATTACTAAACACACTTAAACTTGAATTATTATACCCTTATCAAATAAAAAGAGAGAGGAAGAGAGAAGAAACCAACGAAGGGCGAGAAGAGGAGGAGAATGACTTGTGATCGATTTTTTGTGTTCAAATACTTTTTAAATACTTATTTTTTAAATTCTTTGGATTATTGTATGCATTTTAGTTTATTTAGGGTTTGATTATAAAAACGATATTCCTCCCGTCTCATTCTATCTGTCGCAATTGGAAAAATATTTTGTCTCATTCTATGCGTCGCATTTACATTTTCAAAAGATAATCATTGTTACCTTTTACTTTCTCAATAAAAAGTAAATGTTGCTTTACTGCTTTTACCTCTACAATTATTATTTTACACTTTTAATTATTTTAAACAAAAAAATATTATGATCATTTGATACTATAATTATAACACCAATCGTCCATTTTAAATATGCTATAAGAGCTTGCACTCATTAAGAATGAGTTTATCCTTGTATTTGGTTAAAATATGAACTCAGATAATAAGTATAAGTTTTGATATAAGGATATCAATTGGGCTAGGCGGGGTCAGCTCACAGCTTAAGGGTCCGGGCCAATTCGGGTGTGTTAGAAATTTTTAACTCAGATAATAAGTATAAGTTTTAATATTTTTACATCATTTGTCTCGCAAAGATACACTTAAATTATAGGGGATTTCTACGGTGCCTTAAATGTATTATTTCTCACTTAATTAGATACATTAGATTAAAAGTTAATTATAAATAATGATAGATCAAGGATGTAAACGTGGGGTGGAATATATAATTGATTTTTCATTAACAGGATTCATATTCAATTATCATACCATCACACGTCAACTACCTAATTAATTAACTTTGACGGAAGTAAACATGCTTGAACAATTAATCGTGCGTGTGAACGTAAATGCAACATAAACAATGTTAACTATATCAACCAATATTTTTTTAATACATATAAAATAAATATAAATATATCTTTATGGGATAATTATTATTATTATTATTATTATTATTATTATTATTATTATAGGAGTTAAATTTGACGCCGTACTGAACTGCCCAATGTTTTTACCTTTGTGGGTTTTTTTTTGTTGGTATTATTATTATCACACTGTATGGGTGTGGGGGTTTAGGCAAGACTACAACTTGTATAACCGGCCCACATTTATAATCCCAATTCCTATGCTTCATTGAATTTGGTTGATATGTAGACTAAAGACAGCGAGTACACGGGTTTCTGCACCATGAAGGCTCCAGAGCAAACACATTTTGTGACCATTGGGATTCTAAAAACTTAAATTTAATATATCTTGGACCATTGGGATTCTGAAAATTTAAATTTGACCTATCTTTATCCGTTTACTCTATACAATTAATGCTTTGTTTGAGAACACATTTGTATTAGAAGTTCAGTAAAAATACATTTGAATGTCTATTTTATCGAAGTGATAAAGGAGAAAATCAAAATCATAAATTTGCACTTATTCAAAATGATTTTTTATAATTAGTCGTTTTTCAATAAATACATATTTGAATAACTATCGTTTCAACCTAGATTAACTTTGACAAAATTAGACATGCTTAAACAATTCTATTATTCTAAGGAATCAACAAGATTTTTTGTATGCCTATGAGCGTGCGCACACAAACAAGTATTCGTATAGAGTGTTACTATAACCTAACAAGTTCGTGAGCTCTCAACGCTTCACAAGTGAAACTCTCCAATGCCTTGAGAATCGGAAATAGGGCGCCTCCTAAACTACAGCTAGAATCTCTTACATCGTCCAATAATCCTGTTTTATCCGACGTTGCATCTCGTTTGCACTTAATAGTCGAAAAGGCATTCACGGATTTTGCAACTCTGCCCTCGGAGATCGATTCCAATGCCTTCTGCCAATCGTTACAAATTATGAAAATCGGAGGGGCGCCAAGCTGGCAGGGGGAGTAAGGCAGATTACATTTATCGTGAGTCCCTTCTGTCTCATATTGAAGGCACTTGAGAAGCCAACCATTCAAGGACTCTACATAGGATTTTTGGAAGCCAATCAAATCTTTGAAACGGTGACACCATGAAAGAAGCTCATTTTCAAGCTCGGCTATGGCGGTTGAGCTCCTCGTGTCTGTTTGGTGACTGGTTTTCGGTCTGAGATTTCGCGTTTTGATCTCCATCATAGCTTGAAACTGCTTCTGATGGCACTCGAGCATGACCTTCCACATTCGGATCGGCCTATGGATCACCATTGATTACATAGAAAAAGGAACGACATCCGAATTTCATTAATTTTTGAGCTAAATTGCAGAACTACCCAGAATTTTAAACATTACAAGTACCCCTTAAAAGATATAACAAACACCCTGTTGAGATTTATATTTAATCAGTCAACCTCTGGCCCGGCCCGGGCAAGAGTTCATTAGGCCCAAAAAAGCCCGCTGACCGGACTGTCCCCACAGTCCCGTGTCATTTTCCTCTATTCTTCATACCACAAGCCCAGCCATTTTGACAGATCCACCCCTCTGTGAGATTGAGGGTGTAATTTGTAAAATAGAAACAAATACGAAGGGAGTGTGACAGCTTTCTTGTAATTTGACTGAACTTCAAGGGTATTTTTGTAATTAAACATTTTGTTTAAGCATAATTCTTAGTTCAATTATATGAAGGGCTGAATGTATAGCAACAATATTTGTGCAGGTAAATTATATTTTCATACCCGTGAATCAATGCAGCAACGTGTGGTTGCAATTCTTCGTCCCTCAACTTGTGTATCCTGCTCGAAATGACATCAATCGCTTTGATACTAACATCGAGCTTTGTTCGTAACCTTCTTATAGAAGTTTGAGCAGAGTGTATCTTGCCAGGCTCGGCTCCTTCCTTGTCTAAGATTCTCAGCCTCTTGTACCGCTTCTCATATTTGACGCGTAGTCTTTCTTCATCCTGACAAACCAACCACCTATCAAAAACTACCCCTACAATTACAAAAAACTACAAATGCCCCCCAAAAGTGTTGCGAACGATGTTTATTAAAAATTAGAAACACCAATTAATCATTCATACACAGAAATGTGAAAAAAAACAAAATATATGCATAGAATTTGAAACCCACCTTACGCATCATCAATCACAAGTGCAGGTTTAAACTAAAGAGATGAAACAGATAGGATGAATAAATGCCACTAATCTTTGGAAGATTAAAAAAGTTGCATCGACTTGCCTTTACTTCTTTGTATAACTTTTTCTCCCATGCAAACAGCTTGTCCAGCATGGACGAAAGGTTACATGCCGTGGCATTTACATCCTTCACGAAGTCTTCAAAGTAAAATTTCGACAAATTCATTGATGCAGAAGCTAACTTCGAAGAAACGCTTAACTTCAGTAATGGTGCTATCAGGTACAACATCCGTGAGACAATCACTGCCCAATCAAATAGGTACAGCATGAGGTATATTCTTAAAAAAAAAAATCAAAAATAAACATCAAACTGGCAAAAAGAAATGTAAGCATGATTCTAAATGCAAACCACAACAATGAATAGACAACTGAAAACCAAAACAGATCCCACGAAAAAAATATATTGGCCCAGCCCGTCGGGCCAATGATTGTGCTGTCCCAGCCGGCCCGGCATTTTTTCCAGTGTCTATGCCTCAGGCCAGCCTGGGCCGTGGAAAATGACGGCCCGAAAAAATTGGGCCAGGTCCGACCCTACCAATTTTGTCTGTTGGCCTGGTCTGGCACAGACATTTGGACTGCTCTACTAAGAATAGTTCAAGATATACAACCATCATTTAAGCCCGTAACATGTGAATGTATCGGTGATATTGTCAAAACACTTCATGTAAATTTCTCTTAAAACAACACCACAAATTAACAACCCTAGCTAGTTCCGAAAACACCTTATAATAAAAAGGATGCATTAAGAAATCGTGCAACGATAACGTAAAAACGAGCCAAAAATGTAGAGAACACAAACCCGCACCCTTTAAGAAATCTGGGCCGGTAAGGCAACTTCTCAATCTCCAACATCGACGCCAATTCTTTTCCATAACCAGAAGCAATTTCGAAATCATCTCTAATTTCAGCCACAACCTCCCTCAGATCTCTAAACGACGTCGAATTTTGAATTTCTTCCTGATATTGAAATGGCACCCAAGGTTTCTCACTTTGCAGCTCCACTACACGATAAAGGCCTTGCACTCGTCTCTTTCAGCACCTCATTTTCTGGTTCTTCCTCCAAATCAGGAATCCCCTCTCTCTCCCTAACCACGCTCAAATCGGGGCTGGTAGAATTTGACCCGTATCCATATGCGCTGATCGGGTCATAACCTGTTTGCCCATTATCCAAACACAGCAAACGGATTGAAAAATTCCAACGCCTCTTTTTGTGGACTCAGTTTGAAACCCTCACTATTTTTCATCCTCGCCGGAGAATAATTGCGGAAATAACCGTAATTACCACTGTAATCAGCAGGTAAATACATTTTGAGTCCGAGTAACCATACGCCGGCTCGACCGGCGCCTCCTGAACCACCGTTTTCATCGGCGGAGCTAATTTCTCCACGTAGTACGCATAATTGGATGAGGGTTTTTCCCGATTATGGAAATTAAGTGCTCCATCGTCAAATCCTTTCCCGCCATGGCTACGATGCGGATGCTTAAAATCACCTTGCGGAATTGCATCGTTATCAGAAAAACAATCGGATAATTGTGAATGCGATTCCTCGTCGCCATGTAAATGAAGTGACTCGCTAGCGTCCGATTTCGTGCTTTTTACCGAGAATGGAGAGGAAGAAGAAGAAGATGTAGAAATTAAGTTCTCGTCAACGAATTTACCAAGAGAATCACCGACTTCTTTGAGTGAGCGAAAGTAGGATGCGTGTGCTGCGGCGAGGGCGTAGCGGTGATCGGCGGCGGCGCGTACGAGCTCCCGCCGCTCGCGGCAGCGGATTACCAGCGGCAAGTCCTCCGCCTTAGACCTACTGCAACCCATGTGTGTGTGTGACAGAGTCCTTTTGTTAACGAAATTTCACGTGGAGAGTGGCAAAATGGAAATTTTGATTGTATAAATAACGCGCGGTGGGAAAATTCTCAATTGGGCGGCAATGTACAAGTGACATTGCAAGAGGTACTAAATAAAAGGAATTATATATGATCTTAGCTAATCCAAATATGGTGAAAACGAATTTAGTATATAATCGACCGCTTGTGATGTTGTTTTCAATGTTAACCAACACTAAAATTAATATCAATCAGAATTAAATTAAAAATATGCAGCGGAAATAAAACATAAGAACACAAAAAAACATAAGAACACAGCAAATTAAATTCAGTTCACAAGTAAAAGTACCTGTGAACTTGGGTGTACAAGCTCGAAAACTATATTACTTTCTGTTCACGATCAATACAAAAATATGAAGTAATATATGAAAACTAAAGTATCAAAAAAATATGATACTAAATACTTGTCGTCTTGATGAAAAGATCTTCTCCGTTGGTTACGCAACTTTGAAAAACTTCTTGATCTCGAACAGTGGCTCCAAGTAATCGCTGGTGTTCTTTCCTTGCTTGTGCGTCGCGTGCTGCTTCTTTCTCGTCAACGTCGTGCGTCTACTTCAAAGTATATCGAAGTCTTAGTATTCTTTTGTCTTAAATAGACATTCCTAAAATCCTAAACTTGGTAAACAAGTAAAACAAATCCTAAACACAATATAGGAAACTAAATAAAGTCCTATACATAAAACTAGGAAACATAATCTAGAGTTCCTAAATTTATTTTGTGCCCAAGAAAGGCAAACAACTAAAATAGAAATTATTACCAAAAATAAATTCCTAATAATCTCCCCCTTTTTACCTTTATTGACAAAATACTACGACGCAAAACAAGTTCAAACAAAATACTAACTCCCCCTATGTTGGAAAACTCCCCCTAAACAAAACAACCAATGTTATTTAACATCAACACAACATTACAAACCAACATTGTTCATTCAATAATTTATACAAAAAAATAAGGGACTTATTGACTCCGCACCCTCTTCGAATGACGAGGGGATGTCGAAATTCCTTCACCTCGATCCTTTCTCTTCTTCAACAGCTTCTTCATTTTCTTCAGTGCCTTGTTCCGAGAACGAATCTTCTTCCTTCGGTTTTCACGAGCAAGGCTCGCCAAAGCCTCGGTAGCAACTACATCCTCATCAGCCCCATCCTTGTCAGCGTCACCATTATCTTCCCCTTATTGGCCTGAAGGCAAAAGGGCCTCCATGATAGAACTACGAAGCGCCTGCAGCTGGGTCATCTGCGCGTCAATCCAAGCAACATGCGCACGAAGAACCTGCGCAGACATGTGGACCATGTTGGGATCAATGTCGGGAATTCCGGTCCCAACACCACTAGCAACATCGGCCTAGAAAGGCGCCTGCCAAAATATCCCGTGTACCAGAAATATGTTGGCCCCTTAAAGCAAACCAGTCAGCCTCACCGGTAAGCACATCATCAGGATGAAGCGTCAAACTCTGATTCTCAAGCACGCTAAAGATCAATGAGGAAAAGCACAACGAGGCCGCAGACTTGGTGGTGGAGAACTTAGTGGTAATGTCGAACACATGCTGCCCAAATCTGAACTTGTGTCCCCTCCCAAGCTTGTATAAAAAATGGGCCTGAAGCCGCGTAACACATGTAGTGTTCTTGGAGGGAACCCAGTTACAAATGGCTACCTTGTACAAAACAGAATAGAGAATAGAAAGTCGGGTGCTCGGCAACTGTTCAAACCACGCATGCACCATACCCCCAGAAAAGAACGAGATAACCTCATTCATATCATTCACAATAGTATCACCCCGATATGGTTCAGTCCCAAACAACTCATCAATCAAATCAGGGGTAAAACTAAACACCTTGCCACGCACAAATACTTTGCCATAATTCATAGAATTTAAATCAACAATGGAGGGCAACAAATTGGCATAAAACTCCACGACTACATCACGGACAAAAGGCATGGCAGTGGAGACTGTGGAATACATACCTTTATGCTGAAAATAGGCAACCAAGTTTTGCTTCTCAAACAACTCAACCGGGACTCGGCGCTCAGTAATCATATGCTGGGTCTGGTACTCGGAAAATAACTCCTCGGCCTCAGCAGTCAAGAACCTATCAGAATACGGCACCATGTCTTCAAGCTCAATGGCCCGACAGGGAGAGCCACCAAAGGAGTGTGAGTGAATAAAGGTGCTAGATGGAGGCGATGTGGGAGCACGAGAAGCAATATTATCAGAGGCAGAGCTGGAGGACGAAACAAACTGGTAATGATGTGATGTTGGTATGGGGGAACCAACATGAGGACCAACATTGTCCTCCTTAACAGCCTTGTTTCTTTTTTTTTTTTTTGTCTTTCTTGTAAGTAGAAAGGATATCACGAAGAGGCACATCAAAAGAGGAATCAAGGAAATACTCAAATAGATAAGGATCAAACTCGGGGCTGAGTCTTACGGACAGGAGACGGAGGGGGATCATCAGCAACCGTTATGGATGAACTCATCACTTCATCGGAGAAAAAGCCCAAAATAGTATTGGGGGGGGGGGGGGGGGGGGGGTGCGAGTATTCAGTTGCAGTAGAACCTGGGGAAACCTTGACGGATGTCGGGGTAATTTTCTTGTTGGCCAATTTCACAGTCTGCTTTCGGCGAGGCGTTGTCTTCTTTGTCAGACTCGGAGCTGAAGCATAAGGCGACACAGACCCCTCAACCGGAGCAGCAGGAACATAATCATCATCATCAGGATCCGTCACAATTGTGACATCCTCCGCAAGATTCATGTGCTCAATTGGCACATTACGGGGCGGCCCTGCTTGGCTCTTCGGTACGGCAGGCGGCACCACGCCGGGAGGAATATTGCGCAACCTCTGGGATCTCTTCAGGATAGGGTTCTCCACCGGTCTAAACGTTTCAGCAATAAATGCCAAATTCGGTGGATTGTCAACATCTATTTTATTCCCGGGCTGTCCTGGAATGACTTGTGCTTCAGGGGCGGCGTCAAGCGGCGCAGGAACCAACACAAAATCATGAGAATCGTGCGGCGGCGAGGGAGTTAGTGATGTTGTTACTGGTGGTGGGTTAGAAGAAGAACCACCACCGACTTCGACGCGAATATCCAGGCCTCCAATTTTTGGATAAGGCGCAGGAGCCTGTTCGCCGGAGCGGCGCACGCCGGCAGGTAACTCAGGAACAGATGATGAAGAGGACGGGTTCGACATCCTTCGAATTTCACAAAAAGACAAAAACAGCAAAAGAATCGAGATAGTTGGAGAGGTGTGAGAGAGCTTGAGAGTTCAATTGCAAAAGGTTAATGGGGAAGTGGGCAAACGGTAAAAAAAATCATATATTTATGCTTTCCAAAAAGTGACAGTTTCCAAGGAGAGAGAAAAGAAAAGAGAAATAAAATAAAATAAAATAAAAGAAAAGAAAATAACCCTAATTTTACCTTTCAGCGGATTTGAGGCCAAAATGGATTTCCTTCCCTTTCTAAAACAACACCACTCCTCCTTAATATAGGATGCATGATCCTAACCACTTCTACTATTATCCCATTAATTAAGAAAAATAAAACTGCACTACTCTGCTACAAAATCAACCAAAGTACAGAGGTGGATTAATTGAACCATCAACACAGTAGAAAAAATCTTGTGCAATATGAATTATCACTCTCTAAATTAAGCTCGTTATTACCTGTCCAGCCGTACGAGTACAACTCCACTGAAACACTTAGTTAGCTAGATTCAAAACGCAATCAAGAGAATTCAAGATAGACAAAAACACAAGCAACAGTACGCACAGCAAGATGGCATCTTCCCAAAGTATGAGTCCTATTGGATGCCTAAAATTCATGACCTAAGAAGGTTAAAATAATTCACATTACGGTTTTAGTGACTCGATCCGTGTTGCGTTTTATTACTGACAACATTATAACCAACATTGCCTCAGGCGAAGTCAATGGAAACTTACCCCTTAACCCAAGTTAATGACTATGTCAAAATCATTCAAGAAGGTGAAATTTAAAGATTGGATCAATTTGTATCCAGATTTTCTTCATCTTTTTAAAGAATTGAAGAGAAATATCTTATCTTCAGCAATCGCTGTTAACACCTCTTGTTTTTGGACCTGGGAGAAAACCAGTTTCCGCGGGCAAGCTCCACAATCACCTAATTGAAGAGATTAGTATTTTTGTCATCACTTTTATTATAACACACGACCTTATCGCACTTTCAACCAGACTCAATGCATTTGGATTATGTATGAAAAGAAAAAATAAAAATACATGCAAAAGTATACATATGTTGTGACTGATGTTGAGATGGTGTGTTACAATATCATAAACCAACATTAGCTTAGACAATGCACATACCGAGATCTCTTCTCAAACGAGAGGAGGTCTCTAAATCTAATGCCTTTGTGAAGATGTCAGCAAGCTGATTGTCTGTCTCTATATGCTCAAGGCTAACTATCTTCCTCTCAACCAAGTCTCGAATAAAGTGGTACCTTATGTCAATGTGTTTGATTCGAGAATGTTGTACTGGATTTTTTGAGATATCAATGGCGCTGGAATTGTCACATAGCACAATCAAAATACTACTGTGCAGAACATAGTCTTCTATCATTTGGTTCATCCACAACAATTGTGTACATGCACTTCCAGCTGCAATATACTCGGCTTCAGCTGTAGAAAGAGAAATACAATTCTGTTTTTTGCTATACCAAGAGATTATATTATTACCAAGAAAAAAAAGCCCCCTGTAGTACTCTTCCTATCTACTACATCCCCAACCTAGTACGAATCAGTGTAACCCACAAGTTCAGTACCAGTGTCTTTAGTATACCACACACCTAATTCTGTTGTACCAGCAATTTACCTTATGATTCTTTTAACGGCTTTTAAGTGCGAATCTTTTGGATTAGATTGATATCTAGCACACAAACACACACTATACGTAATATCAGGCCTACGTGCTGTCAAATACAGCAGACTTCCTATCATGCTTCTTAACATGGTGTTATCAACACCTTTACCAACATCGTCTCTCGATAGTTTCATAGTTTTACCTAAAGGAGTTTTCTTATGCGTTTCACTTTCTAACCCAAACTTTTAACTAAGTTCTTAGCATATTTGGCCTGAGAAAGGAAAATACCATCATCAACCTGTTTGATTTGTAGACCAAGAAAGTACGAGAGATTACCTTCCATGCTCATCTCAAATGTGTCGGACATTCGAGTGATAAACTCCTTTACCATCTGCTCGTTAGTGAATCCAAAAATAATATCATCTACATAAATTTGGACAATTAAGACGAGCTTATTGGATCTAAGGAGAAATAGGGTTTTGTCAACTTCTCCTCGTGTAAAGTTCAAAAAGAGCAAGTGTTGAGTCAACCTCTCATACCAAGTTCTAGGAGCTTGTTTTAAACCATATAAAGCTTTCTTCAGTTTTAAAAGAAAGTTTGGTTTTGGGGGATCTACAGATCCTTTAGGTTTCTCAACGTACACTTCCTCACTTAAGACTCCATTTAAAAAAGTACTCTTGATGTCCATTTGATGCAATGATGTCTTCATATGACAAGCAACAGCAAGTAAAAGTCTTACCGACTCGATGCGAGCAATAGGGGCAAATGTCTTATCAAAGTCGATTCCTTCAATTTGTGTATACCCTTGTGCAACCAGTCAAGCTTTGTTCCTCAAAATGTTGCCTGCCTCATCGGTTTTATTCTTGAAGATCCACTTTGTTCCAGTCACGTGAGAGTTCTCTGGTCGAGGAACTAAATCCCAAACATCATTTTTAGAAAATTGATCCAGCTCCTCTTGCATTACCTTTATCCAGAATTCATCCTTCAGTGCATCCTCCACACGCTTGGGATTTGTTTTAGAAAGATACAAAGACTCACAAATTTTTGAGCAGCTACTAGACAAACATACGTACCTAACCATTTCTTTGAAATTTATATGTCGCCTTCTTGTACTCCTTTCATCTAAGCCTCCGATGATTTGGCCCGTGGGGTGGTTTCTCTGAATTCGGGATGGGATATCCCTCTGATGAAGATCAATGGGGTCAACTGGATCTTCCTCTACTGATTCAGAATCTGATTCTGCGGCGGCTTGAGTTGATGTTGGTTTTGATATTGTATTCCCATAACCAACATTGGTACCAACATCACTCAATTCCGTGGTTTCAGCACCTGCATCTCTGTTTTCAATACCTGCACTATCATCTACAGGAAGTGTGACATTATCTTGAGGGTTTTGATCATAGACCAGATCAATATCTTTGATAGGTTTAAATCCACTTGTCAAATCATCGAACTTGACATTGACTGACTCAAACATGCTACGTGTTCTAAGATTAAACAACCTATATGCATGACTATTTTGGGAATAACCCATGAAGATGCATTTGTCACTTTTTGAGTCCAGTTCAGCTAGATGATTTCTATCGATGAGCACATACCAAATACATCCAAAAACATGAAAATATCTCAAGTTCGGTTTTTTACCCAACAACAATTCATAGGGTGTTGCACATGACCCTGGTCTAAAATAAACCCTATTTATTATATGACATGCGATATTCATAGCTTCACCCAAAAAATGTTTTGCAATGCCATTAGAAGTGAGCATAGTTCTAGTCATATTAGCTAGAGACCTATTTTTACGTTCAGCTATGCCATTTTGTTGGGGAGTGATTGGTGAAGAAAACTCATGACTTATGCCTCCCGTAGAACAGTATTTTGAAAAAGATGCATTTTCAAACTATTTTCCATGATCAGTCCTAATCCTACCAATGTTCACACCAAATCTCACACACAACCTCTTTGCAAGTTTTTTAAATGCTTCAAAAATTTCAGATTTTTCTTTTAAAAACTGTACCCAAGTATAACGAGAAAAATCATGTACAATGACTAAAACGTACCTCTTACCACCAAGGCTCTCGACTTCAAGTGGTCCTATAAGGTCCATATGAAGGAGTTCGAAGCAAGATGATGTAGTGAGACTTTGCAATACTGGATGTGGCACCCTAACCTGCTTTCCTTTTTGACACGCCTCGCAAACAGGGATGATCTTGGTGTTGAGTTTAGGAAGCCCATTCACAGCTTCTTCTTTGGCCAGCCTGTCCATCATCTTATAGTTGACATGCCCAAGTTTTTAATGCCACACCTCAGCATCACTTAATTGAGATAATTTGCAAAAGGCATCACTATTGATTTGATAGCAGTTATCTGAAGTCCTTTGATCAGTGAGAATACTCGGTCCATTCTCCTCGTAGACTTCACATTTCTCACGGTTGAATTTGACACTGAATCCGCCGTCGCAAAGTTGACTTTTGCTTATTAAGTTCGCAGTAAGTCCTTCTACCAGCAACACATTTTCCAGAGTTACAACGCCAGGAACATGGAGAAATCCTTGGCCAATAATTTGGCCATTTGTGCCTCCACCATATTTTACTTTTCCACCTCGAAACTGGACAATGTTGGAAAGTAATTCTTCTGATCCGGTCATGTGTATCGAGCATCCACTATCGATGTACCAGGCTCCAGGGACATGGGATTTCAGGGAGGTATGGATCATATTACACTTGATGTTATTTTTCTTGACCCACCCTTGTATGAACCTGGTGTTGGTATTGATGTTGGTAACAAGGGAACCATCATGCGATTTAGCAGCCACCTTTGTTCTCTGAAAATGTCTTCTCTCGCCAATAATCTTCCATCAAAAAGATCGTATATGACCTGGTTCGCCACAATGATGGCACACGAACTGTATCCTTCTCTTCTTGTGTCGTTTGGTCGATTTTTGTTCTTGGCTTGATGCTTGTGTTGGCTGATTCGGTCTATAGCCAATTCCATGGTTTGAGGTTTCTAGGAAACTCATCTCCAAGATTTTGTCGAGCTTTGCCTTCCCTTTGTTCAGATTTGTGATGTTTCCTTGAACTCTCCTTAGCTCGATTTTCACCTTTTCTAGCTCAGCATCCTTTTTGGTGAGCGACGATTCTAATCGGACAATTATGTCAAGTTGGTCACTCTTTTCCTTGGTTAGTTTGTCCACTTATTTCATGAGATCCTTGGCCTTGAGTACTTGTTTTCCCCAACTGACAAACAGTTGCTTTTGATCAATACTCAACTGCTCGTACTCTTCAAGATAATCAGTAGTCTCTGCATTCAGGCACATGATGTTGGTTTTGAGGTTACCAACATGGACGTCGTCGTCCCACAAATGGAACAGGTTCAGGTGAGTTGTAATCGTTGACATCCTCAGTGAAGTCCGTGGCAACCTTACTCTTTTTCCTGAGAGTGTTAGCACACTCATTCTTGTAGTGTCCCCAACCCTTACATTCATGACATTGAAATTCATTGAGCGGTTTTGGGGAGCTGGATGCATTGGATATCAACGGTGAGGACTGAGATCTGGGAAGAGTGCGTCCAGCGAACTTTGGCGTAAACATCTGTGGCTTGGTCTTTGTGCTTGATCCTCCAATGTTGTTCTTTTTCATTAAGAAATTATTAAACCGTTGAGTCACATTGGAGAGTTCGTCTTCCTCAAGAGTAGTGGATTCCATCCTTTTCAGAATCCCATTCAAATCAAACTCCTCATCATCTTCATTGTTTTCAAAGATAGCATCCGAGGAGAGAGCAACATTTTTCTCTTTAGAGTTGAAACTAAGGTGTTCCATCTCATATTGCTTGAGGGAGCCAACTAAGGCATTAGACTCTATGTTATCAACATCTTTGGATTCTTCTATAGCAACCACATTCATATTGAATTTCTTTGAGATGGATCTCTGTAGCACAAGACGTGTGTTTGTTATTGATTCACCAAGCTCTTTGCACTCGTTTGTAATATCTGAGAGTCTCATGGCGTAGTTAATGATTGACTCCTTTTCATCCATCCTCATTGCCTCGAAGGTGGAAGTCAGCATTCTCAGTCTTGGTCTCTTCACGCTCTCAGTTCCTTCACATACCCTTTAGAGTGTGTCCCATGTATCCTTTGCTGAATCACAATTCTTGATGACTCTGTAGTAGCTTGCGTCTACATACCCACACAAGGTATTGATGCATTTAGAATTCCAATTTGCAGCAGCTACTTCCTCAGGAGTCCAATATATCTCTTTCTTGTCGACGGTATCACCTTCACCATCAGTGACACGTGGCTTTTCCTATGTAACGATAACGGTTCTCCATGCACGTTCGTCGATGCTCTTTAAGTGCCACCGCATCCTTTGTTTCCAGAGAGAGTAATTCTCCCCATTGAGGATCGGAGGTTGGGTTGCCTTGAGCATCCATAACACCTAAACAAGTAAGGATCAGTACTTAAGGTTTAAGTAACCCGCTCTAGATGCTAATTTTAATATTTGAAGGTCTATGGTTTTGAAAATAAGTATCAGTTTGTGATGTTGCTTTCAGTGTTAACCAACACTGAAACCAATATCAACCAGAGTTAAACTAAAAACATGCAGCGGAAATAAAACTTAAGAACACAGAAAACTAAATTTCAGTTCACAAGTAAAAGTACTTGTGAACTTGGGTGTACAAACCCGAAAACTATATTACTTTCTTGTTCACGATCAATACAAAAATATGAAGTAATATATGAAAACTAAAGTATCAAAAAAATATGATATTAAATACTTGTCGCCTTGATGAAAAGATCTTCTCCGTTGGTTACGCAACTTCGAAGAACTTCTTGATCTCGAACAGTGTCTCCAAGTAATCACTAGTGTTCTTTCCTTGCTTGTGCGTCGCGTGCTACTTCTTTCTCGTCAATGTCGTGCGTCTGCTTCAAAGTATATCCAAGTCTTAGTATTCTCTTGTCTTAAATAGACAATCCTAGAATCCTAAATTTGGTAAACAAGTAAAATAAATTCTATACACAATCTAGGAAACTAAATAAATTCCTATACATAAACTAGGAAACATAATCTAGAGTTCCTAATTTAATTTGTGCCCAAAAAAGGCAAACAACTAAAATAAGAATTATTGCCAAGAATAAATTCCCAACAGTAGGCATTCTCTTTTTAATCATTAGATGTTGGTCAAATTAAATTAATGTCATCAATTTTTATACATATATAAAAGTATTAGGATTTATTTGTAAGGAAGGTCTGTACAAGACTGTACACTTTTTGAATTTAATATACAATAAAGGAAAATTCTACATTACATTATTTAAAGTTATCAATCTATTCCATTATATAAATACTGAAATGATCTAACAGTTGGAATTACATGGGGAATAGTACCTTGAAGGTACTGTAAAACTTCCCTACAATAAATTAGGTATACCTCTATCCCATCTCGATTCTCATCCTGTCGTTGATTTAGCCAATGAAGTTGATCCCGATTTGAATGTATTCAAAAGTTGCAGTGGCTCTCTGTTGCGTGAAAAAATGATCGAATATGTGAGTAAAAATTTGTTGTGATTGTTGATGAATCGAAATTGATTAATTGTGTTGGGGATAGTAAATTGGCTATGCATGTTAAGGTTATTAAATTTTGTTGGAACCATTTATTGAATCGGCTCGTGAGTGTGTTTGCTCACGTGGGCTGCATTAGCAAGCTTAGGAAAATAGCAAAAAATGCGTATGTGATGGATAATGGAAATTATATTTTAGATTTGTATTTTCAAAAGGATATTGGGGATTTGAACGAAACGAGTGATGTAATTTTAAGGTTTGTCCGGTGTTGTTGAGCATGGGATATTTATTGAATCTTGAGGTACTAGCTGAGGTTTGTCAAGTTGAAGAACTAATTTCGGTCGTGCAGCAAGTTCGAGTCGAGAAAAGTACAAACGGTTTAGCTAAAGACAATTTGTAATTTAATCGAAATTATTTATGTTTTTGATATGATCGTATACACGAAACCTCATCGATCGATCACCTAACAATTCAATCTAACTCATAATGTTTTCAGCAATATTGTAAGAATGTAATCTGTTGTCTATTCACATTCCATGAACCGTAATATATATAAGAGGGATCCACTAATCTAGGCTACAATCAAGGTAAATCTATTCTTTCCATATATACGAGATTTACAATATAATTCTATAAATATCATCTATTAATCCCCCACAATTTAAATAGGAGGAAGCTGAATGTTAAGATTGTCCCTAAAATCTTCAAACAAGACAGGGGTAGACCTTTCATGAAAATATCAGCGATTTGGGAACGAGACGGGACGTGAAGAACTCGAACCAGACCTTGAGTGACCTTCTCCCGGAAAAAGTGAATATCCATTTCTATATATACTTTGTACGTTGATGTTGGACCGGAATTACCGAGAGGTATATAGCGCTGACGTTGTCACAGTAGATCAAGGTTGTCGTTGGAATAGGACAGTGTAACTCCAGCAGTAGATTTCAGAACCAACAAGATTCTGAAACTACATTAGCAACACCCCTGTACTCAGCTTCGGCACTCGATCGGGATAATATAGTCTGGCGTTTGGCCGACTAAGAAATCAGATTATCCCCAAGGTACACACAGTATCCAAACATGGAGCGGCGGGTATCGGGGCAGCCTCCCCAATCCGCATCGGTGTATGCAATTATGGAAGAGGTCAGAGATGGGTACAGGTGCAACCTGTGACTAAGAGTACCCTGAATGTAACATAAGATCCATTTCAAGGCTAACATATGAACCACCCTAGCATCATACATGAAGAGGCAAACCCGCTGGACAGCATACGCAATATCCAGTCGGGTAAATATGAAATACTGAAGAGCCCCCGCAAGACTGTGGTAAAGAGATGGGTCCGAGACCGGAGGACTACCAGCCGAAGAAAGTTTTGGTTTCGTATCCACGGGAGTAGCCGACGGTTTGCATGAAGCTAAGATTGCTCTCTCAATTATCTCCTTAGCATACTTACGTTGGGACAAGAACAATCCATGAGCATGAGAAGTAACAACAATGCCCAAGAAATACTTGAGTGGACCCAAATCCTTCATAGTGAACTCCGAGCTCAACCTGTCAATAAAGTGACATCGCAAAGAATTCGAGGAAGCCGCCAAAGTCATATCATCAACATAAAGGAGGAGATAAGCCATGCGATGCCCATCCCGGAAGACGAAAATAGAGTGATCTGATGTACTACGTACAAACCCAAGAGTCATCACAAAATCAGTAAATCATTTGTTTCAAGCCCTGGGAGCTTGTTTTAAACCGTACAATGATTTCTTCAAAAGAAACATGTGATCCGGTAAATTAGAATCCCAAAACCTATGAGGATGATGCATGTACACTGTATCAGTAAGCGTGCCATGAAGAAATATATTCTTGATGTCAAGTTGGTGAATAGCCCAATTCTTCGAGAGAGGTAGACTGAGGACTAGCCGTATCATAACTGGTTTGACCACAGGATTGAATGTCTCACCACAGTCAACGCCAACCTGTTGAGTTTTCCCATCACCTACAAGACGGACTTTATGCCTCTTAAACGAACCATCAACACGTTCTTTATGAGTAAAGATCCAAATAGAACGAATAATGTTAATATTAGGAGGAGGATGAGGTACTAACACCAACGTCTTATTTATTAATAAGATCATTAAATTCGTCAATCATATCCAATTTCCATTTAGGGTCTCGTAGGGCCGACACCAGATTACAAGGTAACGGAGACCTCGTAACCAAAGAGTGAAGATTGAACTGTGTTTTAGGTTTATAGATACCCCGCTGGCTATGTGTAACCGGACAAACGAATGAAGGAGGTGGGATATCCCAAGAGGCCACTATATTCGGTCAAATGTTTGGATCGAATTGGCCTACTGGACTCACATCCGGTCGGACAGCCACGACATCCGGTCGGACGACTGATTTGCATCTTTTTGTACATATTTTCATTACCGTTCTTGTTTCACGTTGCGTGTTTTTCGCTTGCTTTTTGTTTCTTTAGGAGTCGGGTTGGCCGTTTTTCGTATTTCTAGATTTTCTTAGTTTTTGTACGTTTTATTAGTAATTTTCGTAGTTTTTCACTTTTTTCATTTTTCTTGGCCGTAGGACGTCCAAGCGGGGCCCACGCTCGTTTGGGATCGTTGATACTCGACTCGGGAATGGACGGACAAAGCAAGGAAGCGCAACGAATGAGGTTCGATAAACCGGCGGATGCGAAAAGAATGACAAATCGAGCCGGGTGCTGGAATCCAGTCGACCGACTGGATGTTCAGTCGATCGGCTGCATATATGGTCGATCGACTGAACCCCCAAAATCGACTGAATTCCAGCAACTTTTTGCATTTTGGACATTGCAGTCGATCGACTGCCTACTTGGCAGATCGACTGGGTCCTCCGAAGATCGACCGAATTCCAGGGCTTCAGGCCGTTTTGACATCGCAGTCGATCGACTGCCGACATGATCGATCGACTGCCAGTCGATCGACTGCTTTTTCAGTCGATCGACTGAAAAGCAACAATTTTGAAGAAATAAGTAATCAGACGTCATTTCAATCATACCAACTTGTCCTGTGGCTTTCTTCTCCAAGAAAGCTTCTCCAAACCAGAGAAAACACTTAGCTTCATACTTTTGCTTATTTTAATTTCTATAATTCCTAGTAATTAGTTGTAGATTAATCAAGCTTAGATCTTAGTTGTTTAATGTTRAAGCTTTYTTTTAAGTTTCCTTTGTGAAGAATCATTCAAGTTTCAGGCTTTTCTCCTTCAAGCTTTTGTAATCACATACATTTGGTAATATCTTTCTATAATCTAGTTTTATTTTCATGTTATTCCTTCTTAATATTGTGTTGTGTTTTGGATCATAGTTTATGGTTCTTTTGATCATCAAACTTTCAATTTCATTTTATAACTTTCTAGCTTATGAACTTATGCTTTTAAGTTATTAAGTTGTAATCAAATTCTAAGTTTGTAAGAGTTTATTAAGATCTTCCTTTTTAAACCCTTAAATAATGTTAAGTACTTTGTTGACTTATTCAAATAAGTTGACTTTAATTTTCCCTCCATTTTCCTAATTTCAAATAGTTAAATTTTAATAGCTAATTAGTTCAGATTGATCGTTTTTATTATAAGCTTTAATTTCCTTTAAAAGTATTTAATGTCTTTAAATCTTAAGTTTCAATTTAAATCTTAATTATAAAAATCGAACAATGACTATCGCTTTCTTAGGTTAAATTAGTTTAAGAAAAACCGACGATAAGAACGATAAAGAAAACCGACGGCCGATCACATCCATCCTCGAGAGACACGACTCGGGACAACTTGCCGCATCTACAATCGACTCCGTACTATTGCGGAGACAATTCTTAGAGCGCTAAGAAATCCTCGATCAAATTTTGGCGCCATTGCCGGGGATGGATTAAGGCCAATGGCATTCTTAATTATTCTTATTGTCGTCGTAAATAGTTGTTAGTTAATTATTTTACATTCGATACGTGTAATCTTTTTTCTTTTGTTGTGTGTGCAGGATAGGTCCAACGACCCGTTACCTCCGCTAGTATCACCGATAATCGAGGAGCAAACGATGGAAACCCTGTGCGAGAGCCCGATTCTGCCCGCCCACACTRTAAARGATCAAAAGATGCCTCCGCCGCTTYATTGATCCGYCCGAGWATGGCAAACTACCGAGCTAGTTTGCCATACGTCAACCCTTACATCCAAATTCCCGAATATCCAAATCCATATACCGCTCCCAAATATGACGACCCGTATGCTTCGATCGGTAAAGAGTGGATCTACTCTTCCGATCATTATGAGCCAAACCCTCCACATCAACCTCCATTCTCATACCCCCACAACCCGAACATTGATCCGGGTTTTGACGATCTATATGTTCCCCTCGCCCTTCCTTCTTCTTACCCCCATTTTGAATCGTACGCTCCATCGATTTATGATTCCGATTCTTCGAGCTACGATTCTTACAACCTATCTTCGAGCTACGATTCTTACAACCTACCCACCTCGAGCTCGTATACTCCGAGCGATGACCCTTATACCTCACTCTTTCAAGATTCGTCTACGTCCCCCCTCCCGGACGTGGAGTCTCTCTTAGCCGAGCTCGTTGGAAGCCTCGATCGCATGGAGACCCACGCTAAGCAAATGGCCATTGACGTGGGTGAGCTAAACAAACCAAACCTCGACGAGATACCCTTCTTTGATGAGGCGGTGGCCCACGGTCGTTGATGGTAATTCGAGATTTGA
>BMAC01000082.1:499711-510039 GCA_014905375.1 Phtheirospermum japonicum | reverse complement strand
TGGACGGACGAAGCAAGGAAGCGCAACGAACGAGGTTCTATAAACCGGCGGACGCGAAAAGYACGAGAAATCGAGCCGGGCGCTGGAATCCAGTCGACCGACTGAACCCCCAAAATCGACTGAATTCTAGCGACTTTTTGCATTTTGGACATTACAGTCGATCGACTGCCTACTTGGCCGATCGACTGCTGTCGATCGACTGGGTCCTCCGAAGATCGACCGAATTCCAGGGCTTCAGGCCGTTTTGACATCGCAGTCGATCGACTGCCGACATGATGGATCGACTGCCAGTCGATCGACTGCTTTTTCAATCGATCGACTGAAAAGCAGCAATTTTGAAGAAATAAGTAATCAGACGTCATTTCAATCATACCAACTTGTCCTGTGGCTTTCTTCTCCAAGAAAACTTCTCCAAACCAGAGAAAACACTTAGCTTCATACTTTTGCTTATTTTAATTTCTATAATTCCTAGTAATTAGTTGTAGATTAATCAAGCTTAGATCTTAGTTGTTTAATGTTCAAGCTTTATTTTAAGTTTCCTTTGTGAAGAATCATTCAAGTTTCAGGCTTTTCTCCTTCAAGCTTTTGTAATCACATACATTTGGTAATATCTTTCTATAATCTAGTTTTATTTTCATGTTATTCCTTCTTAATATTGTGTTGTGTTTTGGATCATAGTTTATGGTTCTTTTGATCATCAAACTTTCAATTTTATTTTATAGCTTTCTAGCTTATGAACTTATGCTTTTAAGTTATTAAGTTGTAATCAAATTCTAAGTTTGTAAAAGTTTATTAAGATCTTCCTTTTTAAACCCTTAAATAATGTTAAGTACTTTGTTGACTTATTCAAATAAGTTGACTTTAATTTTCCCTCCATTTTCCTAATTTCAAATAGTTAAATTTTAATAGCTAATTAGTTTAGATTGATCGTTTTTATTATAAGCTTTAATTTCCTTTAAAAGTATTTAATATTTTTAAATCTTAAGTTTCAATTTAAATCTTAGTTATAAAAATCGAACAATGACTATCGCTTTCTTAGGTTAAATTAGTTTAAGCAAAACCGACGATAAGAACGATAAAGAAAACCGACGGCCGATCACATCCATCCTCGAGAGACACGACTCGAGACAACTTGCCGCATCTACAATCGACTCCGTACTATTGCGGAGACGATTCTTAGAGCGCTAAGAAATCCTCGATCAACGACCACGATATCTGATCGGATGTCCCGACCGGATTGGCCTATTGGACTCACATCCGGTCGGATGGATCAGACTTCTGACCTGATAACAAACCCTTCAGGTACCAACGGTGGAGAGGGAGGAGGTGGAGTACGAAGAAACTGGATATGGGGATGGAGAGTCATCTAAGAACTCATATGACTATGAAGAAGAAGAAGACTTGATCTCGGAGAAAGGAGATCGAGACTCGTCAAAAATCACATGACGAGAAAGAACTATTTTATTTGAAGCCACATCAAAACACTTATACCCTCGATGATCAGATGGGAATCCCAAAAAGACACAAAGAGTGGAACGGGGTTGGAGCTTATGAATAGTAGTAGACGGAAATAGAGGATAACACAGGCACCCAAATATATGTAAATGAGCGTACGACGGAAGTTTGTGATATAGACGAGTAACCGGAGGTTGGTAAGACATATTCTTGCGAGGAATAATATTTAAGAGATAGGTTGCCATTTAGAGTGCATGATGCCAGGATGACGCTGGGACCGAGGCACGGGTGAGAAGGGTACAAATAATATTATTAATTGTACTAATTTGTCGCTCAGCCTTACCATTTTGAGATGAGGTATGTGGACATGAGAAACGAAAAACCATCCCATTCTTAGAGCTTAAATCCCTAAATAACCGATTATCAAGTTCCCTCCCATTATCACATTAAAATGACTTGATATCTCTATCAAATTGGGTACGAATAAAGGATCAAAACGTAAGAAATGTAGAGAATACCTGCAACTTATGAGATAACGGAAATGTCCACAAAAAATTGGTGTAATCATCCAAGAAAAACACGTAATACCTATGACCCATAACACTCAATATAGGAGAAGTCCATAAATCACAATGTATAATATCAAAAGGTAAAACGGTGTTTGTAGTAGACGCCACAAATGATAATTTAATAAGTTTCCCAAGAGAACATGAAGGACAAATAAATGAAGAAAGTTGTTTACTACAATCAATAAATTTATCCTTCCTAAGAGAGTTAAACACAAACACAGGAACACCCGGGTAACCCAATCGATCATGCCATAACCAAGGAGAAATTGCAGGAAAAGCTGACTGAACATTGGAATGGGAAGCCGTGACCAGATAAAGTGCCCCCCGACTCTCACATCTCATTAAACACGTCCCCATCTGAAAATCCTTAACAGAAAATCCAAAAGGATCAAATTCCAGCGACACTGAATTATCAGAAGTAAATTTTCGAACAGACACTAGATTTTTAATAATATTAGGGGCATGGAGCACATTTCTGAGAGACAACGAGGTGATCGAATAGAGCAAATGAGTGTGACCAAAACCAAAAATTAGAATTGAGTGACCATTACCAACAATAATACCATTCTTAGTGCTTGAATTAATATAAGATGAGAGTGTACCTTGAAAAGATGTCATATGAGATGTAGCTTCGGTATCCATGTACCAATTCGCATCCGGTGGAATGATGCCCAATGTATACATGGAAGCTTCAATATCCGTCGGCGACGAAGAGCCATGAGCTGAATAACACCTGAGCCGATGCCTGAGTAAGAGGCCGAGGTCCGAGAAGGCCCGGTTGTAGAGTTGAGGTTCGAGACGGTGATGGAGGCCGAGCCCACGGGGCAGTGCAGTATGGGCATGGGGGGGGGGGGGGGGGGGGGGTAGACTACTGCCACGACCACGCTGATGGCCACTGTGGAGGCCACGGTGGGCGAGAAGAGGATGAGCCCTGTGCGTAGAACGGGCCCGGATGCAGACTCTGGCCGGTGTCGGATTTTGGCCCCTTCTTCTTGTTCATCCTCTTGCCTCTAAAATATGGGCGAGGGGACTAGACGAACGCCAGAGCCGACGCCAGAGCCGATGCGACAAGGGGTGCACTAGATGCAACCTTTTCCGCGAATCCCGCCTCCTCCAAAACCAGCATCGAGCGTTCCTTATAGAATTTAGGCAAGGGATCACTCTGGCGAATAAGGGTACCCACTCCTCCGTATGCATCAGCTAAACCAGAAACCAACTGGATAACGAGGCGCTCATTAGACACTGGAGCGCCAACATTCTTTAGTTGATCAGAAAGAATCTTGAGTCATTGACAGTAAGCAGATGCATTGAGAAAATTTTCTATGGTTGTGAGAGAAAACTCCCGCTTCAACGTCACAGCCCGAGAGTTCTTATTGTCCTGAAAAATCTCGGGTAGCCTTGTCCAAGCCTCTGCAGCCATGGAGTCGGGTTCAAGGATCGTGTGCAGCAAGTCCGCCGATATCGTCGCATAGATCCATTATAAAACTGTGGCATAAAGGGCCTGCCACAACTCCCTCTCGGCAGTCATTGGTACAAGGGCAGTAGCATCGTCGGATGGAAAGATATGGTGAAGAACACGATGAGAACGGGCATGAATCTTGAATAATTTCACCCGCGTCGCGTACTGCACATTTTCCATCTCAAGAGTGATGGAGATGTGATTCTTGATGTTCGAGACCGCTAGGGCAGGATGAAAATCAAATTTGTTAGTTGTCATGGTTGGGAAGATGAGATTAAAGAAAAAGAATTATGAACAGATCGAGAGTCGTAGGGCGTGGAGGAAGAAAAATTGAGAAACCTTAGAACTCGTGATACCATATAAGAATGTAATCTGTTGTCTATTCACATTCTATGAACTGTAATATATACAAGAGGGATCCACTAATCTAGGTTACAATCAAGGTAAATCTATTCCTACCATATATAGAAGATTTACAGTATAATTCCATAAATATTATCTATTAAATATAAATGAAATCCTAGATCTAGGGGTGAGCAAAAAACCGAAAAATCGAAATAACCGACCGAACCGAACCAAAATTCTCGGTTCGGTTTTATGTAAATTCGGTTCGGTTTTCGGTTTGAGAATTCCAAAAAATCGGTTAATTCGGTTCGGTTTTAACCGAAATATAATTAAAAAATAAAAAAATATAATTTTTATATTACTTATTATTATTTTTTATCAATTCGGTTCGGTTAATTCGGTTTTAAACATATTTTCGATTTAGTTCGGTTTGCAATTTGGTAAATATTTCGGTTTTCAGTTTTTTCGGTTTTAGACCGAATTTCGGTTCGGTTCAGTTTTCAGCCGAACCGACCGAATGCTCACCCCTACCTAGATCCTCTTAAAAAAATGAAATTATGTTCGTTCTCGAAAGAAATAAACAAGAAAAAAAAAATCATTGCTAACTAAAAAAGTAAACAAATGGTAGATTAATGCACTTTGATCGAATCAATCTATGCTTGTGAAGCATTTCGATTAGGAATTTATTTGGGAACTTGAAGACTCGCCCGAAGATACAAATAGAATTAACTTTCTTTATTTAAAACTCTATTAAAACATGTTTGAATTGTTGAATAGGTGGTGTTAAGAATTATTTAAAAACGTTCTTATAAATAATTTGGTGAACATTTTGTAGAAGTTTATCGAGCTTCCCCTCAATTGTTCGAGTAGACTAATCTTGAACGTCCGTTATCAGAAAAAGTGTATAAATAACTATACAATTTTTACTAATAATATTTTGTTGATTTGGTACTATTCCGTTGATTTGGTACTATTCTGATATTTGATTAACAAATTATTTCAAAATAAATTAAAATAGAAAATAGTTGAATTTATAAAAGGGGTAAAATATAATGAAATTTCTACATAAACAACAGTTCAAAAGACTTTTACATTAATATATCATGTATCCCAGAAACAGGCAGAATTACAACCAATATCATTTCCTCGAAATCAGAAATTAACCGTCGAAATCAGAAATTAATACAATATATAATTGGTAGCAGGATGTCAGAACAGAATTTGGAAAACTTTATTCTAGGATGGATATCAGAATAACGCATAATGATAAAGATTTCATTTAATTCATGATAATTGAGTAATACTTCCTAAATTTTATTTATCGCAATTGATCATGGTGTATAAGATTATTGATATTATAATTATAAATTAAATTATCATAATAATTTTTATTTGAAATTAACAATAATTCTTTTTGAAAATATAATTACAACAACAACAAATGAAACGAACAAAGTTTTTTTCCAAATTATAACAGCTGGAACAGGAGAAATGGAGTATATAATTAATAGTTACAGACATTAGACTCTGTAGTCAGAATATTTTATAAATAAATGAATAAGATATCTATCAATATTTACTAATTTTAATGATATAACATCTTTATATCTATCTCTTCAATTTTATCGATGTATTATTTGTCTGCAACGAGTAATTTACATGACATTTACACATTTCTATGTATAGTTTGATAAAAATAACTTATAAGTTTCATTACCAAAGCCACTCATTACTCCCTGTATTTACAATCTATATTATTTTATTACACAATTCAAATAAAATGCATAAAAACAGCTCATCAATTCCATTTCAAAGCCACTCATTCCACTAGCGTTATTTACAATCTATGTTATTTTTGTTACATAATTCAAATAAAAACGTTCTTATAAATATATGGGAAACATTTTGTAGAAGTTAATTTTTAACATCGTGATGAGAAAAGATTTATAAATAATCGGACGAGTATTTCAATTATCTTATACTCAAAGAAAACACTTTTCCCTTTAATTATACATTTCATTTGCTAAACATAACAACTTGATTGGGTTACACATCTCAATATTTTGTTGACAAATTATTTCAAAACAAATAAAAATCGGTCACTATAAAATTGTCAAATAAAAAATAATTTCCATCTTATAAATCAAAACTTGGTTAAATTTTGGATATCAATTCAAAAGTCAGAATTTCATTAAAAATAATTATGGGAGGATACGAGAAGCCTAAGATCACACAAGTCAGAAACATATATACCAGTAATTATAGAATAGTTACATTTTATTTTTAATTATTTAGTAGTTAGTATGTCTAGACTTATATTTTATAAATTAATAAATAATATGGTTATCAATCTTCTTTTTTGATATACCGGCTATTCAAGTATTATAAGTTTTTTTTAGAGCTTTATAATTATTAAAAACAACCCAACAAATTGCAAAAAATAATTTATTACAAAACACACTTAAACTTGGAATTATTATATCCTTATCAAATAAAAAGAGAGAAAGCGATAGAGAAAACACCAACCAAGGGCGAGAAGAGGAGGAGAATGACTTGTGATCGATTTTTTTGCTTTCAAATACTTTTAACCACCTATTTTTGAATTTTTTTTGTATTATTAGGTGCATTTTTAATTTATTTAGGGTTTGATTATAAAAATAATATATGAGAAACTTTGGTTTGAAGAAAAAGTTGATGTATATCTGAGAATGAAAAAATGATAGTTTTTAAAAGAAAATATTATTCTATCCGTTAATTTGCAAAAAGGAAAAAATTAATAATAATAAATTTTCATTTTTTTTTGGGTATTATTATTATTATTATTATCATGAAACGCACACTGCACACTGTACGGGGTTAGGCAAGACCACAACTTGGATGCATTGGATTTGTATACCAAAGACAGCAGAGCACACGGGTTTCTGTGCACCATGAAGGCTTCGGAGCAAACACATCTTGTGCTCTAAATTCTCGGAAATGCTCCTGCACAGACCACTGGGATTCTGAAAATTTAAAATTAATATATCTTGAAATTCTGGAAATTTAAATCCATTTTTATCCGTTTACTCTTTATAATTAATCAATTCTCAAAATGAGCATTTTAATAAGAGCTTTTTCGATAATTGTTTTTTATATATTTTAAGATGTTCAGTAAAAATATGTTTGAATGTCTATTTTATCGAAATGATAAAGGAGAAAATCAAAATCATAAATTTGCACTTATTCAAAATAATTTTTATAATTAGTCGTTTTTCAATAAATAAACATTTGAATAAGCCGCGTTTCAACCCTGGATCAACTTTGACAAAAGTAGACTATGCTCAAACAATTAATTAGACACTAGTGTAGACACCCACGTATTACGCGGGTATAACGAAATAAATACATAATAAAAAAAAATTAATATTTGAAATTTAATTCTTCATGCAATAAAGAAAATGTTCACTAGGGGTTTTGAAAATTTTCTTGGTAAACAATGTTTGTTGTCTTATTAACAATGTTACCATCATGGTCAGCATAAAGTTTTTAATCATTTACGACTCTTCACTCGACAGATGGCGACATAGAGCTGGCTATGGCTAAAAACAGGTCTTGGTAAGTACAAACCAACATTAGATAGAGTTTGACCTTGACTATTGTTTATAGTCATTGCAAAACAAACAGCAAGTGGAAATTGATAACACGCGATTACGCGGGAATTGATAAGATTTATTTTAAAAATAAGTTTAAAAAATAGACATTAAATACAAAATGAAAAAAAAAATGTTCACTTTAAATTTTGAAAATTACCTTATAGACAATATTATTAATATGCAGAGAAATAATTTATCAAGTTCAAAAGTATAATTATTATTCACTTTAAACTTTGAAAAAACTCATTGTATACCACATTATCTATTTTATTTTTTACATTGAAATAAATAATATTGAACAATTTACGTATCTTAATTCTCAATTAGTTCAAATGAGTTCAATTGAAAACCCGTGATTAGGCGGGCATTACTAAGAAAAGTATAAAAATGTAACATTTATTAAAAAAAAATATTAAATTTATGAAGTGAATATTAAATACAAAGTAAAAAAGAAAAACTGCTCAATTTAAAATTTGAAAAACTACTTCATAGACTATATTATTAATACACGTATGTTGAAAAATAATTTATCAACATCAAAAACTGAATTATTAATATAAAGATAAAATGAAATATTATTCACTTTAAATTTTGAAAAAACTCATTATACACCAAACTATCTCTTTTATTTTGGATTTTACGTTGGAGCAAATAATCTTGAACCATTTTTACCTCTTAATTCTCAATAATGCGATATAAGGTTCGAATATATATGATCGAAAGATTCATAGTGTTTTTCACTCAATAAACCAAAACTTATATATTAGTAATAATTAAAGAATTTATAATACGCAAATCAATTCCCTAATTGATATATTTGGTGTGGGACTTGACATTTTTTTGGTATTTATTGACCTTTTTTTTAACAATGAGATTGTATTAAACTGATTTTCTTTTTAATTAGTCAAACTGTTATATGATTCTTATAATTATAATTATATAACATAATAACTAAATCATAATCATATTGATTTAATATTTTTAATAATAATCATTCATACTCGACTTTTGGTAAGTAGACTATGCTCAAACAATTAATTAGACATATAGGCATTAAGAAATGAACTAAATTAATTATATCAACCAAGAATTTTAACTGTTTAAAATAAAATATAGGATTAGGTTAAAATGAGAATCATGTCCTTATTTGTGAACTTAAGGTTAATTATGGGTCTTAAATCTAATTAAGTGGATGAATCAGATTTTTTATATTCTTTTATTTAATCAAAAGCATTAAGATTATATAATAAAAGTAATGGTGGTGTATATAACTAATATATTAATAAATCATAATAATTTATAAATAAAAGTATTGCTGGTATATAATAAAAGAACTCATTCGCAACTTCGCAAGTATCTCATTTGAACTCATTCCATTAAATATAAATCCATCTTTATATCATAACATACTACTACCTCCCTCCCAAAATAAGTGACGGTTTAACAACTCAAGGCATTTTCACCTAGACTTTTCAAACTTATCCCTATCGAGGAACGAATTCAACTTCTTACAAGGGGACAGAAATCACCCCTATATATTAATAAAAAATCCTCCTAACCTATGTGTCTGCTTCGTTTGACAAATAAAAAATTCTGGTGCTTCGTTTGCTTATGTGTCATCCGAACCTAATATTTACTTAATTTAGTAATTTTCTTTTTATTGTATCTTACCTAATTTATTTATTTTTATTATATTTTTCCTTATTCAATACTTTCTTTTGATTCTCCTAATATAAAAATAGAAACAAATCATATATAATTAGTAGATAAGATCTAAATTAATTATTTTAATTAAAAGAAAAACTACATATGAAGTAATTTTAATTAAAAAATTTATTATGAAAATAATTATATAAGTTTTATTGATAATATAATTTAAAATAATTTTATTTTTGAAGTTTCAAATATCCAATATAGGTAAAATATGAGTTATTTACAATAATCTAAGTATGTAACTCAATATTAGCAATGTATTCAATCTAAATATAAAAATATTAAATTATATACTAATAATTAATAAACATTGATTAGACACCGTTACAATGCGACATGGGTTGAGAGTACGATATCTTTTATATATCTCAAAGTATGTAACTAATAATTGTTAACGAATTTATTCTAAACATTAATATATAAAATAATTTAATAATAATAATAATTAATAAAATAGATATTAGACACGGGTTTAGAATGTGACGCCTTTTAAATTTTTGTAAATATGTAACTAAAATTTAATGAATTTGATTTAAACATCAAATATAAAATTATTTAATATTTATAATAATTAATAAATATATCAGACATGTACAAGGTACGGGTTGGGAATAATTATTTTAATTTTTTATTTTAGATTTAAAACTCAGTAATTATCACAAATATTTTTTATATTTATCTTTTGATAAGTTCCCTGTAATATACGGGTGTTAAACAAGTATATAGTAATGCAAAATCCTCCTAATATATGTGTCTACTTCGTATGTTTCGTTTGGATAATAAAAAATCTTGGTGTTTCATTTGCTTATGTGTCATTCGAGCCTAATATATACCTAATTAAATATTTTTCCTTTTACTATATCTTGCCTAATTTAATATTTTATTTGTATTATATTTTGTCTAATTCAATAATTTTCTTTTATAAATAAGTCATATATAATTAATAGAAAAAGATCTAGATTAATTATTTTAATTAAAAGATAAATTACATATGAAATAATAAAATGAGTTAATAATAATTATTAATATAGATTAGAGAAGGGTTGAAAATGTGACATCTTTTGAATTTTTGTAAGTATGCAAATATAATTATTAATGAATTTAATCAATAATTCTAATAATTAATAAATTGAACAGGGCACGGGTTGAGATATA